>JAMWET010000249.1:215000-240000 GCA_024036415.1 Prochilodus magdalenae
GGATGGAAGAACACATTAATAACTGAATGGATAGAATAACGGTGTAGTTCTATTGATGAACAGTGAATGACAATATCCAACTATTGATAGGCGTCTGGTTCGTAAGTTTCTCTAACTCCAAAACTGGTTTTGTGATATTAGCTTTGTGATTGGTCAGGGCCATGCTTACACAAACGTTCAACCGGGGGACTGCCCAGTGTAGACTGAAAGGAGAAAGATGTGGTGGGATGTGTCACTCGTGGATTATACTGTACCTAGTATATGGTTTTCTGTAGGTAATTTATATGTACTGTTGGAGACACGTTCCTTAATAGCCTCTGCGGTTCTGCGTACTAAGTGTGAGGAATGTTGAAAATCGGACTTCAGCTATTGATTATTTTAGTATCAAGTTTTTTACAGGTTATTCTATTGATCATTTGAACAGTCAGGTAAGAGAGACCTATGCTTCATTACAGACTTATGGTGAATATGGATAGAGAAAATAAGACAGGTCTCTTATAATGAACAAATATATTATTTACTCTTGTGATACAACTTGAACTTAAGGCTGTAATATGACCATAATATCTACTGAAGCCTCAAATACACTAGTATGTATTACACTGGTATCTTAATCCACTGATGACTTCTATTCACTGTACCTTTAATGCGCTGCATGTTTGGCTTTGTCATCATAGTTTCTGGGTATAGTTAAAATGCCTTGTGAACATCCACATCTTCAGAAGTGCAGACGCAGGTGGAGTTTGACATTATAGAAAATGGTCCTCCTCCTACGTTGCATGAAAAGGGTTTTTGGGTTCTTGTTGCCAGGTCTCTGAAACAGTCACTGTAATTTACAGATGACACAAAAATGGCACCACGCTAGCTAGTGATAAATAAAAACCTATGTTGTCAGTCGTACTGACGTTCCCACCACCAGATGCAGGAAGTATTGAAATTCGCTTGCATGTCTGAATATATAACGTCTATCTAAATGAGGTGCAGTCCTCCAACCAGTCTACCAACCAGTCTACCAACCAGTCTACCAACCCGCCTACCAACCCGCCTACCAACCAGTCTACCAACCAGTCTACCAACCCGCCTACCAACCAGTCTACCAACCAATCTACCAACCAGTCTAATAACCAGTCTACCAACCCGCCTACCAACCAGTCTAATAACCAGTCTACCAACCCGTCTACCAACCAGTCTAATAGCCAGTCTACCAACCAGTCTACCAACCCGCCTACCAACCAGTCTACCAACCCGCCTACCAACCAGTCTACCAACCAGTCTACCAACCAGTCTAATAACCAGTCTACCAACCAGTCTACCAACCAGTCTACCAACCAGTTTACCAACCAGTATGTCTAGAACCCTGGAGGAACTATGGTTGACCGTGTCGATCAGGATAAGCATATGAGACACCTCTGTTGTGGGGTATGGTGTGTAAGTAGAGCATTTTAGATCATTTTACCTAAAGTAATTACCCAGTACTTTTGTACCTCACGTTTACTCAGTTGGTATCTAACTTGGGGGCTGTTTATTCCTATGCTTCATACATGTGTCCATTTTTATAAGCACCAGTGTGGGATACAGTCTGAAAGACCATTAGCAAGTTTCTTTGATATTACGTAAACCTCCATATGGTTTTGGGCAAGTATGTGCTAATGCTAACCACGTTATCCTAGTAGCACCAGTGTAAACATGGTTAGCTGATCAGCTGTGTTTGGAGGAAGGAGCACAGTCCATGTTTGGCCCAGTCATAGATAGATTCCTTGCTGTCCTGCTTCACAGTGATGACGTTGGGCATATGGGGAAGATGCCGCCTCTCGCTCTCTGTTTTGGGTTCTCCTTAGGGACCCGGCAGAACTGAACTGGTCCTAATATGTGGTGATGCTCTGCCCTTTGCTCTCATTAGGACAGGCTAGCATCTCAGTCGCACCAGAGACTCCTCATGGCATGGTGGAGCGTGTCCCAGAATATCAAAAAGTCTTCTCCTGTGCCTCCTCTCCCTCTCTCCCAGGGTACGCCGCGCTGCCTTGGGGAGTTAACAGTGCATGTTATTGTTTTTGTGGGGCTTTCGTGATTTCCTCAGAGATGGACATGCGACATGGAACACCGACAACCTTTTTATGCGTCTGCTCTGTGTGACAGCCCCCTGGCGCTGCAGGCCTACTTAAAGTGCGGGAGTGTGGGGCAGCGCCGCTGTGTTAGTGTGCGGGTACGAGTGTGTATTGCTGCACACTTGCTGTATAATTAAATATGATGTATGTTTTAAATAACAAATTACTCTCAACAACTTGAGCTAGCTGTTGCACCGTCTGGTGGAGGTGAATGCATAATGCCCTTGCGTATTAAAATGCATAAGCTTCGTAGGGTCATATTTGCTTGCTGGTTCTATTGTGCCCCGGTTTCACTTCAGAACTCATCTGTGAGGTGATGAAGATAAGTTTTAATAATAGTCCAACCCTCCCGATCTGTACCTCCCCCAATTCAACAATCATTTTAGAGCAGCAGCTAACTATTATGTCGATAATCCATTAATTAATTAGACCATTAATTTATTACTAAATCTGGGCTGCAGATATTAGTCTGCTAATAATTACATATCGTATGTAGATAATGTTGCTGGTGTTTGTAGATAATGAAAGTATCCTCAGACTTTAATATGTCTTACTTTATTTTAGTAGGGTAGATGCCCAGATGTCAGGATTTCTATGGTGCTCTTTATTAATTGTTGATGAGCTGCTGCACCACTGGCTCATGTATATGCCCTGTACTGTGAAGCTGTAAAAATAAAGGTGCTTCTTCAAAGTGAAGCCATAGGAGAACCCCTTTTGGGCCCAGACCGAACCTGTCCACAGGTAGATTACCCTAGAGCCACACATTTGGCCAAGAGTGTGGTTAGTACCTTAGTAACTGGGTTTAGCATTAACACGTTAGAAGATAGGCTTAACTGAAGCTCTTTTTATTTTATATGTGAGTGAAATGTTTAAAAGCATTAAAATTGTCATAGTGAATGTAATCACTCTGTAATGGATGAAAATTTAATTTCCTAATTAAAATGTAATTATTATTTAAATGTCAATTCAGCAGTGAGGGAATCATATCCGGAATAATGATCTGGTCAGCCCACGTTAGGAAGAGACTGTAAAGGCCAGTGATGACATTAGTTACTAGCCGCCATATTTTATTGTGACCTTGGCGACCCCTGCTATAAATTTACCTCACATTAAAGACACCAGAAATGACAAACCCCTAATCGGGACTGCTGCTCCTGTCCTGGGTGTAGCCCACTGCTCATGTGTGGCATTCTGTAGTAGAATAACCGGGTTCGTTTTAATAATGCGACGTTGACTATCTAGTTTCCTAGTGAATTAAATGAGCTGCCGTGCACACTGTAGTGCTGTCCTCGCTCTAACCTAGTTGGCTCTGGATGGACTTGTTAGTTGCTTGTTAGTGGTAATCCGGGTCCAGGATTACACGCCTCTGGTGTATTGTATAATATCCTACGATGCTGCCGTTTTCTGCTTTGGGTCATACCTAACAATACCTCTTGACCTTGGCAGAACCACTGTAATTCGTGGCTCATCATGGCTTATTGATTTAATATCAGAACCGTCGCATCCCTAATGCCAAATATAAAGCGGTAAGAAACTGTGTATGAGACGCCGCCTGCCCGGGATTCTAAAATGTTTAGACTGTGGCTGTAAAGACTTCTTCCCTGACGAGAAGGAAAAGGAGAAGCTCATCTGCTGCAGCCAGAACATCTGTTACAGACCACTGCACTGGCAATTCAGAAACCAGAGCCAATGACAGAGCCTGCACCCTATCCCTATTAGACCCCTAAAGAGGACAGCGCCGACTCCATTTTTATAGCACACAGAAAGAAATGGACCGGAGATCCCCCGAGCTACTTTCTGAGCCACTTCCCTCACTTTCCCCTGAGCCTGTATTTGCTCTTCTCCTCTGTAACCTCCAGATCCCCTCCCACTCAGCACACACACATACACATGGTCGAATCCGGCCGAGACAACACACACCAGCACTGCATTACTGTCCCATCAGATCCCCCCGAACCAGGCCTCCAATGGACCTGCAGTAATCGCTGTAAAACAGAGTCCTTTTTCCACTGACATTTTAGACTTCCTGGAGCGAGCCGCTGAGCTGATGTGCGCTAGTAGCTGTGCTGGTTTCATATCTCTGCAGATTAAACCTGGCTTCGACGGGAAAACAAGCCTTTTAATGTTTGTGAGTTTTCAACCTAATTCGGAAGGCTTACGTTATGTATATGATAATGGACCGAAACGACAAAATGAAAATAGAAATGCAGTCAAAGGTCAAGGAAGAGAAGAAACAGGGCTTTTATAACATTTATTTCAGAATTTAAAAATCTGGGACTAACAGCTGTAAGACCTGGTAGACCAGCAGACCGGTGTATAGGAATGTCCGGGATCTTAGCCTTGTGCTTCATTCTCCTTATTAGTAACGCACAGCGGCCTAAACAGTTTTGAATCACTCCTGAATCAGACTGTTCGTGTCGGCTCACCGTTTCAACATTTCACTGGTTCTGGTAAATCAAAGTTTATTATTTCAAGGTTATGCAGAGACAGCAGAGAGCCTGATGATGTGACAATGAGGCGTCTACCACAGCCATTCCTGAACGCTTAATCACTGTACCAGGTGCTTTGTGCTGAGGCAAGATTGATGTTGCCGGAGTGCACAATTAATTGAGAGCTATTATCAATAACAGCACAGTGTTGTCCAGCAGATCTTTGGGTGATTTAATTAAGGAATGCATAAAGATCAACAATGTTAATTACAGATTTACAAGCAGGTAGAAGCATCAGAAATAAATGTCAACAGCTGGCAAGCCTAATGCATTACTCATTCTGATTGGGCGCTAACACATTCTGTCGTTAGTGCAGTCGGTATAAATGATTAGGAACTTACTGAAATCCTCCTTGATTGAGCCTCCTGGGAGACTGAAGGGTCATGCCGAAGAGGAACCGCTGGAAGGCGGCTGATGCACGCCTAATGAGTTGAAATTAGCTTGTCTGTTTAGTACTTAGTACAAGTCTGCAAACTGTCAGTCATCACCTTTGAAAAAAGACACCTGCGGGTTTATGGAGGTAATTTAACATGTCTCATGCTGCTGCAGTTGGAGTTTTGTTTTCGTTTTGCACCTCCATGTAGGAACTTGATGAGATGCCACAAGTGTTTACATTCACACTTAATCAAACAGCAGGAGTGACATACCATAACACCCTTACAGTACCCTTCCGATCCAATTAAACCCCCTATCTGGGCAAAGGCATTTTCCAAGGCCAATTACCTTCAGGGGGAGAAGACAGTACCCTTTGGACAACCTTCTTTCCCTGTGCAGGCACCAGTGTGATCTGCCATATATTTAAATATCCTATAAGATCCTTGGGCAGATTGATCTGTGTGGGGTGAAAGACTTACAGGTCTGTAAATCAGATTTTATCCGTTATCCTTCTGACTTTTCTGTTGGAGAATCATTCTCCTACGGTAGGCAGGATTTCACTGGAGGGTTTTAATACATAGAAGCCTGTCATGTAGTAAGCAGTGGAAATGGATATCAGTAAGCTTTCTCAAATGCTGACAGCATCTCTGACATTTGGGATAATTTATTTGTCTAAACTTTAAATGCAGAAATAAACTGATTAAATGTTTAATAAGACATCATTTTTTGTTTTGTGATGGGATTATCCTTGCGTGTCTCTTCTCCACAAACCAACCACATAGAGTAGTTAGTTACATATTTTTTACTGAATTTATTTTTTACAACAGTAATTTATAAAAACAAAATGCTGGCAGCAAAGTCTTTAAGTCTTTAAGTCTTTAAGTCTTTGCCATGACCTTGTAGCAAGAATGCATAGCTAGAGAGAACATATGTGCTACCTAGTAAAATCCTTAAATTAAAGGTTCAGGAAAACTTTAACTAAAACCTAAATCTCATTTAGTTACTAACTCTCTACAGCTTTGATAGCTGCTTCAACTCTTCTGGGAAGGCTTTCCACAAGGGCCAGGAATGTGGTTATGGGAATTCCTGACCATTCTTCCAGAAGTGCATGTGTGAGGTCAGACACTGGTGTTGGACGAGAAGGCCTGGCTCTCAGTCTCCACTCTAATCCATCCCAAAGGTGTTCTATCTGGTGGAGGTCAGGACTCTGTGCAGGCCAGTCCAGTTCCTCCACACCAGACTCGCTCCTCCATGTCTTTATGGAGCTTGCTCTGTGCACTGGTGTGCGGTCATGCTGGAACAGGAAGGGGCCGTCCCCAAACTGTCCCCACAAAGTTGGGAGTATGGAATGGTCCAGAGTCTCTTGGTCTGCTGAAGCATTAAGAGTTCCTCTCACTGGAACTAAGGGGCGGAGCCAAACTCCTGAACACCACCCCCACACCATAATCCCCCCTCCACCAAACTTTACACTCGGCACAGTGCAGTCAGACCAGTACCGTTCTCCTGGTACCACCAAACCCAGACTCGTCCATCGGATCACCTGACGGAGAGGCGTGATTGGTCACACCAGAGAACACACCTCCACTGCTCTAGAGTCCAGGGGCGGAGCTTTTGCTTGTTGATGTAAGGCTGGGATGCAGCTGCTCACCATGGAAACCCATTCCATGGAGCTCTACACACTGTTCCTGAGCTGATCTGAAGGACACATGAAGGTTGGAGGTCTGTAGTGATGGATTCTGTAGAAAGTTGGTGACCTCTGTGACCTTTGACCCTCAGCATCCGCTGACCCCGCTCTGTCATTGTACGTGGTCTAACACTTCGTAGCTGAGCTGCTGTCATTCCCGATCACTCCCACTGTGTCCTAATCCCACTGACAGTGGACTGTGGAATATTTAGTAGGAGGGAATTTCACCACTGGACTTGTAGCACAGGTGGATCCTATCACGGTACCACGCTGGAGTTCACTGAGCTCCTGAGAGCGACCCATTCTCTCACTAACATCTGTAGGAGCAGTTTGCATGTCTAGGTGCTCGGTTTTACACACCTGTGGACATGGTTAGTGTTCCGATGTTCAGTGTTAGTTGTTCAGTTTGCTTTATTACATAATGGTTTTTATTTTAGTCGGCTAATTTAGTAGCTAAAGATAAATTAAGCAGCTAATTAATAATTAAAGTCAGCTAATTTAACAGCTAAGAAAAGCTGTAGGAATAGCAGGGGTCGCCTCAGCTCCCTCATGCAGGTGCAAATTTGGATTTCATTAACTGGAAATCATTGCTGGCCTTAAATATGGCTCCAAAAGAAAAACATTTTGGGCAGATTGTACATCTAAAGGCCTTTATTTACAAACATCTGTCGTACAGGTAGCACTGACCTCAAAACTGGACCTGCATCCTAGCTCACATGAGGATGCTAAGCAGATGAGTGTTGCTCCTAGCTGCACATGCCACACCATTTTAGTAGCCTACCGGTATTAGACCAGGAATGGTCTACTCCAACTGCCCTGAGCACCTAAACTCAACATACCAACCTCCACATGCTACAGCAGGCCTGTTGTACATCAGACAATGTTGAGGAGCACACTGTTTCTTTGAACTCCACCTGTATGAGACACTGGATCGGGTGAAACGAGTGTGTCATCGCGCTCTTTGCGTAGGACACTATGTGCGCTATTCATTGGAGGAAGTGTGCAGTACGCCGCACATTCTCAAAGCAATCACGTTTGCCTTTAGTGCGGCAGATCAAGTGGAGTGGCCTCTCTGCTAGCCTAGTAATTAGCAGGTTGGGGTACAAGAGCTGCTAGGGACCCCCTGTTGCTCCTCCTGCCGAGAGTAAGTCACTGTTTCTGACTCCTGCTGGTGAGAGCCTCGGCTACCCTGACGAGAACGGGCTCTCCTCGGCAGCCTGAGATGCGTTTTATGTGTTCTGTTTCTGGAACCTGATCAGCATTTCAAGGGCGTCTCCCCACACTTTCTTGTGCAACCTCCAAGTCAGCATGATTCTGAGAACAGAGCGGGAGTGTGTCACTGCCGCATGAGAATGGGTTATAGTAAACTATGAGGTAAACGATAGGGCAACCATAAATCATCAAAATGCTCCAAAGTGTTTTTATGATGCACAATATTTATCATGATTATTTATTTCTGTAGAATAATTATACACTCTCTTCACTGGCCTCGGATTTAAATCCCTCATGCTTATCTACAAAGCCATGAATGGACCAGACCCTGCCTACAGCTTAGCTTGACCCGCCATACCTCAAGATACATGGAAGACAAGCGTCCAGACTCTTTTCAGTCCTGTCTCTTTATAAAGCACTTAGCTGAGCTCTAATCTAAGCACAATTTAAAATGAAATAGTGAATGAAGGTGAAATTGAATTGCATTTATGCTGAGCTTAGCTTTTCTTCTCTATAGGCACGAGCACTGACTTGGGACTGTATGGCCCTTATTCGGGCAGCGTCTCAGCTCAGGGGGAGTTTTGACTCTAACCTATTTGTACTATCTAGAATACATTGCCTGACTGAACACCACACTGCTCTGGATAAGAGCGTCTGCTATATGCTGTACATGTAGGTGTAAATGTAAGATGTTGGATGGCACAGAATGTGCCAAGACTGTAGAGCCACTTTGTGAAAACAAAAAAACAAAATAAATGTGTGAGGTCAGACATTGATGTTGGACGAGAAGGCGCGGCTCTCAGTCTCCACTCTAATCCATCCCAAAGGTGTTCTATCGGGTGGAGGTCAGGACTCTGTGCAGGCCAGTCCAGTTCCTCCACACCAGACTCGCTCATCCATGTCTTTATGGAGCTTGCTCTGCGCACTGGTGTGCGGTCATGTTGGAACAGGAAGGGGCCGTCCCCAAACTGTCCCACAAAGTTGGGGGCATGGAATGGTCCAGAGTCTCTTGGTCTGCTGAAGCATTAAGAGTTCCTCTCACTGGAACTAAGGGGCGGAGCCTAACTCCTGAACACCCCCCCCACACCATAATCCCCCCTCCATCAAACTCTACATTCGGCACCTGGCAATGGCAAACCAGACTCGTCCATCGGATAGCCAGACAGAGAAGCGTGATTGGTCACTCACCTTACACCACCACATTCCACACTCTGCACTGCGCTTGGTGATGTAAGGCTGGGATGCAGCTGCTCGCCATGGAAACCCATTCCATGAAGCTCTACACACTGTTCCTGAGCTGATCTGAAGGACACATGAAGTTTGGAGGTCTGTAGTGATGGACTCTGTAGAAAGGTGGTGACCTCTGTGACCTATGACCCTCAGCATCCGCTGACCCCGCTCTGTCATTGTACGTGGTCTAACACTTCCTGTCTGAGCTGCTGTCGTTCCCCATCACTCCCACTGTGTTCTAATCCCACTGACAGTGGACTGTGGAATATTTAGTAGGAGGGAATTTCACCACTGGACTTATAGCACAGGTGGATCCTACCATGGGATATATATACACCATATTGCCAAAAGTAATCATATCCATATATATATATATATATATAGATATATATATATATATATATATATATATATATATATATATATATATATATATATATATATATATATATATATATATATATTTGTAATACAGTCAGTTTCCAAAACTACTTGCAAGGAATTTATGATGGATGAAATAAGACAACACCTTGTTTGGCTGACATTGGTACAATGAAGTTTTCCTAAATTCTTTAAATTATACAGGCTGTTTTTATTGCTGTGCCCTTGGGTGTCCTTCAAAAGGCAGTCCACTCTTTAGAATTATACCCGCTGCAGGCAGAACAGAGGGACATTTATGAATGGGTTGGTGTTAGCAACATCGCAAAAACAATTCATTCTAAACCGGCTGTTTACGCGTTTCTATCTTTTACTGGTATCCCACAAGATCCCAAAGAATCTGAGGACACACTAAAATAAAGCTGAGATGCTTCAATATGCAGCAACAAAGGCCGTACTGGCCCAAGTGACAGTGAGTGACAGATCAGTCAACTGACCTGGATTCTTAGCTCTGGAGATGTGGGTGACAAAGTGCAAGATCAGTCACCAACATAAACTTAAACCAAACTGTAACCAGGCTTAAACTGCTGACTGCTGGTGCATAAAATGAAGTCTTATAGCTGTACTTGTCCTTTTAGCTCTTAGTCCAATTATAAACTCATCTGATGCTCTGTAGGATGTTGAGGGTAATGGATTGACTATCTGTGTTGTGATTACAGCACAAAGTCTTAATGGGGTGATTAGCCTGCAGTCTTAGGGCATGTTAGTGTTGTTCCTCGGGTCTCTAATGGCCACATGAGGTGCTGGGGTAAAGCCAATGGATGTGGTGCCGCAATATTTCATAAGCTAATATCACTGCCCTGCAGTAATGGCACTAATCGCTATAATAAAAAACAATTATGACAGGTGGTAGTTAAGCCTTACAGAGGGGGGCAGACAGGCAACCTGCACCTACTGGAAAACCCTAGCAGGCGGTGAACAGTTAGGTAGCTTGATTATGATTGCCAGAATCAGTGGCGGAGCTAAAAGCATATATGAATTATAAAATCAGCAGAAGAATGGTTGTTTTCAACTTGAAGTGCCAACATAAACACCTATTTACACCTCCAGCTGCCTGGGCTAGGAGAACTGGTCCTGCTGAAAACAGAGTAACTGATTTCTGAAAAATCCTGTAGGGACTCTTTAAACCAATATTACACTCCCCGAAGCTTCAATTACTGTGAAAGGCCATCGCTGTCATTACGTTAGGAATCTTAATTTCCCCACTGAAACTACAAATTATTGTATGAAGCATTGCATTTAAAAGTGCTGATTTATCGAGACTACCAGAGGAACAGCACATAAACAAGATGCAAGCCAAACAGACCATATTTCATTCTGAAAAATAAATGCTATTTTGCCTATGATAAAAACATGAAGGGTGTTTAGTGGACAGGTACAGTAACCAGCGTCAGGTATTACGGTTTCGCAGTTCATTTTATTATTTGGAAAATATAAATAAATATTGACTATAAATGAATAACTCTCAGGCTGTGTGTATAGGCAATAGGCAACAGGTGTTCTTCAAACACCACCTTTAGTATGAGTAAGTGAAAGTCTAAAGAGGCAGGCTGAATTTGGTCTCTCCCCTGACTACGGCTGCTGGGCTGTCTTGGGTTAATGTAGTTATAGATGCAGCAGATTCCTAGCTGTGCATTAGCAGATCGAGGTGGAGTAAGATGATTGACATTAGCCTGTGTTAATATAAATCCTAAAGTTGACTACCTCAGATTCAGACTTCACATTCAGCTGAGTCATGTCCTTAAAAATAATAAATGCAACAAAAATCAACATACCATAGATGGCCTGTCACAAATCTGAGAAATATCCTCTGCTTCTCACAAAAAAGGTAAACTATGCCTTTCTGGGAAAGAGCTTAAAGAGATCCACCCTCCTCTTTTAGGAGCTGACCGTTTCTGTGGTTTAGACATAGCTGGAGATTCAGCAACATGCAGAATGAAGCAGAGGGCATCCTGTTCATGCTCTCAGCCAGGTCAGTCAGCAATGTGTCCGCCTGCGTATTACTACACCAATTACAGAGACAACGGTGATTGGTCGAGTGCAGTCATATCACAAAACTCCACTGGAGGTGAATGAGTTAATAACGCTTTTAAGCCATCTGAAAAATGTTGATCTTGCCAGGTGCAGCCTGTTATTCACATGTTTCCTTTTATTTACTGATGTCCACAAAACTGTGGTCAGGTTAATAAAAGTCCATGTCCCAGTGTGAGTAGTGAGACCAGCGTGGCTATATAGCAGTGACAGAATCTAACGTTTGCTAGCTAGCCATTTCAACACTCAACTTCATAGCGTCTACTGCAACTCTGATACAAGACTCATGGATGGAAGCCAGTATAAGAGCCCAGGTCAAGGAAATGTGCGTTTGAAGTGGCCTGTGGAACAGGATGTCCCGGGAACATCATTTTGTGACTCCTGTGCATTAATCATACCACTGGATGGTTCTGAGGGGGCTGCGTTTCTGTCTCCTACCCCACTTCACCAACAACTAGAAAAAAAAGGTAGCACTCTTTTGCCCAAAGCACCTTGACCTCTTCTTCAAAGGATGCCTTTGAAAAGGAGGAGGAGAAAGAGGCCTAGAGGTCAGATCTGCATGTCCAGCGGGAGGATACGGGTAGAGAAGACTTGGCTGTGCCATCCCAGTCGGTACTTTGGAAAATACACTGTACCAGGCTGCCACGTCTGCCATCAAGCCATCAAGCCCAGCCCAAAATATGAAAGGATTCTAAACGATGAAGAGCAGTTATCTTGTTTCACCGTTCTTTAAATGTGTCTCAGAAAAGTTTGGACTATTTGAAAGTCTGCCACTGTGGCTGTTGGGTCAGTCAGGTACATCAGTAAGGCCTGTCCTTGCTTAAATCACGTGCGCAGCCAAGCGTAAAACCTTAGCCTGTCTCACAATGTCAAACCCACCCACCGAGTTTCATTCTTCTGGGTGCAGCTTTTTATGCAACCTTTTTTTAAATGAGTGTACATGTATAATACAGTGAACATGTGACTTCCTAAAATCTGCACCTTAAATATCTGCCCATTAGACAGCAAAGACTCTGATGTAGCAATTCACCAGATCACTTTATAGGGATTTAAGCCAGGCCATTACAGCCTTTCAGAGAGGTCTTTAATGTACAGGTACATTACACCTCAGAGCGTTGGAAATGGTCTATACAGGCTATAAGTGGAGTGAGGTTGGTACTGGTAATACAGGATATTAAATATGAAGATATTGCCCCGGCCAGAGTCAGGATATTTTGTTAAACTTTGTTCTCACCGTTTTTGTGTGTGTGTGTTTTCTGGTTTCCTTTAAGCATACATTTAATAATACACCAGTGCTCACCAAGCCTCCTGCTGGAGATCTACCTCCTTTCAGGATTTATTTCCAGCCTTATATCTAGCACACCTCCTTTATCTAATCGAGGACTTCTGAAGGCAATGATTAGATGGAGGTGTTGATTAGAGCTGGAGCTGATGTCTGCAGTGAGCTAGGTCTCCGGGAGCAGGGCTGGTACCCACTGCAGTAGACCGTGGCAGCTTTGTAAACAGGTTTATTAAAACTCAGGGAAGGGAAGACGTGTTGTTTTAGACTCTCTGATCAGGAAAGACAAAGGAATGATGTCTAAGTGAACAATGAATGAGGCTTAGAGCACCTGGTGATTATGTTGGAGAAGTTACAGTATCAGAGATGTCAGAGACAGGTAGTAGTTATTGTCCAGTAGTATCCAGCTGTAGCACCATAAGGGTAGACCCACGTTTTCAGCTCCCTAGTGAGTAGGCATCCAAACTAATGTTCCACCAGTGTGAAACGTAAAGTTTCCTGCCTGTGTTGTTTATGTGTTTCAAATTGAGAACCTTGTCTGGAACAACACATTTACGGCACGTAGCTGATGCTCGTATCCAGAGCAACCGTATTACAGGTGGGCCAGTGTAGTGTTAGGAGTCCTGCCCAAGGACTGCAGTACAGCATAGTCACCCAGACCGGGAATCAAACCCCACTCTCCCACATGTGGTGGTGACTCCCTGGCTGGTAGAGGTGAATCTGATCGCAGAGCCGCAGTGCTGAACTTTCAGATCCTAATATGTCGTCACAGAGGTTGAGAGACTACCTGTACTATACTATACTATACTGTAGCGTAATGTGGTGGGTGTAGCTCAGCAGATAACACCTCCACCAGCCAGGGAGTCACCAGTGGGGTTGGGTGACTATGCTGTGCTGCAGTCCTTGGGCAGGACTCCTAACACTACACTGGCCCACCTGTAATACGGTTGACCTTGTAAGTCATATTAGGATCTGAGTTCAGCATTGTGGCTCTGCGATCAGATTCACCTCAGGCGGTTGGAACTTTCTTTCTCTGAAAAAGATGCATCATTGGAGACCTTGTTAATTACACTGGTCGTTTATGTGATGGTTGAAACCCAGATGACCATAACTACCTACAGTGTTCCAGTGGAGTAGCGTGGGGCTGTGCTCGCGTGTTCAGGGGCTGAAAAACACCCAGACGCTAATAACTAATAATGTTACGGAAAGCTAGCTCAGTTTGCTACCCATTTAATACATACCTGAAACACGTTCCAGCGTTAGGGGTATTCCTGTGAAGCTGGTCCCAAAATATCAGAAATAACTTTAACCTTGGTAAAGCCGAACATTAGCCCACCAGGTAATCCGAGTAGATTCTCCTCAGTCCTTAATGAGAACGATGTTTGTACTTCCGTTAATCTGGTGTTACTGCTACTGCACATCTCAAAACTAAGGTGAACAGGCTTCACCTCTAGTTTCTCACTCTCTTTCATGCCCCATAATCCTTTGATCTACCTCATGCCCTATGCCGGTACCCCAAACCGTCATTGCCACATCTCGCCAAGGAGCGATTGGTGAGTAAAGTCAACATGACAGTTTTTATTCGCTCCCAGACCATCTTCTGCCAGGTAGGTAATTGGGATCACATGGTGTCTTGTCACTGGATTTAAGGGATTATCTTCAAATCCATTAGCCGGCTGTGTAGAGGACGAGTGAGAGAGAGGGAGAGAGAGAGAGAGAGAAAGAGAGAGTGAGTGAGAAAGAGGAGAGCTCATTAACGGTGCTGATGAATAGGATTCTGCTCCGTTGAAGGTGCCTGAGGACAATATGGCAGTAGGTACGTGACTATCTCTCCAAAGAACAAGACAGGCTCTGGGAAAGAAGAAAGACAAAATATTAGCCAGGGCCAGACAAAAACCTGGCATTGCAGCACAGGTATCAAAAGAGCGAATTACAATAGAGACAGAAAAGCATCCATCATGCGATGACAGCCTGCCGCCACTGCTTTGCTTATCCCATGAAAATTGTTTTAGGCGTGATTCAGATGGTATTAAGCTAGTGAAATTGGATTACCTTTGCTGTGAATCATGCCACGCTGCACTGGGGTGTGGACAGGACCTGCTGTATGTGGAGGTATTTGTTATTTCTGTGTGCGGGCTTTACCCCGGTGTCAATACTAAACTCTTTATTCTCTCGTGTGTGTGAGGATGGAACTGAATGGCGATGTTAAAAATGCTCTGGTGTCAGAGTTTGGAGCACAAAATTGCTTCACACACACAAAAAATCCATCACCCACCCCACCACACCCCACCCCACCTCCTGACTGCTCTAGAGTTGAAGGTCTGACATGGGGCTGGCTCATTCATCACCCTCTGCCCTCTACAGAGCAGCTGGACAGTATTACACACACACACGGGCAGCCTCACACCATCAGACATGTGTCCCGCTCTGGGTCATGGGGAGAGTGTGTGTGTGTGTGTGTGTGTGTGGGTGTGGGTGTGTGTGTGTGTGTGTGTGTGTGTGTGTGTGTGTGGTTGTGTGGGTGAGAAGTTGATAGATGATGATCTCTCTGTATCTCTCCCCTTCTGTATAAGGCAGATAAGACGGAAGACATGTAGGGGCTGCTCTGCTGCTGGATGCACAGGCATGTGTGCAGCCTCTCCTTTAGCCAAAACTCGAAGTTATACAATTGTCCTCTTAACCTGAACCTACTGGGTCAGATCGAACGCACCCGAGATTCCTTCCTGAAAGAAGCAGCATCACTAGCATGCTCACATATGGGGTGTTAGGCTGTTGCAGGTCACCCTGTAAAGCTTGCAACCTAATCTTAACATCACAGGCTCTTTCAGAGCACAGCATACAGCTGCACACGACAAACTATGGTCTGACTTATCGTACAGTCTTCAGTGCAAAATCAACATAACGATGATAACAGTAGAGGAATCTTCTGCATCCTCTGACAACTATTTCTCCATCAAGTTTAAACTCGGTTCTCTTTCACTACTCTTTCAACACGCTCTCGAACAGATTCATCCGCTCACGGGGGTCCAAAGCACACCCGACACCACAAAATGTTCCTCCGTATGTTTCTTTTAATTACACATTTCCAACAGAGAGGTGTCCAAAACCCCCAAACGTTGATTTCTCACTGCACATTGCTAACACGCAGTGGAAGCTGATAGTCCTCAGATTAGCATCAGGTAAACTGATTTTCTGAACCTTTACTTAATAACAGGCACGGTGGCTTATAACAGGTGGGGCATGATGTGACAATATACTGACTCAACATGTTGAGTTACCTAGGTGATTTAAAGGTAAATCATAATTTCAGGTTAATTTTCTCTTTCATCTTTTAAAATGAAAGACCCTATGAAGAAGGGTCTCTTTTTCCGTGTATGATCGGTGCAGGTGGTGGGATAGGGATGTGAAGTATCGTATTATTGGTTGATCCAAGTTTTCCTCATTCCTTGGTGCACATAGCCAAACCTCAGAAGACGTTTTAGACGCTAGTGAGTCATTACATTGTGATGGAAGATATCAGGGATGATGTCTTCATATAACTAGAGGTGTGGATCACCTGGGTAAAAGGGTTGGGTGTGATTACAGGTTGGCTTTCAGAGACACAGCATTAGTGAGGGTCTCTAAACTAGCTAAGATGTAGTAGGTGGGGGTTAAAGGGCAAAGGTGTAAAATTGTTAAAGATCAGAAGACTCTTTGGAGGTGAGGAAAGTAAATGCATAGCAATCCATCACAATGTAAAACTTGAATCAATTAGGCAATTCTTCATGGAGGATGGACTTCATATTAATTATGCCGTCTAATGCACATGCATAGTTTAAGCACCAACATTTGGAAACAGCATAAATCAACACCTCACTGCCTCTGCCTCACAGTTCTGGAGCTAGTAAGTAGTGGAACAGCATGATTATATTCATTCCTTTATTAATATTTGTTTACAATATACACAAACTTTATAACGTTTTGGAAATAAATTCAGAGGAAATGTTTAATAAGAGCAAAGATGAATTGTGCTTAATGTGGCATTATTAATAAACGGAGATGTAATGGTACAGTAGCAGCTTAAATTCTGCTTGTTTATATTGTGTTTATTGGTGAATTAGAGCTCAGGTGAGGCACTGAAGAAGACGACTTAGGGCACAGAAATGTCTCGCCTGGCTGACAGCATTCCAGTTACTGGGAGTACTTCAACCACTCTTTTAATACATAAGGGACTTTTATTTTACAGATATATTAGTGTACCATGGCACGTCTTCTAAAATACAGTATATACGCTCCTAGCACTTCTCTCACATATCTCTTTAGCTTAATATGTGAGGGTTTATTTTTTCTTTGAACATACAAACAACATTCTAATGAATTAAATGGTACAATCATAAGAGGATCTTTCCAGTCAAGCAATCAAATCAAATCAAATCAAATCAAATCACTTTTATTGTCACGTCACATTTTCACAGGTGTGAAGGTGAGTGAAAAACTTAGGTGCGTAGTCCCTTACAGACTTAAATACAAAAAATATACATTAGACAATAAATATACACAATACTAAACACAAAATCTCTGTTTATACTAATATACACTTTTATATAACAGTAATATTATGAAGCTATGAATTTCCATATAGCAGTATGGTAAGGCTGAGGTAGATGAGAGATGCAGTGTATATACAGGGCATAGAATATATATATATATACACTACAGATATACAATATGGATGGATGGATAATCGATTCAGCACTAGGATATATATATATGTTCTAAACGCAGTCCTTATCTTAACTACACTGAACTGTCCCAGCAGTATTATCATAGCTATAACCGCACTGTTAATAAGTAATATAGGCTGAACCAAGCAAACGCTGAAGCTTTCAGAATATATATGTGGGAAAATTGGTTCACTCCGTGTGTCGTACTGGAAACACCCATCAGCCTGTAAACACCATCCATGACATATATCTGGTAATTGTGTCAGAAAATCAGAAAATCCTTCAAAGTGATATTGGAAGAAAAAGCTGTATCATATTGAGTGCGGCCGCATCCAGGACAGATCAATGAATCAGTCAATAATGATACCAAAGTTGGCAAAGGGCCCTGCAATAATAAGCAAGCATTAAATTAAGATCGATTTTGCACGTCGCATCAAAGTGCAATCTCAAACCTGTTTACTCGCGATCGTAAACGAAAGCAAACAAGCGTGACAACCGGCTGCATTGAAAATGTATTACCAGGTGCAGAGGCATCTGGGAAAATTCCCCCAGGGTCCCCGGACGAGACTTGGTGAGATGTGCATTATTCAGTGACGGAGGGGTTTGCGAATAAGTGTGTGTGTGGGGATATGGGTGTGTGCCAACTCTGTCAGCTTGGCACAGTGGAAAAATTCATTGTGTGTGTGCGTATGTGGGTGTGGACCGGGTTTCAAGCAAAACAACGGCAAAGTTAAAGTGTCACTGACTTATTAAATCATGAGGTGACTGGCTACTGGCAGCAGCCACAGCCCGAGCAAAGCGATGGCCTTTGAAAGCTACAGCTGCTGGAGCATAAGGGAATATGGCAGGCTCTCAGGGTGTGAGGCAGACGGGATATAGCGCTGGAAGTTTGTGGAGATCAGAGCCTTCATGGCGTTCTCACCTCACCTCCCAGACTGCTGCGCCACATCTTCTGGCGGCTGGCTGATGAAATCTGATGCAGCATATGTCCTTTCTTTTCCCTCTTCTTTCATCATATGTCATGTACATTTATGCCACTTGTGTACACTTGGTCTGTCAAAGTCAAAATCAATGTCATTCAGATACAGTAAAACAGAATCAGATATGATCACATTATTATGTTCAGAAGTTTGGAATCACATACTGAAATCATAGTATATCATATAAAACGCTGATGAGAAACCTTTGTGATTATGCTAGCTAGCTATAACCTCTCACGTTTTACTTCAGCTCATACAGGGACATCTTTACAAGTACGACTATATAAATAAACCAAATCTATTATACTGTATTATATCTTCTAATGCTTATGTATACTAAAAGTATTCACTCACCCTTCCAAATCATCCCACATCAAACCAAGCACCTACTCATGCAGATCCTATATATAATATTTAATTCTATTGAAGCCCTCAGCTTTCACTCCCTGGCCACTTCATGAGCTCCAGCTGCTGTATGACTTATCATATCCCACCCATCACTGATCAGTTTCTGACCTCAGGTGGTCTGAGTATCAACAGATTGGCTGCAGTCTCTAACTGCATGCCAGCAAGGTGGAGGGGATGATTGCTAATGAAGTATATAGATATGATAGACACATATACATGAATACCTGAGCCGGTTTCTGATCATCTTTGATTATTATGAGTAAATATATTATGAGGGAATAAATGGCAGGTCTGTGACATACTGTATAACGGTTTTTGATATGCCACCTCTGGGAGGGTTATTCTCTTCTAATACTGTTATTACTAAAGACAAAAAACTGTTAACTCAATATATGATCTCTAGTTTAGGCCGATAGGTCTATCATATTTTCATTTTACTTTCATTTCAGCAGCTCACTGGTAACAGAGACAAGCTCAGAGCCAAGCCGTGCCTCTATCAGAACGCCTGAACCATCTCCTGTAGCCTGCCCAGTGTATTTCAGCAGTGCTGGCAGAATTACAGGGGATCCAGCAGTGATCTCTTGCCAAGTTTGTACATTTGGTTCCACTTGGTTCCTAAACAGAATTCTTCCAAATACAGAAACTGAACTGTCTATACCACACGAGTAGAAGCCTGGCATCGATGCGGCGCTGAGCAGTGCTGTGAGTATACGATCTAGGCCACTGATTCCCAGTCCTGGTCTTGTAGTACCACTGCGTTGTGCTTTTCAGTGTGTTGATCTCGCTAATACAGCCATTTGAAACCCGTACCGGGATTGTTAGCTGATTGTAGGAGCAGTCGGGGGTGTGGACAGACGAGAACGTGTGAAAAGACTATCGGCACCTTGGGCTCACTGCTTATGGAAATGCATGTGGAGAATCAGAAGCTTTGCTGCGGGTAGTTCACGCGTTGTTTACTCTCCCGTCTAACCTAGAATTTTAATTGGTTGTATTTTGTGTTCTAATTTAAGACATTACAAACAAACGAACTGATTTGAGCAGTACATGAAGCACCATATGTGTGGCCTCGTGATGCTGGAGCCTTACAGAATGCTGTAACATGTAAATGAGCCGTCTGATAAATGTTCCAGATGTTTCTGTTCAGGATTCTGACTGTGAAGTCCAGTTTTAAATTACATACATCTCAAACAGCTGGACGTCTTTTTTATTTTTTAAATCAAAGCTCACCCTCTGTGGGTTAATGAATACATTTAGTTAATGCTGATCCTGTAAAGTGATTGGCTGAGAGATGTTCTGTGAGTGCCAGTATTGCACTATTGTGGCACTCTCGCCAAAGCTCTTCAAGTATTACTCTTCCACATGCACACATAACCCAGCAGGAACACCAGCGCTTACCAGGCAAAACCATCAGCCAGAACAAATAAGCAATGTTAGAATTATAAGTAAAAGACTGCCAAAGTGATTTAACATACTGAAGTGGTTATTGTAGCCACCACACACGGTAACCTAACCTTACAAGCTAAATACTGGAGATTTCAAGCAGATCCAGCATCCCAAACTGCACACAGGCACTCCTGACACAGTGGCTTCAAACAGAGCAAGCTCATCGGGAGTGCTGTTGAGACGCAGAATTAGATCAGCCAATCAGAGGCAGCCTGATCTGTTGCTTCATTTAAGGTAGAATGAAATTAGAATTCAGATGAGCGAATTTGAAATGAAGTTCAGCTTCACAGAGTCGTAGGCTCTGAATGTTTAGCAGCTCTGCGAGTGTGTGTAGCTATGGGATTAACATACCCCGTAACGTCACCCTCTGTTCCAGGACTCTCATGACTGAAGGGCACAGGCTGGTGATGTTTGGGTGTCTGATGGAGTGTAACTATTTTACCTTGCTAATAAACAAACAAACATATAGATTATTTCTGTCCTATTTATCTTAAAGTCTCACAGCCGTGTGATAACTGTGGGGTAATCGTAACACTACGCCCGTGGTTCGTTATAGCACTCCCTCTTGTGTGCTATTGGTTTTAAATGGAGATTAAGTTTTTAACAGCAGGAAAAAGCAGGTTTTTAAAAAATCGTTTCACTATCCCAGTAATCCCAAACACGTTATATACATTCATGTTTTCTTTTTTTTTCTTCTTCCATTTTTATTTCTTTTCAGGAACAGCTTCTTGATAGCTACACAGCGTTTTAGACCCATAGCACGGCATCACCTCACAGCAGAGGGCTGGACACAAACACCTGGGGGCTGCTTCACGTTTAAAGCGGGTGGAGCATGGTATCTGAAGTATGGTTTATCAGATGGTGCTGGTTTGGATGCTCTGCCAGGTCTTTATTTGTTCTAAAGCTGCTGTTTTATTAGACTAGGTAGGTGTACATTGAGTTAAGCAGATTGCAGTCATGCAAATGCTGAAGGAACTGCACATAACTGCCATGTCACTGTGGCTGGTAAGATCCCATTTGCCTTAATGAATTATTAATACCACTATTATTAATACCATTATTAATTTGTACTGATTTCCATTGCTCAGGAGGCCTGTAGTTTTAATCCTCTGGATGGTGTGGTAATTGGATGTGTGTGGGTTTATACCGTATCATGTTCCCCAGCGACTAATTATATGAAAACTTCAGAAAGCCCGTGAGGCGGAGTGTGAGGACGGAGATGACAGCTTCTGCTTTTGAAGGACGGGGTGGAGCTGCTGATGGAGCCTGAGTTTGATATCTGTATTTTGATTAGTGCCTCTGATATTTCTTAGTTAGGTGGTGTGTGTGGAGGAGTGGAGGGTAAAGGAGCCCTCCACCCTGCCGCTAGTTCTGGTCTGGGTTTGGGCTTCAGTCGTTATCTCTGGCTGTGCATAACAAGGGGGCCTAATAACATCCCTCATTTCCTCGTCGGCTCCTTGGGACGGCTGCCTGTGTTTACTCTCCGTCCTTAAGCTCGGTGGAGGAGCCATGCTGGGAATGAGACAGCTTTTGTCAGGATTTTTAATTAAGGGCCCTTTGTCAATAGACTCCAGCTTCCCTCCATTGTCATCAAATTAGCCACCTGAATGATCAGGGGCCTGGAGAAGATCATGCTCGCTCCAGGGAAGGAAGGTGTGTTCATTTTATCGGTCTGGGCCACGTTTCTCCCCACTTCTCTTTCAGGTTGTTGCACGGTTAACCCTGTCCTTTCTGATGTCCTAACAGTCTGGGCTTTTGGCCTTGTCTTCTTATTTACATAGATGGGCCAAACATGAACAAGCACATTTCACAGACGTCTGTGGAGTGTTCAGTAAAATACCTAATAGTCTAAACTAGAGATCATATATTGAGTTAACAGTATATTTTATTATTATATCTCATTTTAAATGCATAGATCAACAAAAAGTGCGGGTGTAAAAAGGGTTAAGTGATGTCATCATGTCACTTCATTTGTTTTTTATATGGCTAGATCTGTTGGAGTGACAGGAAGTGGCAAAATTCATGAATACAAATTATTAATATTTGCTTTAAGAAATATATATATATATATATATATGCAGCATTAAAAAAATCTCCATTTATATATATATAATATGTATGTATATACAGATTTGAAGTTAAAATGTCTTTTATTTAATAATATTTGAGATGTAGGGAATGTTTTAACCTTGTTAATAAAGTTCCATCTGATTGAATATATTTAAGATTACTGCCATTATTATATATAAAGAAACACAATGCTGGCTTTAGTTTTGGTTGCACTGTGCCAGTTTATGAGTAAGTGTGCCCAAACATTCCGACAGGACTTTGCACTGCTATTACTGTCCTATTTCATCACAGAATCTATAAAAATCAATAAGCGTAACGTATATTTTTCTTCATTTGACTGTAAAACATCCCTTTATTGGGTCAATAAAGGGTTACATGTTTTAAAAAGTGTGAATAAGTTTAAAATGAGTTGGCTTAATAGCATTAAAATTAAGAGAGAAGACAGAGATATAATAATAATAATAATAATAATAATAATAATAATAAAAATAATAATAATAATAATAATAATTAATAATAATGATAGAACTGAAGAGGCAGGAAGTCAGTTTATGAGCCGGTGGAGAACGTCCTCATCTGGAATGCACTGCTGGTGAGTGACAGGCTTGAAGGATAGGAAGTACGCTCGCAGTCTGGAGGAGACGAAGTGCCACTGGGTATTTGAATGGCTTTAGACCTCAGCTTTGAAACATGTCATTTCATTTGACAAGGCTCCGCTAAAGAGAGACACAAGGGTGTGGTGTGTCCCCGAGCAGAGGGATATGGAGTGGCCCCTGCTGATTACCCAGAGCCCGTATCATGTCACTCCTTGCTCGTTTTGAAACCAAAGGATCTGATGCAGATTTTACACACATGTACCCCCCGGTCCATACGGTCCATAAAAACTAATGTACAGGAGCAGCCCGTTTAATTCATCATGGTGATGTCATAACCATGAATACCTTTACATATGATGGCATATTCAGCCAATAACAGCTCGGCTACTTTTGAACTGAGCCAATAAGCTGCGTTACTTCGTTTATATCATCAGATTAGGCCACACACAAGCACAAACTGTTTAGCGTGTTTTGGGGATTGCGGAGGCATTTCACGTTGTCAACTGGCTTGCAAATATTAAAAATAAATTTATGATAATTAGTCACCCGTGCTAAACCCGTGTAAACCCGTGCTTCTGGTTTGCACTCCCTTTACACAATTTGCATGCTCAGAATCGTTTCTTAATTAGGATGTCATATCATCTGTAAGGAATTACGCCCTCTGTTGAGCTGGCACATCTGTGTCCAGGTTTTCAATTCATTTTTACATTGTTGTGTAAAAAATAGTTTTTTTCAAATATATAGTTTTCAAATATATAGTTTTTATATTAGTTTTTATTTTTTAAGGGGAAAGTTTATCCAGGTATGTGCTGTTGAGGTGTCAATCAGTTACAGGGAGGTCATGTAAGAGTGAAGTAGTTTTGATTAGGGATCTAGTAAAATGTGTTTATATCGGCCAAAAAACGCATAAAAACAGGCAACATCTGACCCTTTTTTAATTCAATTACAGGCATTTGCACATCCGTGCATCTTAGCATTTAGTGAAAATTAGAGAATAAAAACCTTTTTTTTTATTTTGGTTAATAAAAAGAAACCTTAATCATAACTTCAAATGAACCATCTTATAGATTTTGTAGACCAAGTCTCTTCATGCCTGTTCGATTCTTGAGGTCTAGTCTTTTACTGTATATATGTTGAATAACATCTGTACGTGATAATTAGCTCTCTAATTGAGTGTATTAAAATATGCACATGCTGTTTATTCTGTCTTTATTCGGGATCACAGAGTGCTGTACTCAGCCTTCCATGGAATCTAATAATGATAACAAGAACCACATCATCAACAACAGCAATAATAATGATAATGATAGAGGACACTCTGTTTTCTTCGATGTTTAGATTTATTAATGATAATGATTTTTAAATGATTTATTTATCTTTATTTAGTTTTTATTTCTTTATTTTCTCCCTTTTTGTGTAAAGCACTTTGTAATTGCCCTTGTGTATGAAAGCTGCTACACAAATAAACTAGCCTTGTGTAACAGTTGATTATGTGCACTTGACTATTGCGCATGCGTGCTGAGCTGTAGCTCTCTGCGCGGGGCGAGGGAGCTAGGTGTAGCCTAGCCTCCCGTCTGATGCTTCTAAGTTACTCCGGACAGTAATGGTGAGATGTGTGGTTACTTGGGCCAATAAACGCCACTTCTACCCCGCATGGAGTGTGTCCTGGGCGTGTGTCTTAGAGAGTCCCGGGACCAGTGCCTTTTTCCGTTTCTGGCTCCTGCACCGCACGTTTGCACCCTTACACTTGCCTTAGACTGAGCTGTAGGCCTGTTTAATCGACTGCTCTGTGATATCTGTACATCCCTAAAAAGCACAGGGATAATGAGAGTAGCCTTTGGGTGGGGGATAGAATGCCAGAGAAATGAAGACGAGGTGGACAGACTGTAGTCAGTGGTGTGTTTAATGGTTTGATCAGGCACGTTGCTGATTTGTTTGTCAGGTCCTTGTTTTTTTT
>JAMWET010000249.1:242500-252500 GCA_024036415.1 Prochilodus magdalenae
AATGTGAGACCTTTGAGAGCTGTAGAGATGGACTCGTTCTGATTCACTATTCATTTGAAGCGATAGCAAGTCACTGTAGCACTGAGTCTGCTGTTGGTCCATTGTTTCAGATTATAAAGTTTGCATTTCTTTATTAATTCTGACGGTTTCTATAACAGACACTGAAGTCAGGACTTCGTAGAAGAACACGCTTCCTTAGATTTCGGTTGGGCCGTTTTTGGAAGCTGTGGCATCTGATGAACCATAAACAACCCAAGGTCATTCGTTTCTGTTCTGAAAGCATGATTGAACACGGTCACATGCACAGTTATCCAGATGTTGTTACCTGTTTGCAGTGGTGGGCAGTAACTAAGTAAATGTAATTAGTTACTGGAGTATTTCCATTTTGGATGACATTTTACTCCACGACATTTTAAGGTCAAGTATCTCTTAGATATATTAATAGACTCTTAATATAATAATAGACTCTCTACTCCACTGATCTCAAACCTGTATGTCCTTTCTGCTTATGTGCACATGTCAAAGTCAATCAAGCTTATTCATGGATCCTTGGCAACCATGTAAATGTCTTTATCAGGCCTGGACTACATCAAAGACCCCCTGGAGGGGGGCAGGTAAAGCAGGATGTGGTGAGTAAACAGATCAGACACTGTTCCTGACTTTGTGGGTAAATAGACACGGTATAGAAACATGTACAGGTGCACTCGTGACCGGCGAGTGTCTCTATATAAACTCTGTGTACTGTATGGTACATGTGTTTGGCTGGCTTGTGTTTATAAACAGAGACCTACTGACGCAGTACAGTAAAGGAGGAACTCATCCCTGATCCGGTTTAAACCCAGTTCTTATTAACTTTAACTGCAACTACATCAACAAATCTTAAACTGAAACTTTATTTGTTTACAGAAAGTTATTTTATGGTTCTAGCTAATGTTCCCTGTTCTCCCTCAGTGTTCTGATTCCTTCTGTGCTGATGATGATGTGAATAGACGTCAGTGTCAGACTAATGAATGAGCTCCTATTAAAGACTGGTGGACTGAGAGACACTAGAGTCTCTTCACCTACACTGAGCTGATGAAGAGTCCTGTTCCAGAAATGATAATAGAACATTAGAGCCCTAATAAACCATGCTCCTGTTACTCTCCATACTTCAGTACATCTGAAGATACATACTTTAGTACTGGTACTCTCCATACTTAAGTACATTTGAAGGTACATACTTTAGTACTGGTACTCTCCATACTTAAGCACATCTGAAGGTACATACTTTAGTACTGTTACTCTCCATACTTAAGTACACCTGAAGGTACATACTTTAGTACTGGTACTCTCCATACTTAAGTACATCTGAAGGTACATACTTTAGTACTGGTACTCTCCATACTTAAGTACATCTGAAGGTACATACTTTAGTACTGGTACTCTCCATACTTAAGTACATCTGAAGGTACATACTTTAGTACTGGTACTCTCCATACTTAAGTACATCTGAAGGTACATGCTTTAGTACTGGTACTCTCCATACTTAAGTACATCTGAAGGTACATACTTTAGTACTGTTACTCTCCATACTTAAGTACATCTGAAGGTACATGCTTTAGTACTGGTACTCTCCATACTTAAGTACATCTGAAGGTACATACTTTAGTACTGTTTCTCCAGTGGAAGTCTAAAGGGAGGACTTATTGGAGCAGGAGTTTAGTTTAAGAGTTTGAGTGGACATGGGCACTCGATGTTACATGACCAGTAAATGGCCCTTCATTAGAATAAGGCTCAGCAGTGCTTCAGTGCAGGAGGCGTGTTAAATGTTGGGCTGGTGGAAGGATACACTGTGTTAGGTTTAATTGCAGAGTGTTGAGTGTTTTTACAGTTAACGACAATAACGTGAGTTTCTAAAATGAACAGGTGTTGAGAGGAGGGTGAATCCTCCCTGCCCAGGTACAATCAGCAGTTCCCCCAAAATATACTGACAGTATTTATATGATCATTTCCAGCCTGCCCTCTCCTGTGCAGTGTGTATTTCTATTGACCATTTCTAAACTAGACAAATACTGTAGAACCGTGTCTACTTTAATCCATCGAGTGTGAGTGTGGGTCGAGCTCATGCTTCCGGTTTTTGCAGTACCAGTCTGGGCTTAGTTGGGTTGAGTATGGGTTGGGTTTGGACCTGTACCTGCTGAGTGGCGTGGTCTAGTTTAGTGGTTTTGTGCTCTCCTGCCTGATTAGAAAACAGACTGCAGATTTTATATGTGTGCCAGTAATTGATTCATATGGGGTGACTGTTGTGAACTGAATAAAAGCCCTGCTAATCCAGAGTTTTCCTCCTGTAGGAACTGTGTGATCTCAGGCTGCAGTGTGAAATTCACATTTAATTCCTTATTAGCTCCAATTTACTGGGTGACCCAAAACACAGCTCTGATGTTGATTTCACTGCGGATTCTATTCATTATTCTCTTATTACGGTGCATTTACAGCCTTTATACAGTCATCATACACTCATTACATGAAAGAGAAGGAATTACTGAAGGAGGAAAGGGGGAGTGGAGGGCTGCTGGGTGAAACTGCATACACCGCTGTAAATACACGTAACAGCTTCCATATACTTCATGCATTTTGACAGTATTTCCCTGGGTGCCTGAATGTATAAAGCACTGTAAATATTTATACATTAAAACTAAAACCTTTTACCACCAGCCCACACCGGTGGTTTACATTTCGGCAGATCTCTTAGAGTTAATTAAATTATATAAACAAACAGTTTTAACAGTTTGGAGGTGGTGATATGAAATGCATCCATTTCTTGTAAAACCCGAGTATGAAGCATTGTTAATGGTGGCCGTCTGAAATGTTTGCTGCCTCTAAAAGCAATCATAAAAAACAAACAAACAAAATAATGAAGACAGCATTCTCCTCCGGCTGATTTTGTCAAAGGAAAATGATGACATTGAGTTTTCAGATAGAACCCAATACAGTGCTCCCACACACATACTACACACATCCCCACACCTTACCTTTACGCAGAACACAAGCAGCAGGTTACATTTACTGACACGGCGACAGACCACACTGTATACCCGCACAGACTGAATCATAAAGGAGGGTGGCTACTCCTAAAGCCTATTAGTTCATATGGATAGATAGATAGATAGATAGATAGATAGATAGATAGATAGATAGATGAATGGATAGATGATGTCAGTCATACAGACAGTGCAGGTACACAGTAAAATAAATAAGTAATTAAAATAAATAATTAATGTTAGCCTAAACCTGGTCGCCTTTCACATTTAGCCTTGGGTCGAAAGTCTTTTGGAACATAGACTGTATGAAACAGCCCAAAAAAATGGGATGATGTATTTCAGGATAAGGATGAAAGGGATAACACTCTGGATACATGACGTTACGTTGAATTCTCTGGATTAAACTGGACGTCTGTTGCTTCAAAGTGCTTACTCCTTTCACCTAGAACAGTCTGAATGCCATTGTTTTGATAAAGTTTATTTTTATCTGGTATGAATCCGTGATGGTCCACCTCGAAAGGAAACTCAGTGAGGGATCTTGTAGGTGCTACTGTTCTTCTGTGATGGTAGGTGTTCTTCTTCTTCTTTGGCTTTAACGACTGCCACCCCGACCCCAGTCCTTACTGGACTGTAGAAAAACGAGTGCCTTCACACTTTCAGTGGAAGCTCCCTTGACTCCTTTGACGCTTTGACTTTGCGTGCAGTCCTGCTGGAGGAGCAGGGGCATGTCTTTGGCCTTGGGTTCCTGGCCTGTTATGTGACCTGCTTGCTTTGTGTCCTGAGCTGAGAAGCTCTAAATCTCTTTAACAGAAAAAGTAACAGTTGAAAAGATAGTTAATATCATAATCGCCAGGTTAATTGCCACGTCCGTCTCAGAGATGGAAAGTACACATCCTGGCACACTGTGAAAGGGCAGCGGAGCTTAAACGGTTTCCAGGATGTCCCAGGAAAATGTCAGTTAGTAGCTCTCCTTACTCAAACAAGCCACGAAGGTCACTTTCTCACAAATGTGACAACTATGCAAGGAACAATAAGAGGTCGATATGAGAAAAGCACTGGACAGGATTGGCCTAAAAGAAGAGTCGGACGAACCTCTTCATTACAAACACCTGTTAGACAGTACCTAGCAAAAACGTCTATAGATTTAATTACTAGATGATTAAAGTTCTGCACTGAGTATCAGCCAGGGTGTTTATTAAATGGTGATCAAACGGTTTGAATGTGAGTTTAAATGGGGGAATGTGGTGCAGCTGAGTAATGGCATATCATTAGGTAAGAGAGTCACTGAATGTGAGATGTCATTCCTGGATTGTGGCGATAGAACTGGTGATATTGGTTCTAACTGATCACCCACATCAGGTGATGTGATATCAGCCACAAGAGAGAGTTTTATTACATACACTTCATTCAGAAAAGCCTTAATCATTTTTATTTTATCACCTTTGGACGTCAGGTATGATGTTAAACAATGGTATATTACATTATGACATGTAGTTGTTGCCTAAGAGTGTCGCATGTTGAGGGTCAGATTACGTTAAACGCGTTCAGATTATATCTTTAGTGCTACAGCATGAAGCTTTAATGGAAAATTTCTACTTACTGTACATTTCATTTAAACTCGTTTCTCTCTCTGCCTTCCATATCCAGCAAGCCACATGCAAGGTCAAGACTTCCACTGCGGAGGGCCCGATGATGGGCAGCTTCTTACCTTGAGAAAAGCATTCAGGGTAGCCAGTGCTAAAGCAGCTCACTAAGCAATTTAACGCCCTGGACTCCCCCGGGACCACAAGGCCCCTGGTCTGAGATCAGCTACTGGAAGCCTGCAGATTACGGCATTGTACAGTAGCCTCCAGGTGTGGGGAGGAAAATTGATGCTTAGAACGTAATAAAGGCCGGGGCTTGTAGTCTTAATCTGTTTACTCTGCAGCAGCTTGATGATTGCTTTCAGCTGGACTTTGGGGGAAACGGCCTGTGTCTGAAATCTTTGTGTCAAGAGGGATTTCTTTGTAGTCTTGATTGAGGTCATTGTCCAATTATGTAATTAAGGTGACATTGTAAGGGCTTACCTTGTGGTTACCTTGTGGAAGCGGTTACTTCTTTTCAGGATGAGTTTACTCACACTACACTTGACACGTAACAATGAGTTTAGTACACGAATACGCCTAAAGCCTATAGTCAAGACTAGTCCACACAAATGTAAATAAAGAAGAGCAATCATTTCATGGACTCGAGTTTTATGTTTTGTGTGTTCAACATCTAATCCTGGAATTCAAGCCACATTGCTAAAAGGTTGGAGCATTTTAGATCTAAAAAAGGTAAAGTAATTAAATAAGGGTACAGAAGTAGCACTGATGGTCTGAGGATCACCAGTTTGCCAAGATATGTGTTAAAACATTTGTGAAATTTAAAAACAGTGTTCCTCAATAATAGATAGGAAGGGATATGGATATTTCACCATCTACTCTACATACGCCTATTGGAAGTCCGAAAAGAATCCAAAGGAATTTCATAACATAAAAGGAAAGAGAGCAGGCCTGAGCTGAAAAACTGTTCTGCCTGAGACAACATTGCATCAAGAGCCGCCTTTCGTCTATATCACTTATTTATCTAACCTCCAAAAGAAAGCCTTTTGTTAACTATGTCCAGGAGTGCTGTTGAATTCTCGGTGCCTGAGCGCATTTGGAATGGACCATCACAAAGTAGAAACGTGTACTGTGGTCAGACAGATTAGGACTTTGAGTCTTATTGGAGTAAGTGGACATCATGTGCGGAAGAGCAACGATGTTGCGGACCATCCAGGCTGTTATAGACCCTCCAGGCTGTTATAGACCCTCCAGGCTGTTATAGACCATCCAGGCTGTTATAGACCCTCCAGGCTGTTATAGACCATCCAGGCTGTTATAGACCCTCCAGGCTGTTATAGACCATCCAGGCTGTTATAGACCCTCCAGGCTGTTATAGACCCTCCAGGCTGTTATAGACCATCCAGGCTGTTATAGACCCTCCAGGCTGTTATAGACCGTCCAGGCTGTTATAGACCATCCAGGCTGTTATAGACCCTCCAGGCTGTTATAGACCATCCAGGCTGTTATAGACCCTCCAGGCTGTTATAGATCATCCAGGCTGTTATAGACCCTCCAGGCTGTTATAGACCCTCCAGGCTGTTATAGACCATCCAGGCTGTTATAGACCCTCCAGGCTGTTATAGACCGTCCAGGCTGTAATAGACCATCCAGGCTGTTATAGACCCTCCAGGCTGTTATAGACTATCCAGGCTGTTATAGACCGTCCAGGCTGTAATAGACCATCCAGGCTGTTATAGACTGTCCAGGCTGTAATGGTACAGGGTCACTGTGACAGCCCTTCACAACGTTCCCTTACACTTCTGCGGTACTTTGAGAGTTTGGAACAACTACCTTCGGTCTTTTCCAGGAGCAGTCATTTATTTTTCAACAAGACCATGGGAAACCACGTTCCGTACACACTGCACAGGCCTAGCTGGAAGACGAAGTGCAACGGGCAAAGATCCAATACAAAGTGTGGGCACCGAAATCACCTGACATCACACCTGAAGTCCTTCATCACTCTGCGTCTTTAGTCCCTAACCTGAGTGTTGTATAATTCTGAGTGCTGTAAAAAGCAGTAGCAACACTAAATGTCTAAGTTACAAATGCTGTACAGTTCCAACTGAATAGTTTTTTTGTGAATAGCTGCGCATTATTTTTAAAACATTATTAGAAAAACAAAAACAACATTATAGAACATTCAAATTACACCAGTAATATCACCCTTTTCTGATTTTGCATTAGTAATGAGTCACATTCCTGCAGAGCAGAACAGCGTGTGCAGGTGGAAACGAGTAAAACCTGGTCTACATAGTAAAGACCACTCCGTTATGTCCACTTAAAATATTATCCAGATTTTCGGTGACAGTTTCTTTAAACAAGCAAGGCTCTTATTCACTTCACCCAGAGAAGGCTGGAACGGCCAGCATGGATAATGGGAGATCAGGCAGACACACAGGCTTGCTTGATTATGTGTTGTGCGTGCGGGGCTAGCTTTTGATACCTTGTTTTTCTTGTGCATGGAGAGACTGTGGGCACCAACACCGTTTTTCTAAAGCTATGAGGGTGGCACAGGTCACATGAACCTTCTGATGGGTGAGGTTAGAGGCTAAGGTTAGTACCAGCCCAGTTTACACTAACAGTAAATCCTCAAATTAGTATTTCTACACAAGAGCATTTTCCACCGTGCTAATATGTTTCCCAACCTAGACAACAGCAGTCGGAGCAGTTAGCCTCGTTAGCACATCCGCATTAAAGCACTTACAAGAATAATATGAAGCCATTGGCTGTTTAGTGGACATTAGAATGCTAATATGAAACATACTCTGTGCATGTGATGTTCATCTAGACGAGCAAGATCTGGAAACAAACTGATTTCCTGCAGCTCTAATAAAGTCTTTCACACAGACTGGAATATTTCTTCTGCTCCTTTCAGTCTTCAGTCAAAATAGTCCTTCTGTCCTTTCTGGCTGTGGTATTTTGTATTTCCCAGGGGGTTTATAGCTGTGAGAACTCTATAACGGTAGCGTCTAGCGCCTAAGGTTATGTCCACATCTCATTCATGCTCTGCATTTTGAATTTATATTTCACCACCGGCTTCTTTTCTCCAGTGAGAAGAGGAAGCCTCATATTCTTGACACGCTAGAATCTCGTGGTGGAGTAACTCTGACAGTTCGTTTGTGTGCAGCAGGATTTCAACATAATAGTTTTAATTTTATTAGCAATTTCCTGCCTACTTCAAATGTAGATGTAGTCTGCCTGCCTGACATATTTGGTGTTCCAAGTTTGCTTCTTTAGTGTTGCACTGGAGCTACAAAGCTAATGTGGCTAACAAGTATCGAAAGCCTATACCCCCAGACCCCCTCACCCCCAACCCCCACCCCGGTTAGCACTGTGCTATTTACAGTGATATGATATTTTTGAGACAAACTGTCTGATCTAATCTAACATATGGGCTCAGTGGAAAATAGTTTGTGTGGAAAACAGCAAGCCCTCATTTACAGTTCTCACAGTGTTGGTTCATTAGCTCGTCTGAAGCAGCATGTTCCATAGCTCACCCGATATGAAATCCTAATAGAACGTGTTTTCAGATCTATTCCTGAGCTCAAAGTGGTGCTTCTTTTCCAGCGCTGATCATATCATCAGCTTTGATGTCAGAGCTGAGGTATAGAACAGGTAATGAGCAGAATTGGCAGTTAGTGTTCTCCACCCATGTGTCCAAAGGTGGTGCTTTATCAACAGATTTGAAAAGGTGTTTAGTTCACGTGTCTCAGATAAAGCACATGCTACCCCTGTAACCTCCTAACCGGGTAGCGAGGGGCAGTTAGACATGGCTAATATGGGGGAAACATTGGTGCTAACCCAAGAACGTCTCGCCTAGGAAGCAGAGCTACGTTAAGTCCTTTTTAATTTTATTTTTTATATTTGTTTTCAAATGGACATTCCTAGTGCATTTATCTGGCCCTGCCTGAGCACATATGGTTTATTGAGAGTCTGAGCTTATTGAGATCCTAAGCTTAGTGGAAATCTACAATCCTGCCAAGCGAGGCTAGGAGATGATTGGCTTACAGCTCAGTGGCACTGGCAGTTGTACTCACGTCCAGGTGTATGGCGACCTTTTGGGATGTCCTGTGGAGGGCACTGGAGTGAATAAGATATGCCACGTTATAATGATATTTCACAGCTCCATGTCAGAGTGAGTATTACAGGGAAGGGCGCCGTTGTTGGCTCTTACCCGTCCCTGTTTTAGACACGCAGTGTCTGTGCGTCTCTCACAAAGCGAAGGGCTCTATCATATGTCTTTGTACTGGAAGCCGGACAGAGCTAAATGGCAGCTTGATTTGACCTATCCCTTCACAAAAGAAACCCATTACAAAAATAAAAATAAAAAAGTTGCCGCAGATGCTACAGAGCTTCTAATCCACATGCTATAAGCTGTGTCACACTGACGGAGCCCCAGGCTGTCAGTCTGTACCTGAGCATCATTTCTTTACTCCTCACAGCTCTCCTCTTTCGGTTTCATTCTAATTACATACCAGGTCATCACCTTTAGTTTCCACGTTTAGGAGGCAAAGACATTTGGCCTGAAGTTGTTATATCCATTTTGAGGGGCATCAAGGCCTCACCAGGCATATCAGACATGACGCCACCTCAGAATAACCCAACTACGTTTTCAGCAGTTTCCCTCTAGTGTAAAGCGTGTTAGCATATTGTCCAAAAGGACAGCTTGTCCTATGACTTGTTGAGTGTTGGTTATTGTGACTGGTCAAGCCTCCCTTTAATGATAATGCTTCACTAGGCCTTGGTGCCACTGGTGAATTAAAAATCCAGATATGACTAGGCCACTGTTACAACTACCATAACACCTTTAACAGTCTAACGGTGATTTTGCATTTGAGGCTGATTAATACGCAAAATGTGACCTCTGCATTTTAAATAATTATTTCAGGCTTCATAGGGGGCTAGAAAAACCCAACGTCTAATCCTAAAAATCTATAAAAGTGGTTAGTGTTGACCTTCTTCACCAGCGATTCAGCTAGACTGATAACATCCTATCTTCAAAAATGATTGCTCAGCAGACGCTAATGCTCGGTGTCTGTCTAGTATTCCAGATCAAAGGAAAATTGCATAATTATACATTGATTTTTAAAGATGAGGATTATAAAGATATACTTTTTAATAATGAAATCTGAGAAATGGCAAAAGACAGTCATTAGAATATTAGAAACCAGGTACCACTGTGTTCTTCAGTTTGTTTTTTTCTGAATTCTGTTAAATCATATCCACAGTTACACATGCACCGCACATAATAGTACTTCTGAGGACGCATAAAGGCATCACACATTCTGGAGACATCTGACTCAGTACCCTGTCTTACAGTGTGTTTATTCATTTGGAAAGCTTTAGCTGCTGGCA
>JAMWET010000249.1:257500-372500 GCA_024036415.1 Prochilodus magdalenae
AATCACCACTCAGATCCCAGCGCTACACCGTACCCAGACCTGTTTCACCTCCCATTCAGACTGCTCAAAGCTGCATCCATTGTGACCATGTTTCTGTAATGAGGCGTATGCATGGCAGCCTCATTTTTGAAACATGAAAAAGAAAGGCTGAGGAATCTAAGATACACGCTTCAAACAGAATCCCTAATTTTTTAAATATTGCTCGTGCATTTTATTAAATCCTGCTTTTTCGCCTCCTACTTACGTACTTCCTTAATTGCATGGTGCACTTAACTCAGACTGAAAGTGATGTAACTGACCGTGCCACAGCGGTCTCAGTGTTGGGCTGTGTTCATGATTAATGGCTTTCATTCATTAAAAGCAGACACCAGCGTATTCTTTCAGGACCGTGTTCCTCTACCAGAGCCAAACAACGTCCCGTGTGCTTATTGGTTGTGTTTCTGTGATTGTATTTGGGACCCCTCTCGTTTCCAGATCTCCATGAAGGAGCACCTGGAGGACAGCTTACTGGAGTGTACCATGCAAGACCTGCTGCGCTATGACGACTACAACAACGATGGCATCCTCACCCTGCAGGAGTTCTACACAGCCTTTCGTAAGTTAGCCCACATTAGCACAATGCCGCTTCCTAGCGCCTTTAAACCTAATCTGGATCAGAACCAACTATCGATCAGAAGAGCAGGCGTAGGAAAGAAGAGGTTGGGTGAATGGGTGTCAGTGGGCCTGCAGAATTTTCCAGAAGACCTTGTTATTGAGAGAAGGAACTTGGCGTAGGAGCACCAGCTTTAAGAGTTTGTTGGGTACCTGTAGAGTGTCATGGTTTGACATAAATGACTTGGGAAGTTCTTAATACCAGAGATGTTTTTTTTTTTTTTTAATTGACCTTAACTGATGCAGCGGTTGCATTAAAATGGATAATTAAGGAATTCAGTAATTCTTCCTGACTTCAACTGCGTCTTTCTGTTGTCCTGTTATATTAATCTAGATCCAGGAGCCAAACACTATGGCACTGTAGCAGCAGGTAACATTTAAAATGCTACCTTGTTGTTGTTTTAGCATTAAACTTCTGTTAGCAAGCCGTTAGCTAGCTAGACACTATTGCTACCTACGACGCCTAGCTGAAGGTACTTAGTAAGCAGGATCATGATACTGGCTAACCGTTATTATCTCTCTGAACAGCTTGCTCTAGCTCTGTGAGCACCTGCTTATCATGCGCCCTGTGATGATATTTTAAGGGGTTCTGGCTGGAAATTGAAGGCGACATTACAAGCCAAGATCACACTGTACCACACGTCAAACCAAAATCCTTCTGCACTGTCTAGGAGACACGGGATCTCCAGTATTGCATACTGGACCAGGACTTTGAACAGAACCCCACAGCAGACGTTACATATTCACCAAGTGAGGTGATAAATCAAACCACTAATGCTAACATGTGACTCCTAGTTTCGAGATTTAGCTAGTGGGGCAAAAAAGGCAGGTTCATTAAACATCACCAGTCATTAACCACAGCGATCAGGGGCTGTTTAGGAGCTTGTTTGTTGCCATTATACAGATTTTTTGTTTCAGCTGGCAGATGGGTGATGGCCTCAGCACCAGTGGCTCCCGCACATGTGTCCACATTGTAGTTTTTTAACTAGGGAGTGAAGGACTGGGTAGGGACCGATAAAAAATGATGCTGGTCAGGCACTGCTCAAGGTTAAGTGTTGTGATACAAGAGGAGAAAAGAGCTTGAGCTGGAGTTCTGGAGGATGTCGTGTGGAACAGTGGTGAGTAAATCATCTCCCGAGAGTGGTTCATCGGCAAAGTGGAAAGACCCAGGTGTTAGACACATGGGAAATGTCCCGAAGGAGAACGTATTCTGTAGGTCATTTAAGCTCGATGGACACATTTCAAATCTGGAGCGGAGGAGGTAGCAGGTATTTCTCCTAGTAGGAGAGTCATAGGACTGTCAAGCCCGAGTGCTTTTCCATGGATCATTATTTAGAGGAAGGGTTACTATAACGGAGGTCCTTCTTTTTGGGGGAAATATTCTCTTTGAGCTTCTCCTTTTGATTCTGTAGGTGCGCTGTGATTAGGTAGCCCTTCAGCCACATGACTTTGTTGTTATTCCATGTTGTATCCCACAAACACCAAAAGTAATGGCTTAAAAAAAGTAATCCACAATTAATTGTAAGCGACTCTGGGTTTGTGAAAAGCGCTATACAAGAATAAAGTATTATTATTATTATTATTATTATTATTATTATTATTATTATTATTATTATTATAACATTGTAATTGTGGTAGCTGAGATTCTCTCTCCGCTGCACGCTGTACTGTCAAAATACAGAGATATTATTTCTAATGTGTTATGTGTCATAGAGGATTCACAGATTGTATTATTATCACAGGACTGGAAAAGGTCAGAATGTATCAGATTGAAAAGATGAGATGCTCCTAAATGTGGAGCACAGAATATTCAGACTGCAGAGCTCTTTCTCGCGGTGGCTCAGGACCTCCTTAGGCTTTCCCGTATCCAGCTGGTGCTCAGGTATGCCTAGCAGGAATACATGATGGTTAAAATACCTTGTTGTTTCACATACGGCCTTGACATTGGTTATTATTGATTAGAGCTGAATTTCAGTCAGAATATTCCAGAATTAGCAACCTGACCGCACACCACTACGACGGAGAGGAAACAGTGGGGCAGCCCTTGGAGGAACGAGGAGCCCATTACAGATACAGATGGGAGTGCTCTTACAAATGATTGGCTCCCTGTATCAGTGTAGGGGATGCCTAGCAGGCCTGGGAGAGTTAGCTGGGTGCTGGGAAAGAGACAGAGAAAAGAGAATGCAGTTCGCTGTGCGCCCGGGGCTTCACCCACCCTGAGTCTATTTGTTTGTCATGACTCTTGTTGATGGCAGCGATAGACGGCCGCAGTGATCTGCACAAGCAGCCGCAGTCAGCAGGTCTGCCTAATTAATCAAGGGGCTAAGACAGAGAATGCCAGAGTAGCAAAGGCTGTCAGGGGTCTGAAGAAGAAAGGAATAAAGAAGGGGAGAGAGAGAGAGAGAGGAAGATGTGGGGAGGACAGAGAGAATAAGAAATCGAGAGAGAGAGAGAGAGAGAGTGTGTTAAAGAGAGGGCTGACCATTTGTGAATCACAAAGCCAGTCAGTCGTAGACCTGGGTCAGCGCCCCCTTTTATTCCACACAGTCAGGACGTACACAGAGTCCGTTAGCGGGGTGTGAGGAGGCTAACTCCAGAGAAACCTGCTGATTCAGACTTTCTTAGAATGTTACAACCGATGATTGGTTTTATATCTGATATCCATGGTGGTAATACAGTGGTGCTTTTCCCTGGTCCTGTTTTGCCCTACCGTGCCCGGTATGTACCCTTCCTCCATCAATAAACAAAACTGCATCAAAAAATATAAAATCTAATCAAAATCATTTTCATAAACACTTCATTTACTAGCTTTCTGTAAGGTAATTATAAACACCTCAGATCTCTACGTCCCTTTAGCACCATTACTCATCTAACGGAACGTATCCCATCAAACCACTCTGGTACAAATGGCATGATGACTGAGCGAGGTCTTAAGCTATATACAAATGGCCCAGTATTAGCTAGATGGAGCAGGGAGTGAAGAAAGAGACAAAGCCTATGAGATAAAGAAGGAGAGAGAGATGTGGCTGTAATAGGCTGGCAGCGTAGTCCCACTGTGCATCAGGCCGCCGAGGAGCGCGGTGGGTTCTGAGACGGCGGGAACTATAACCTGGCCACAGTTCTGAAGGTCAGCAGGGTTTGGCGTGCCCCGCTCACTTTCCCTACATGATGGATCTCCTTCTCTGGCTCAGGGTGGCGGAGGTCCTTGCTTATCACAGGGAGATCATGAGGACCCTCCATAGCGCAAATGACTACATTAATTATGGCGGAGTCTATTATCCCCGACCAGCGACACTAACTCTGCCTGTCGCTGGCTCTCATTAGGGCTTTCTCTTTCGTCAGCTAAAGAACCCGAGGCACCGTCTCGTTCATACCCTTATCTGGGAACCTGTGCACCATTTTTAACCCGAGACGGAGGTGAAGGAACTTTAGTGGAAGTTGTTTAAAGTGAAAGCTACTCATGTCCAATCACAGACAGGTATCTATCTTCCTCCTAGAACGGTTCCTCATTGTAGCGCCGGCTTGAAAGGTTCAGCCTCTGTGACAAATTGCCAGCATCTGTGGTTTCCGGGAGGCTGCTTGGTTAATTACGGCATGTCGGAGAGTTACTGCAGGCTTTTAGAACCTCTCCGTCTTCCTTGTGGCAAGAAAGAAGACGCCTTCCCGTTCTTTCAGGTCTCCACCTGTCCTCATCCTGCGTCCGCCGTGGTCTGTTCGGACAAACAGCTGTCATGCGGAATAAAGCTTGTTATTCGTTTGGTTCTGCATGCTGACTTGTTGGGAAACGTTGTCATAGCAACAGTAGGAGCTGGTGTAATCTTTGTATAATCTCCTCACAATGCAGCAGACAGGCTCTTTCCTCGTGCAGAGGAGGAGAGTACCATAAGGTGTACCTGGGTACATATGTGCATGCTCACTGTCTACACACCCGCGTTTACTAAGGTGGTTTGGCTTTCAGGCGCTCAGCCTTCCTTCGTAACAAACATTCGTTAGAGATGTTAGATCAGCTCTGCAGGCTCACCTGTGCATGGCTGTTCCCATTTCCCATGATGCAGTATCCTCTGGAACCTCACCTATGCTGCGTCTACACTGCAGGTATATGGGGACGTGACACTGATTTGTCTTTTGGGGGACAGTGGGAACTCGTGACACTGTACATACTCAGTGTGGCAGTGTGATCCAGATTTGGGTTACATTCATGTGCAGAACTGAAATCCGATACATATCTGATGGAAACCCAACACCATCATCCAAACGGATTACCATGGTTACACTTCACTTGCTTTGGAGAACAAACAACACAACCAGGTCTGTGCAAAGAAATAAGCATGGCGGTTTAATACGAACTTTTAAAATCGCACAAAAAACCAAGCAGAAGTGAAAGCAGCCTCTAACCGATCGGTTTCCTCTACCCAGTGTGTTTCCATGCTGACGCTGAGTTAGCGCCCTTTTCCTAGCATTCTTCGTCATGGCTAGGGAGCGGTAGAACCTGGGCTGTCTCTTCTCGATGTGGTTGGTGAAGCCACATGTGAAAGTTGTGAGGGGGAATGTCATGTGAAACAGGTCTGTTAATCTTAAAGCCATTTGGAGGATTTCCGTTCAGGAGCGTCGTCTGTTCTGACCAATGTCAGCTAGACATCAGAAAGATAACGCAAAAGGCCAGCCAGCAAAACCACACCTGGGCAGGAAATGTGATTCGGAGCAGTATACCTGCAGTTTGAATGTAGCCTAAATTTTTCCGGCAGGTTTGCCAGTGAAGATATGTGGAATATTAATTGGCGTTGAAACTTAGAATAACCCTAATAAACCAGCACAGCCAGCAGCCCACATTCCTCATACAGATTCGACTTTTGTGTGAGTGACTGACTCTGTGACTGTTACCTGAAAGCTCCCATTGCTGAAAGAATGAAGGAAAGAATTTAAAAGCATTTCTTTTGACCTTTATTATCCTCACCTGCTTTCTCCTGGAAAAGCCAGGCCTGCCAAAAAGCTTTTTCCCCCCAAGAGTTTTTTTTTTTTTTTTGGTGCACCCAGTTTCGAACACTTGGCATGTATCAACGCCCCGAAGCTGCCGCATTAGTCCTAGGGCTTCCGATGCATGCTGAGCCTTGGTCGGAGGCTCCCGGCTGTTAACATCGCAGCATGTGGGCTTCTTTTTATCTTGGGGTTCCGGCTTGGGGCCCGCAAGTAGGAAATAATTCATTACTATGCCTCCGTCGACTTGCTCCTTCGACGGGCTCCGGCTCCTCTCCAACTTCAAACAGGGGCATCAGAGGAGCTGAGGGTTCGACTCATCCCCTGGCTTGCGCACTCCAAAGACCGGGGAGGCATTAAGGATAGGATAGGTCTCTCTGATCTGTCTGAAGCGGCCCGGCATTGTGGTTATCATTTAGAGGGGTTAGACGTGTGGACAGGTGGTGAGGATGGTGATGGGTTCAGTTGATTCTGTTGTCTAGGAAGCAGCAGCTCACTTTAAAAGCACAGTAGCAGGAGTGTCTGCTATAAAGCTTCGACTGAAGATGTGGAGCTTATGGTATTCGTTCCAGGTGTAGCGCTAGTATCTCCAGGAGATGCCCGGAGGTTCATTTGCTTGTGAAGAACGTGGAGAGCAAAGGAAGGGCGTTAAGATATCAGTGCATAAATTATCGAATCATCAGAATTTAAAACCATACGCTCCTCGCGCTCTCCTGAGTGTTTCTGGTTTATTAAGCTAGACGTCTGAGTGCATGTTACAGTAAGGTGCATTACAAAGCGTGCACCCATGTTCAACAGACTAAAGATATAAATCGTATCGTGTATGGTGCTGGTGGCGCTGAAATAACAGAGAGCTGCCAGCGTTAGAACCAGCGTAGATCTACAGTTCCGTTACTATTATTACTGTCACCATCAGAATTAGAAATAGTTTACTCACGTACTCAGGCTGAATCAGGGGCGTCCTCTTGGCATCCGGCTCAGTTCAGTACCACATAGGTCTATGCGATTCCTCTGTCCTGTGGGGTCCCGCGTCCATCCTCATGTGGCTACAGATTGGAGCACTACTCTGTGGATTAGTACAACACCATTAACTGATATTGTGTAAGTGTAAAGAGCTGTTAGCGTTAACAGCCAAGGGCCCTGTAAACCTCATTCCCAGCCTGGAGCTATTGTTATTGCTGTTCCAAATGGAGAGACCACCAGACGGCTCCTTTAACACTGTATTGATCAGCCCACTCTCTCCCTAACCTCGCTAATCTGTTTGAACAAAATAGCAATAGCAGTCAGTTTCGTTACAACCATTTTAGGACAAAGCGTCTGCGCTCGTCCACAGGTGTAGTTCCATTTCCCGTACAGCCTGGTACCGTAGTAAAATAAGGTGCTTCAGTAATGCCCCTCTGTGTAGTGGTGGTATCTCGGTGCTGCATCAAAGCGGGATGCACTGTCAGTGTGTTTCCTGCACAGTAAGAGCCTTTTCTTATTCATTATGTTCGCACAGCAGTTCCATGTGCTTAAGTGAGAAAACACTCGAATTCGCTGATGCTGCGCCAAACACACTGGATCTGCACTGCAGTCTTCATGGAGACCTCGTTCAAATGTGGAGCTTTTGGGCCAGGACTGGAGTTCCCTGCTGGAATATAGTTCGGCTGATTCTCCTAAAAGCACCAGTAATTACACTGTGCATTTACGATGTACATTTGTAGAGTTTCTGATTGTATTTTTAATCTAATAATAGAGATTAATTTATTTTCTGTCATTTTTATTTTGTATTGTGTAAACCTGCTCTTTAGTCTCCCTCCTGTTCTGTCTCTGTCCTGCTGCTCTAACAGTGCATTATCACCATGTGGGATAATAAAGGTTATCTGATCTTATCTAATCTAAGATTGTACGATACCAGTTTGGTTTAAAGAGGAAATTAAATCCAAGAATCACATAATGATGTTATACTACTCTGCAAAAGTCAGAGACCCCCGGGTTGTTTATTTAAAGGGGACATATTACCGAAAAACTCACCTTATCTGGTCTAGTGTACATAGATTACAGTATCTGGAGTGCCTACTAACATACACACTGTGAAATTAGACCACTCACTCATTTTTATGGGGGGTCAAACAAAACCAAACATTTGGATATATGAGTATTTATAAACGGCAGGGTTAGCCCTTAAGGGACAGGCACTTAAGCTGGTCGTCCTACACAGGGCTACACTGTGGTGTTTGGACCATATAGTGCTTTGACCAAAGCGTGACACGGATATACACCCCAATGGAACTGTATCAGCTTGTGAAAATAAGTCTCCTTTAAATATGATCAAATCTGGCAGAACAGAACAGAACTGCGTTTATTCATAACAGAACTGTCAGTGTTTATTTTGCGTACTCAACTGCCACTCAATCCTTCTAGTCCTAAACTGAAGAGCTGTGTGCTTCTACCTAATGTTGTTTCCAAAGGTGTCACTGACATTCTGTCCCGTTTCACACAAACAGAACCTAATATAATTAATATAATGCGTAATTTGCTTTTTTCATGTCCAATTCTAAAAATAGATTTAGAGGAAACGTATAGGGGGAGACGTGATAAGCAGGTAAAAAAACAAGTGTCTCCAGAACTAGAGAGGATCAGTCTGCAGACTGTAAAGTAACCACACAAGTCTAGACTTTAGAGTCAATATATAATTCAATAAATAGATGAATAAATAATAAGAGCAACAGTTCTTAAGGCTGAACTTGCTAGGACTAGGTAATTATCCCTGCAGGTCCCCCTCAAAACCGAAAGCAAGTCTCCTGTAGGAAGCTGTAATAAAAGCGAATTAAATGATTAAATATTAATTTTCTGTTTTTATGCCAAAAATAAATAACTTATTAATGACTAGCATTTTCTAAAATGAAACAAATGAAGTGGTGGTCTGTTTTGGTGGGGTTTGGGCTCCAGGTCTGTTTTAGAAAGTGGCATGTTTGGAATTGTTTTAGTCACCTGTCCGCACACGTTACTCCAGCCTGGGGTTTTTATAAGTTGAACAATTAGTGCCTACAAACTGCGTGTGTAGCAGACAGAGCGCACGGTGTAGCATCGTCGTGTCTGTCCATCTCCTCATATCTCTCTGCAGAAAAGGGAAAAAACCGTAATGTCATTTCAGACGTTCCAACTTGTTGCTATGGCAACAGAGTGACACCAAGATGACTTGTGTGCTCACGCTGAATACGACTAAGACGGGCCAGAATCATGACTGTGATTGCATTGTACTGAGAACATGAATACTTGGCTGAGAAGATGACTTACTGTCATAAAGCAGCGGTAAAAAACACAGCCTTAAACTGAAATCCAGCCTCAAGCGATGAGCGGCGTGTGCCGGAGCGCTGAAATAATCAAATCAATAAGAATAAGGGTCATAGCTTTCATCCTATATGGACAGACACTGCAGCTGCAGAGCTAAACAAAACTGAGAACCTAAATCTGTGTCCTTCAAATCTCTCCTCTAGCAGCCTACACGCTTTCCTCCCAGTCACAGGCGCCATGCTCCACAATCTCCCCTCTGCTGGCACATTACGCTCAGAGCCAATCACAAAGTCAACAGTAGTGGAGTGCTCTGAAGCACTTAGGCAGATAAAGACCCTGTCGGACCCCCTGGTTTAACACAGGAAACTCCTCCGTAGATGAAAACTACGTGGGTTTTGTCAATAATTCTAAACATCAGGCTGTACAGCTTGGGTTGTTAATTGGTCACCTATAAAACCTGTAACTTGGTTGGAACATGCTGCACACTCATCTTTAAAGAGTATATAAATTATTCACACAGTATGAATTTATTATTCTGATTTCTTTGATTGTGGTTCTGTTTATTCCATACACCCCCACTAATTTAGCTCGACCCAGTCAGTTGTGCACGGCCATTGTACTCAGATTGTCAGCTTTCCCTTTAATGGCACACTTTGTGGACACGACTGTGTTGGACCATGTGACACAGTGGCAGCCAATGGAATTAATCTGGCCTAGCATGACGTACCAAGCTATAATCAATCAGGCCGTATGGTGACATCATGAGCATGTGGTCTTATAGATATACTACCTGATATCTGTGGGTATTTAGATTTATTCATTTTAATTTATTTTTGTGGCTGCCCCTTTAAATGAGCTCATACAGACATTAAAATCAAAGCCACACTAAACACGTTTTTACCGCACACGTTATTTATTTATTTACTGACGTTTTATTTCAGATTCTTATTTGCAGACTTATAATTGTCTTGGTATAGTTCATGTTCATCTTTCTTATATTTCTATATCATTCCACTTTGTTTACTATACATTTAGTTATTTTGGTTATACCTGATGACTCTTTTATTAGGATTATTACTCTGTAATAATTATAATCGCTACCACAAGCACCCATGTAAACAGTTGCCACCATTAGCTGGCTAGTTAAGCGATGGAAACGACACCTTCACCTTCAACGACCACTAGCACAACCATCCCATTTTAAAGTCTTGTAAATTTCTAATATCACTAAATCATCCTCGTAATGACATGGAACAGATCACTGTAATACCACACCATGGACGTCCCTGATTCCGGTCAGACTGAAGGTCAGTTATCATAGCAATATAAACATCAAAGTCATGAAGATTATTTTCAAAATATATTACAGTATTTAAAGAACTCAGAGTTTGTGTGTTTGGTGTCTGGGATATGGTTTGAGATGGGGATTAGGCTGAGGGAGGGAAGGACTCTGCTGTTTTCCGGTTTGTTGCTCTGTTGATGGTCAGCAGGCCGGTTTTGATGGTAAGAACAGAGGCTACTGAAGCGAGGTGGGAGAGGGCATCGGTCTTGTTACTGCCATTTCGAGACCTACGGTACAGCTGGTCCTATAGGCTGTAATGTGGGGGCTGTAGTAGGCAGTATGCGTCAGTGTTACCTGTTCAGGTTAACGTAAACATGGCTCTCATTATTCTCTAAAAGAGCAGCTGTAAAATAAATACCCACTCATTCTACTCATTACCTCTCACCTCAGTACAGTCTGTGAATACAGTTCAAATTACTCCCAGTAATTCAATTAATAAACAAGTTCCACATTTTTACAGGTTTATTTTTACATATCCAGGATTCAGAGTTTATGTTTAAGGACTGCAGAAGTCCGTAGCATTTTCTTCCTCAGGGAAGGAATTAGGAGGAAAGGCTGATTTTAGAATCCGTCTTAGCTAAGTAGGTAGTGTGCTCAGTCGTGTATTCCAGTAGGGTTACTGGTTCTAACTAGTCAGGCTAAATGGTTTAAGCCAAGTTCAGCTAAGTAGCTCCTGTGTTCTGACACTTTATTTTTAATTTCTCATGTTAAATAGAAACATTACAGACTTTAAACAAACCTAAAACTGTTGCTTCCATACTGTAGTCTACGTTTCTGTTAGCTAGGTCTCTTAGCTTAAATGAACTAATGTCCAAATTAAGCTAACGGGTTACTTTTTGTGCAGGTAATGTTAACTTCTGTACCATGTGCTTATTGGCTACTTCCTTTATTAATACCTGTATAAGTGACTTTTCTCTGTACTGGGTCCCCTGGTTGGAGCACATGGCATAGAGGCTTCGGTTCCTCCAGTGCCTCCATGTGTAAACCCATGGTTTTTTATATTACCTGTAAATTCTGAGTGTTGTACAGCCGCCGTGAGCGGTGACACCTGACCTGCAGTACTCCTGTTCCCCCTCCAGTACTCATGCTGTCAGACAGCTTGTGACATGACATGAAACCCGCAGCCCGAACACCTCTCTCAGCTCGTGCCCCACACTTGGGGCTAGCGCTGGCAGTGTGTGTTTGTTGTTCAGGGACGGAAAGGGTAAGTAAGGACAAACCAGGTTTTCTGTCACTGTGAGACAATGATCTCCTTCCTCACAGGGCAGGTAAAATGAGCATGTCCATTTCTGGCTCATCAGCTGCAGGACTCCAGCTGGCTGGGTATAGATCCTTCCAGGGCTAGGATAAATAGTTTGAACACAGTCTAAAATCATAAGCGCTTTAAACCACGAGGAGATGATATGGGAACATTTGGAGAGGGCCAGCAATGAGATTCACATGAACTGAACAATCAGAGACTAACTCTACAAAGGTGGCGTGGTAGCATGCTGGTTACACAGAGCCTGTATCAGGTAATGGATAACAGCACACCAGTTTGTGTACACGTATCATCCCACAGTGGTCTACAGTGAAACAGAGAGTTTAAAATGTACCATTTATAAGATTTACATTTACTGCATTTAGCAGACCCTCTTACCCAGAACGACTCACAACCCGGGCTCAGTGTTCTGTTGGATAATGTTTCCTAGCTAGTACAGGACGGTCTAAAACTCTCCATGAGCTCAGACACTGCTCGAACAAGGGCCAGTGCTGGTACCCAGAGAGATCAGTACACAGATTTATACAAGTATACGTGCTCTACAGGGCACTAGGAAAGGTTCTGATCCGTTTAAAAGCCGAAACAAAACATTTCTACATACATGTCTACTAGTGCTCACTCACTGAAGTGCTTTACAAAGAGACGGGTCTTTAGTCTGCGCTCGAGACTCAGCTGCTCAAAAGAGCCAGTATAAATAAACAAATTAATAAAAAAAATTAATTAAATGTAAACACAAACTTTAGATACAGTTTACATTAAAAACCCCTCAGGAGTTAGGCTCCGCCCCTTAGTTCCAGTGACAGGAACTCTTAATGCTTCAGCAGACCAAGAGACTCTGGACCATTCCATGCTCCCAACTTTGTGGGGACAGTTTGGGGACGGCCCCTTCCTGTTCCAACATGACCGCACACCAGTGCACAGAGCAAGCTCCATACAGACATGGAGGAGCGAGTCTGGTGTGGAGGAACTGGACTGGCCTGCACAGAGTCCTGACCTCCACCCGATAGAACACCTTTGGGATGGATTAGAGCGGAGACTGAGAGCCAGGCCTTCTCGTCCAACATCAGTGTCTGACCTCACACATGAGCTTCTGAAAGAATGGTCAGAAATTCCCATAACCACATTCCTAAGAATTCCCAGAGGAGTTGGAGCTGCTGTAACTGTAAATGGGGTGGAACATCATATTACACCCTATGGATTAAGAATGGGATGGTACTCAGGTTCATATGCGTGTGAAGACAGACGAGCGAATACTTTTGACAGTGTAGTGATCTATATTCATATAGTGGGGGGTACCATGGGTGGAATGTGGCAACTCTGTGTCAAGCTTCTAGCGAGCAATGAGGAGTAAGCGGCGAGGTGGTGAGAACTGAACACAACTGAAAACAATTCCCAAGCTCAGCAGCTTTTCACACCAAATAATCCTAAACAATAATCCAAAATAATCCAAAAATAGCACAATAAAAACACTTTTATATTAACAGTAAAATATATTCTGTCAATGTTGGAGAAGAAAAATGCGTAGTTCCATTGAGGGACATCCAAAACAAGCAGCCATTCCATTTTAAGCCTAATGTGAAGCATGTTAAAATATTACCCATAGTAATGAACAGTTTGATTTGGATGTGACAGAGAGAGCTCAAGCAGAAACACACACTGGAGTATTCTTATAACAGGCTTTCCATTCTGGGTACTGGAATTCACCTGTCTCAAGCAGACCAGCCCATATTGTCACTGGCCATGACATGTACATTAAGGACAGCTGTGCTCACGGTTTATAGGAGCTTATTTCTTACAGTGCTGCGTTTATTATAGTGTAAAGTCATTTTTACTAATATGCTGTTCTTCTGGTAAGGCAAGGCAAGTTCATTTGTATAGCACCTTTCATACACATGGGCAATTCAACGTGCTTTACAAAAAAGGGAGAAAATACAAAGAAATAAAAACAAAGTAAAAGCAAAAAAATCATTTAAAAATAATTAATTAAAACATCATTAATATCGCTAATCATTAATATTGCTAATCATTAATACGGTGGTAGAAAATCACGAGGAGTGAGCGCACGTTTTATAAAAAAGTAATAATTCAGCAGGCCTGTTCATAAATATTTACAGTTTCAGAGGAAGAATGTGTTAGCTTAGCTGTTGTACTCACGCTTCGTACAAATCCCTTAGCCGTCATTGTAGAAAAAGGGAGGAGAAATGATTGATTCCAGCTTTATATTATATAGAGTCTATTACTGGCAGCATAACTTCCAGAAATGTTCTAATGGCCTCTTAGCGCTCCTGTTTCTGCAGCTTGTACTTATATACCTTTTAGCTTAGGAACAAGCCAAGGCCATGTGTGAAAAAATAATCAATAGTAACAGTCTGGTTCTTTATTGGAGCTTTTAGGGAAGTAATGTAGTCTCAGCAGTACAGAGGTTAAAACAGTCCTGCACTCTCTGAGTCTGAGGAGCAGAATAAGGCCGGCTGAGCTGTGCGTTCATATCACACACACGGAGAGGGATGTACAGAATACGGGGGTTGGGTTCGTATATCACAGTACGTGTGCCACTTCAAAGCCAAATAACTTACCAGTCCAAAACTGGAATCGCCTTTCCAACATATATATAACATACCAAACGAACTGTGATAAACAAGTCCTGCCCAGCCCACAGGCTTACAATAATAACGCTGCTGATCACAAATATTTTAGATTTGCAGGAGATACGTGTAGAATGCTAAACAGACAGTGTAGATAATTGTGAAAAAGGTGATTAATTAGGATAAAAATAGTAAAAACCGTAGAATCAAAAGGGGTCAGTGTAGTGTAGTGGGCGGTACAGCTACCGTCCACGTAGCAGACCAAAATATAATTCCAACGACGACGGTATAGTGAATAATTCCATATGCAAAAGTCATATACAGTGTGCGGGCACCCAAATTCAGTTTTCTAGAGATGAAGCAAGAATAGGTACACTTCCTCTACAGAAAACTCACACAGTTCCTGTTTATTTGGGATTAATAGAGATATGTTTGAATAAACCATCAAATATGGCCTGTTTAAAAATATTTAAATGAAAAAGGTTAACTGAACAAATCTGACATGGATCTCCTGATAAATAATTTTTCATCATCTATCTTTTCAAACTTCTGACACTGTCTATTAAAACCTGTGAGTACCCTCAAAAAACTCGAGAACAGTCAAGTGCACCGTCATTGCTTATAAGAACACGTGGAAGCTAAAGTCTACAAATAAGTCTCACCCAGAGTACACAGTCACTGGTGGCTTCCGTTCTGTGTTTGTAGGCCACATTAGCCCATTTGAGCTGTTCCTGTAATATACCACCACCTATCTAATTCCGCTCCAGGAGACCGGGTCCTCCAGAATGATTGGCCTGCTTGGAATAGATGAGAAACACATCTTTGTTTATCAGTTTTATCTTGCAGTGAGACGTGAGAGATATCGGATCACTCAGTGAGGCAAAGTCACACACACATATAGATATATACATACACATCAAAAATAAAAACACCCCATTACCCTGCCTGACAGTACAGGAGGTTTTAGGCTGCAGCAGTTACTGTTTCTCCAAATACTCCAACTTTTTCAGCTCTTTCAGAGACACAGAAAGTACCTTAGAGTCAGAAGGCACTGAGCCCTTGAGGGTACACTTATCTCAATTGTCATAGAGAGCCAACCCGGGTTCTCTTCTCATTATGGGTTACTTGGGGGAATTTAATTGAAGTGCACCACAGAGGAACGTAATAAGACTCCTGTCGGACAAGTTGGGCAATATTACATCACACAGGCCATCAGAACATGTGCATATTTAAATAAAGCCTTGTAAATCCATCAATTAAAACAGAAATATAAGACAATGCCTTCACTGTTACCGCACATTACTGCACTAATAACCCAAAGCAGCACCAACTCCCTGCCCTGCAGAGCCACGTGGCATTTCCAGGCTGTGGGGATTGTTATTCACGGCAACTCCTGCTGTATTCAGCTAAAAGTCGATACGTTCACACTCCATTGCGTCCTTTCCTGTATATTATGATCATCCACTCCCTATTTAAAATGTCCAAGAAAGGCTTAAACATAAGAGGGGGAGACCGGGTTGGAAATCCAGCCTGAATATGAATATGAATTCCCTGTAAACACCTGCAGTACTTCTGCTCCAGTTACTGACCTGTTGTGTTTTATGACAAACAAAGAGCGCTTCTACAAACGGGCTGACATTTATGTCACATCATAATCATTTACAGGTTAAACCCAGGGCGCGCTCCAAACTTCTCCTGTTTCAGTAAACATTTCTTTAACCCTCAGGCAGGCAATTAATCATGCAATTTGCCCTTCATCTCCCCGCTGGTTAATGTGGTCCACTGGGACCGCTGTGGCAAGTGATGCTAAGCACTGTTCTCTCGTTACAAAGTGAGGCTGACATCGTTATTGGTCCACTTTGAACGTTTAGCCTCTGGCTCTTAGATATATTGGTGACATGTGTTGTTGATGGCTCTAGACATGAGGTTTATGAGGTGCTGTAATGTGACATGCTTAGGGACTGTAAAACAACTAAATCATCGGTGCATGGATGTTTGAACATGTGTATGTATTTTAAAGAGCCATTGATCCTGACCTGAAGCTTGCACAGCCATTACTCACGATGGCTCCGGTACCGGTATATGGCAGAGTGCGCTATTTGGTGACCTGTAAGGTCAGCCGGCATCATTCTGCAGAGGGCAGCCGTCTTTTTGTAGGGAGCACTTGTATCATAACTGGAAACGACTTCTCAATTAGTATAGCAGCTCCTGTTACAGGGCACAGGCACCGGGTTAGAGCACTCCTGAACATTCACTCTTAGAGGAAAACATTTATACCAGCCCCCGCATCTTTACACAGCGTCCTCCAAAGTGAGTCTCTCAGCCGGGGTTTCTGTTAGAGAAGACCGGCTCAGTTCTCGAGGGAGTACATGCTGCAGCCCATACCTGTGGAGAAGATTAGGAGGCTGAACGCAACGTGATTAATGAGAGTGCTGCTGATTGTTCATCTACCGTCCGCCCCTCTGGATTACCACCATCCTTCAGCTCGCCACTACAGTCCAGCCAAAAAACGTATCCAATTACAATTACACCACAGCCATGCCGGCCAGGACTTTTTTTATTTCTCTCTAATGGATTTCCTTTCAATAAGTGTTCACATCACATTTCTCTGGGGTCCATGGTGTATAGAACTCGGAACCCACCATTTGGGCAAGTTCTGCAGTGACACTTCAGCGACATCAAACATTTCAATCAATCAATCGAGCAATCAATGTTTGTATAGCACTTTTTACAACCAACATTGTCTCAAAGCAGCTTCACAGAAAATCAGTGTGTTATATAAAAGAAAGAAAAGAAAAAACACAAAGTTAATGTACAGGCATTCGAGGGTGGGGGCGGGGGGGGGGGTGAAGGGGGGGAACTCCCTTGAGTGAGGAAGAAACCTCGAGAGGAACCAGGCTCAAGGGCGGAACCCAACCTCCTCAGGTCGAACCCGGATGAGAAGACAAAGACAGAACTAACAGGAGGAGGAGTTTAGAACATCTACTAGATCTAGTCTCCTACAGTGGTGAAATAAAAAACCCAAATCTTTTACATTTATGTTTAGACAGCCAGTGGAGACGCACACAGAAGCTGAAGTGACCTTTCAAGTTTCTTACTTAAAATGAAAAATTAAATTATAGTGCACACCAGAGTCGTCAGCGTTCTAGGAAAGCATAAGTTAAGAAGGCCATGACAAACGACTACGCAGCAACGACAACAGTTTTCACACGCAGATTCCACCACGCGTCAGCTGTCATACCATGTTCTGAGGTGGAATGGCTTAACTTCCAGAGACCAGCCTTTGCGACCCCTGAGTAGGTTTCGGTCTGTTGCCACTAAAGACTCAAACAGTCAGTGTCCAAAGTAAAACATGTCTCTCTATACGATATTTCCCTCTGTATTGTTTAAGGGTGGCGCCCGCCCTTTATATGTGTAGGATGTTATATGTAACAGCCACGTTCCTGGGGTGCTTTGCTGAAAGCTTCTTTCCATTGATTTCTATGGAGAGTAGAGGACGTTGTGCTCTCTCCTGTGAGGGGTTACCATGGTGGAGATATTGTTTGTTGTGAACTGTGATGGTACGTGTCGTGTAGCAGGATTACGAGTGCTGCCCTCCAGTGAAGTGTTAAAACCCAAAGATCCTGCTATACATGACGTTATGCCATGATCTGTTAGGATTCAGGAGATTTAGAGCATGGAAGCTAAACCTGGATCATCACTGGACCTTTCACAGTAATCCAAATTCATCTGAACGATTACCTGCTAAATAAGCCAGTCTGTACAAACCAAGCCAAAGTGCGCCTGGGTTAAAGCTATTAGTAAGCAAACAGCCACAGAATCGAGCTTCCGCAGACGTCATCTCACCTAAACCTCTCTGGCAGCACCGCCGCTTAGCGTGAAAGCAGTGTACTGTGTTAGCAAACTTACACACGGGCGTAGCACCGAGTTCTGAACCTCGGAAACCGTGGTGCGCCGCGCTCCATTTCAGCAGCCTTATTGGGCTTGTTGTTTGTTTGGAATTTTTCTAATTAAGATTTATTTTATTTTGTTAACATTCCCATGTAGTAATAATACTCAGGAGCACACACGCCTATCACTCAGACCACACCTGGTCATGAGGACTGAGAGGTCCTAGTGAGGACCAGGAATCCTCCTTGGGTTTACTCTGCTGAATATGATCCCTTGCCCTGTATTCTCTGGGATGGTTAGGAGCGGTGATGACAGTGGAACTGAGTAGCGAGCTTGGGAAGCAGTTATTAACAATAACATGCATTTATGAAGTATTTTTGTTCATTTCAGTCACATGAATTCTTCAGGAGTGCGGAGTTACAGTAAAGCGTATGCAGTGGTTGGAATATTGCGTAGTGTTTGATGTAGAACTGTCCGTAATTGGTTTAGACATGCCAAGCGACTGCTTTTCATTTCAGAGGGAATCGCTTGGTGTCACTATATTTTTTTCCCTATATTTTCATCATTATTATCTCGACTCAAATGTCACATACCATTACACGCGCTGACGGCTGAAGCAAGAGTAGTCATTTACGCTCAGTATATACTCTTCAAAATGTACTTGCGTGCATAAGAGTCTCTCTTTGCTTCTGTCGCGTGGCTCACTCATTAGGGGCCTTCACCCAGATCCCTCTGAAGCTCCTTTGTGACAATATCTACTGTAAAAAAGCACCGTGGAAATGAAGCAGAACTGAATTTGAGGAGAAACAGTGAATATTTTTTTATGTTAGTGTATTTTTATGCTAGTGTATAAGTTAGAGTGTTAAAAAACTGATCAAAAATGTTTTAAAAATTCATGCTATTTAAAGATTTTATATTTTATAAATAAAATTTGCGCTACTAAGTAATAAGTGTATGCGCTTCTCTGTTTGTTTTTATTTGAGAGAGAGATTCTCTACCACTTGACAATGTCATTAAAGGAGTCAGCATTTTTCTACCTAAATAAATAAAAATTATTATGATTTTGCGTGTACTATTGTCCAGAGCTCTGTTTTGTAGTTCCCTGTACTAAAATTAGATGAAATAGTCATTACCAAAACTGGAAATAGAACTGATGGTCAGATCTTGTTTGGATTTGGATATCTCTTTAGGTGGGCAGTGCCGATCTGGACCCCATCTAAAGAGTAAATGGATGTGTCTTCATTAGAGGTTTCATTAGCATGTTAGAAATGCGTCTGCCAAGCAGGTGAGAGGATTAACAATGCAAGAGAAATGAAGGATCCACGATGCTGAAGTTATCCCTGGACCAAGAGCCATTATACGCTCCAGGTCCAATGAAGCGTTCCAGCCAGGCTCATCGACTCCAGGAAATGGTAAACGGAGTAAGACGGTAATGATGTGCTGATTCCTCCGCTGTGCTAACTGTGAAGGCCTTAATCAAATGTGTCACCAGAGTGAAGAGAAAACACCAGTCTCAGCGGCTACTTCTCCACACAGGATTCACAGAGCCGCTAAATGCCAATCCCGGCATCATGGGGATGCTTATAACTTTGAAATTTGCACCTTTGATTGGGTGTAGAGCCATGGAATCCACAGTCCGCTGGGAATGACTGACAAGTTGGAAAATCCCCTCTAAATCATTTACCGGCTGAACCATGCTGAAAATAAAAGTGTAGAAAAAAGTTTTATTTATGTTATATATATTTACATTAATATTTATAATTACATTAAGCCATAATAACAAACAGCAAAATATTAGAAATAAATAAATATTGAATTAAAAACAGAAATGTGAAAGTTATGTTCACATATCTTTTCTAATTCTGCACCAAAAACGATGGCATGTATTCTAGGGTTTCAAAAATTCCATTATTATGGTATTGTGATGTAAATATATATATATGGAATTTTGAAACCCTAGAACAGGCCTTTACATGCTCTGCTGGTCTACCTTAGCGAGGCAGATTTCGAGCCGTATGTGGTGTTTTTTTTGTCCCCATTTGAACATGTGTTAGGATGTGTGAAGATGCTTAGAAATGTGATAACATTAAAAACTGGAGGGTGAGGAGTTATTTTAAACAATGCGAGTGTAAGAAGTCCAACAGTCGAAGCGACTTTCTTAAACCCAGCAGGTGTTATGGAAGTGTTGGCAAGCTTTTCATTAACCCAGTTCCTTCACCTCCCTGCGATTTCTGAAAAGAGCATGTTGTAGACTAGCATTAACTAGGTTCACTCAGAAAATCCCAATCTATTCATAAAGGCGGTGCGATGAGTCTGGCGGATCGTTTTTGTGCTGTACAGCCTTAATAAATGATGAAAATGTCAAAACAGCTCGCGCTCACCAGGTCTCCCAAGTCTCGCGACCAAAGCTCCAGGTTAAGTGTGTAATTTTCTTGAAAGACCCTCTTGTGATCTCGACACTGCTGAAGTCAAACTCTCTGACTGGCTGCCTTTAATCTCGGTTTATATGGGATTAACCGAGAGAGGGAAAGTGTGTGTACGAGAGAAGGAGCGAGAGAGGCACTGAGAGATATCTGTCAGACACCACTCCTTCCAGTCCCAGGCTGAGTGAGTCTGAGCTGCTGCTCCTAATGCATCAGAACCACATCGCTGAGGTCTTTATCACTCCACCATTAGCATAAAGCTGGAGGCAGAGCTTTTAGAGAGCATAGCAAGGCCAGCTAATCCACAGCTGCGCGTCTTACACCTCCGTGTACCTCTCTGGGGTGTCCAGTGTTATCCAAACAGGCTCGGCTTGGCTGCAGGGGTTCGTTCAACAAAGCAGGAGGTCCCCTGATCAGCGACTGAGGACTGAGATGAACTGGTTGAACACGTGGAGTCCGGTGTGCTCCAGCTTGTTTGGAACAGGCCTCCAGCCACACTTGCACTTTGTGAATAAGACTGGGCACCTCTGGCCTGTATACGGCACTACATCCACCTTGTACCTGTGAATATATATCAGGTGCACCTGTCATGTAGGTTAAGAATTAATGAGGGGAAAGGGGCCATCACAGGACCACCTGACCACCAACTACGGTCAGCAGAGTTGATACGATTTCGTACAAGGGTACTGGGTGCTGGACAAAACGATTGTAGAGTTAGAGAGTACAACTGGAGTAAACGTTATAGAGGGCCGGGCCATGTAAGGATATTAGTCCAGTCAACATTTATTTACATAACGCTTTTTACAAGGTGTGTCACAAAGCAGCTTTACAAAGAACCTGGTGTCCGAGCTCCCAGTGGGCAAACCAAGGGCGACAACGGCAAGGAGAACCTCCCTCAGTTAGGACGGAAGAAACCTCGAGAGGAACCAAGACTCAGTAGGGGAACCCATCCTCCTCGGGTCAACACCACATACAAGGCGGCACAAGAAAAGAGTGTTCAGTGTTTGTGAGGTGGAGGAGTAGTTCAGTAGCTGGCTGATCAGATGGGTCAGCAGGAAGCAGACCAAGCTTCCACAGTGCAGGACAGCCAGGAGCTCCGTGGGGGTTAAAGGCATCAGTGGCTCCCAGACAGAGCAGATGTAGCAACAGCATCAGGCCACACAGGATGGGCAGCAGTTCAGCTCAGACAGAGAGATCAGACAGACTGTTAGCTCTGACAGACCTGAACACACTATACGGTGTTAACAGAGTGCAGCAGTGACTCCGGCAGGCCTGGCTCCTACAGCAGGACTAACAGGGAGAGCCAGAAGGTCACACAGACATGAGGGCCCCTGAGGAGTCAGCTCCCCTCTGCTCCACCGTCAACACATCTGAGTGAACATGAAGAGCAGCGGGACCACCACACCAACACTCCCAGCTTACCCAACACTCTCTGTCAGTGGACCCCTAGACCTGCACCTCTTACCTAGCAGGAACACTCACTACCACACACTCCACTGAACAGGTAGGGTTACCCAACACTCTCTGTCAGTGGACCCCTAGACCTGCACCTCTTACCTAGCAGGAACACTCACTACCACACACTCCACTGAACAGGTAGAATTACCAAACACACCCTTGCCTGTGAAGCCTGTCAAGTGCTACTTGAGCCTTCCGTAGACATCTTAACATAAGGGCGTTATTTCAGAGAGGATGGAAAGGAGTGCGGAGCGCTTGTGACATGTTTCTGTCATGAGTAGACAGCACTGCCTGACACACCCTTTCAAACCGCTGTACACATGTAACGCTCAGGGTAGAGCTCCGGCTTTGGCTCTCCCCTGCCAGCCGAAACAGACTGCTTTGCGTTTGTTCACTGACTTTCTCAGGTCATACGTAAGCGCTTTCACTTTGGCCTGCACCGCTCAGCTCAGATGGATCAATAATTTGCGAATCCCGGGAAAGTCAATTACTTCTGCAGAACGGCTATATTTGGATGAAGAGAGAACATAGGAGTCATTATAGAGATAATGTCTCAGCCTTCTCCAGCGAGCAGGCCCGATGGGTAATTTGTCTGCTCCTCCACAGCCCAGGCCTCCGTCCTTTTGGGCCGAGATTGTAAACAATCTAAAAAATGGGGCCTTTTTAAATGGAGGACATTCAACCACCGCATAGGCAAAGCGAATGTGGCATGGAGGACCGTCGTGCTTCGTATGGCTCCGGTTCTGTGAGCAGTGAGGGAACAGTAAAACCGGTGATTCAGAAAAGTTTGAGTTTTATTTCTTTGGTTGCCGTGGTTGGCATGTTGAGAGACTTTGAGTGACATGAATATGGTTTAAACGTTGAAGGGCCTCAACAGAGTAAACCCAGCTAAGCTAACGTGTCCCTGGATCCCTCTGAGACAGAAGCTAGCTGGAAGCGCAGTTCTCGTGCCAGTTGCTGAAACTGTGTAGCTCTGCCTACTGTGGTGAAATGTTTCTGAGTCTGCCAGCATCATCAACACATGAGTAATCTCGCCACAGTGCTCTCGCTGCAGCCTCAAATACGCTCCTAATTTGACAGGGGGATCAGGTGTAGTGCGGTGCTTTTCTCTCTCGCCGTGACAAATCAATGCGCGCGGGTGGGCACTAGCCTGCTCCGTGAGGCCCGGACTGTCACCTCGATTACAGTTCTTTATTTGAAGGAATTAAACGTACCTGGAACCGGCAGGCTACCGCAATGGTGCGGGCCAGCATGCATGCCTTTCTTTTTAGATGTTTTTTTTTCCAGCATGGCTCACATCCTAATTCATTCCCAGAATGATGGTAATCAGCCCACGAGGATCAGTGTGTTCTGAAGTACCAAGCAGCCTCATTTGTTGGATTACATCAGTGCTAGCTCCAGGGAGTCAAACATGTGACAGCAGTCGTTGTGGAGAACGTTGTCACACTGTCAGAAAGGCTCATTTAAGTTTTTGTGCAAGACCAAAAATAGACCTAACGTTTCATGATCCCCTAGATAAGGAGTAGTGTGCACACTTCAAGCTCACCTGTATTCACGGTTTAGTTTTAGTTGTAGTTGTGTCCAAATTTTCCCCAGGCACAGTAATGCATTAGGGCTGTGAACCGACTGTTAACCAACAGATAAACTTGACTGGTTAAAAAACAGTGCATTTTTATTTATCTTATTTATTTCAGTAACATCTCGTACAACACTCCATCCTCTGGACTTACTGTCTGAGACTGGGGCTTCTTCTGGTACCTTACTTAATCTGCCTCTTCATCTGGCCTGCTGCCCTCAGTAATACACATATACATGAGTATGTAAGGTACCGTGTGTGTGTATGTGTGTGTTGGGAGCTGTGTGTGATGTGGTATCTCTGTGTACACTGTGAGCTAATGCAACCAAAGACAAATCTCTTGTGTGTGTGTGAACATACTTGGCCAATAAAGCTTAATTATGATTGAGATTGTGATTCTGATTTAAAATTAATAATAATATATATATATATATATATATATATATATATATATATATATATATATATATATATATATATATATATATATATATATATATATATATATATATAAAGATAACATAAGAGTAGAGACGTAGAAGATCAGTGGAATCATTGCACATAGTGATGGTAAACAGATTATGCATTATGAATTTAGGTATTGCACATAGTAGAGCCCTAATTGGAGCATTAATAAATACAGTAAGCAGTTTTACTATAGACTACTGTAGAAATATAAATTTTATTCAAAATGGCAAATCTATCTTTCAAGTTGAGCAGTGGTCTCCAGAGAAGCATTAAAAATGCAGGACCATATTAAAGCCAAATAAGCAGTGAGACGGACAGTTCATTTATATATATATGTATGTACAAAGTCTTCTTTTCCCGCTTTAACCTTATAATAAACATTTGACCGCAGTAGGTGCCGTCATCTTAGCCGTGATTTCTCCATGTAGTTATTGAAAGCACTGTACACATTAAATTACATGCTGTGTCTCATTTCCATTAGATTCTCCTGCATTAAGTCGTAACACTGAACTGAGCTAATTTATAATTTACACCGTTTAAACATGTAGGATATACGCTTCAAAACACTGATCCCCAGTAAAGGGAGAATAATGGCTCTGACGCTGAGGCCTGGGTGGCCCCAGGTACACCTCTGACGGTTCTGGGGAATTATTATATATGGAGCCATCACAGGTATTTCTGCCATAACAACCCGGACCATTACTAACCCAGGGTCAACCACACAGGCGGTATTTATAGCATCCTCTTCCCGATCGTTCTACCAGAGGGGCCAAGGGCCCTCTAAAGGAGAACCATTTTATCTTGTTTGAGTTGGAAAAGTAAGAGCCAGTTGCGAAGTGAGATAAATGGTAATAGATGAGGGGATAGTTTGTGAAATCCCAGCAGGTTATCTGCCACACTTAGGTGGAATGATTCGCAGAGCCCTTTAACCTGTAATCTACAGGTGTCATGGACTTTTAATGTTTGGTTAAACAGTGATCTCTGTTTTGATCTCGTTTCAGAGGTTGTTCAGCTCAGTCTCCCGGAGGATAAGAGGGTGAGCGTTACCACAGTGACCGTGGGCCTAAGCACGGTGCTGTCCTGCACTATCCAGGGGACACTGAGACCACCAATCATTTGGAAAAGAAACGGCATCGTCCTCAACTTTCTGGACCTGGAAGACATTAACGTGAGTCGCCTGCTTCCTGAGAGTGCTCCATCAAACAACGCGAGCATCGTTTTCAGAAATCGCTGGTAGACCGTGAATATGGAGTGAGGCAGAAGGAGTGGGGTCGGGTTGTTATTGGGATGGTCATGTTCTTCTGCAAAATGCTCAATCCAAAGACGTCCTGCTTTTTAAAGATCCCGATGAAAGGGGTACCTCAAGGTGAAATGGCAAATCAACATCCCAGAATTTCAGCTTTGCTAAGAAGCGTTTACAGAAATATGCGCCCCAGCGTAATGTAATTGGACGGCTGCTAAATAACTGATAATCTGCCAGAGCGCTGCTGGAGTCCAGTCGCATTGATTTTTCAGCAATTAATCAATGTAAGAAGCAGAAGAAAACTCTCTTACCAAAACAAATTATAAATGGTAATATTCATTAACAGGAAACACGCATCACATTCTGAAGAAGGCTTTCATTTTTCACCAATTAATCCTCTTTCTAGCATTACAATATGATTTGTGTCGTTCGTTATAATTGCAAATAGCGTAATGATTTTGGTCTCAGGAGCTGGGCCAGAAGCCATGCTGATTTCAAAGAGCGTAAACTACATTTGAGGGCTAAAAAAATGGAATAGGCTAGATATGCTTTTGGGAATAGTTGCTGGTTTAATGAAGCGTTCTATTTAGTACACCTGCATGCCTGGCAGCATGGGGCTGTGTTTATCCGCTGGCTGATTAGAATTTTCTAATTATGTTGTTAATGAAGGGCTCGTTATGTGTTACTGCAGTGACAATGGTGCACAGGTCAACGAGTGTATGAGCAAGAGCGCTTGACTTGAACAGCCGAAGTAACCGGTACATGTGTTCCGTTATAACCAGCTGAACTCTAAACGTGACCCAGATGCCATCTTTTACTTCGTGTGACACACATTTGCTCGGCCCGTGTGAACAGTAGAAACGGGGACGGGATCAGAGATGATTTTAGGTTGGGACTAGTGTGCAGGTGTTTTTCCAGAGGTCTGCAGGGATCCGCCGTATAACACTGGGATATGGCGATATTACGGACAGTTATTGTCAATATGTTGCATTAAAGTTAGTTTTCTCTCCATTTTGTGACTTATTAAGCGATGTGCTCAGACTGTGAGGCGTGGAATGCTGATTAATGTGATTTTTTTGCCGTTGTGCGTACACTGTATACAGACAGAACAATACGAATCCAAACAGATGGGTGGAGACAAGCCAAGCCCTCAGAGCTCACCAGAATGTAAACGACTGTGCTGTAATGATCAGATCATCTTTAAAGGGGTGAAAGTCTTTTATCCTTCGTGGCAGAAAAAAAAGAAATGTTGTGACGAGTAAAATGAAGAAAATTAATTTTACTCATCACAACTCGTTCATTCACTCCTTCAGGACTTGGTAACAAAGAGGTCATGCCTTTCACTGGAGCTCATATTCAGACAGCTCTCGGGATCTAATCTACTCATTAGAGTCACTGTCACTGCTCTATCACTGCTCAGGCTCGAAGCCTGTGCTAGCTAACGTGCATGCTGCCATTGGGAGGTCAAATATTCAGAAATTCTGAAATTCTTGTTAAAATTTTGAATATTCCACTGCACACTCCTACTGTTAGGCTAGTTTCATGTGTTTCACATCTGAGTTTCTCAAAGCCATTGATCTCATATTTGTGTCCCTCACACTCAGGCTACAAGCGTTTCAACATTCTAGTCTATAGGTATACAGTGGTCAGCGCATTTCTGATGCACCACTGAAAGTAATAGCTCCAAAAGGATTACATCATTTCTCCTCAAATACTGCAGAGAAATCTTTTGCCCTTTAAGTTTCTATTTGTACTGCAGCTATTCTAAACTCCCAATGTGTTAGTCACTTATATAATATAATATAATATAATATAATATAATATAATCCTCTTGGTATCACTGTCCTTTTTGCCAGTATGTCTACTGCTGTCTACGATTTATTTATCTCACCTAGCAGATTATGACCTTGTTATGAGGCTTGTTTCCCATTTTAACCCATTTGTATTTAAATGTGTGATACCTTTCAAATACAGATGAATAAAGTAAACCTACATTCCTGATTCTGAATTTAGAAATCAGTATGGAGGAATACATCCCACTAAAGGAAATCAAGATCTGTGGTTGTAAGGTAGAAGCGCCCTGCAGAGGTCGAGCTATACCGTTTGGAAGCTGTGAATGGGGGCACTACGTGACACTATGGGCAGCATGTGATATCAGAGTTCTCTTATCATTTTCGAGCAAGAATTGCTAATTAGTGACATCAGACCATCGGTTAGGTTTGGCTGAGATTTGAAGCTGGAGCATATATGGTATTCCAGAAGGGGACATTTAGGACGTTTAGGCAATGTGCTGCTAAAATGCCTCCCACTGCACCCCACCCACAAGCGAAACCTGCAGGTACCTGGCTGGCTGATCAGCTCCTTCAGGAAAGCAACCGCTACAACAACCCCCAAACTAAATCAGTTCCTGCGGTTCCTTCTTTAGATGTTGGGTTTTGACAGCTGCTCAAACATCATGAGCCATCTTACACCAAACCCAGCCGTCCAAGCTCTACCAGAGCTGCCCAACATGGTGGCGACTCCTATCTGGCAGCTCACTGATGATAACGGGACATCCATTAGCCCAGCACAGACATGCACACAACCGACACAAGTCCAGTGAGGACCCTCAGCTGATTCCTAATCCATGGTGATGATGATGATCGTTTGATCAAGTGAAAGCCTTGTCTCGTCCTAACACACTAAAAGAACATCTGTGATTGGTCTGGAGGCTCGTTTGCATATGGCCCACTTCAGCGATATTGGGAGCATAAAGGCTGATGTCGCAGTAACAATTAAGCTGCAATAAATGATGCACCTCTCCGGTGTGTGGGTACTGCTCGGAGTGGACGGAACGGCCTAATCATCGATCTGTTGTTGAGCATGGATTTAAAATTGCTGGCAGAATAGTCAATGATGCAGTAACTGCACATCTGAATAATTTTGCCTATAGCAGCAAAACATCTGAAGCGTAACTGCACTGTTCCACCCGACGCAGCAGCTCACTCTTCGCTTCATTTTTAGAGTTGTGCCAGTACGTCTCGCTGTACTCACTTATGGTTATTAACCCTGTAGCTCGTATGTGTTTTTAAGAACAGTGCATGTGTCTCCCAATCAATAACTCCCACACACATTCGGATGTGATTGGATGTCGTGCCCTCGAGTCATTGTGGCCTATTTTCTATTTACAGTAGCTTCCTCCGAGGCAGTTTCCCATTAAAGAGCAACTCTTTACCCTCTGTACCGAAAGGTGGCACACTATTATGTCTCGAAAGGAGGGCAGTTTACATATTGAGTGGCTTCGCTTGGCCTATGTAATTGTGCTGTGATTTTTGAAGATGGGGTTGCTGAGGTGAAGGACGCTTTACTTCTTCAGATGTGAATTTCCACAAAGAGAAAAAACTGGTCTCCTGATTTAAATTCATAGCTAACATACTGAATTGGTATAAACTGTTAGAGGGGTGATCGGGTTAGAACATTGAGATATCACACGACAATACTCATTTAAATTTCAAATGAATGCCTCCTGCTTGTCTGTGTGCCATGGTGTATCATTTTAAAATGGAAATATGTAAATATCAATGCAGAATTCCACTTTAGTTTGGCCAACAAATTGTTTACTGTAGGATGTGCTGCTCTTTTCTCGAAAAGATTAAACTCAAAATTAGTTTCCTGATAAAAAAAAAACATGGTGTGAGACATGAAATATAATTTGGAATTGAAACAATAAAAGTTACTGCAGACACAAATAACCGTATCATTAAATCTCTAGGTTTGCTTCAACTTAATGTGGACTCCACATCTAGAACCCCACATATCTTATATATACCACTGTAGTGCTCCAGTAAGATTACCGTGTGTCCAAAATCACAATATTGATTAAATAGTACAGAATGTTGTTTAATTAGTGAAAAAAAAGAAGCTGGGAAAACGTAGAACTATAAATGCTGAAGAACGTTAAACACTGTACAAATATATATTCCAAAGTACTTTAGCTGCGTCTCCATGTTTACCCCGGAAACCTGGTGCTCGAGTCAGTATTACATTAAATAGATGAACAGCAGTAATGCATTTCAGGTGGGTGTGTTATGTTTAATTAGTGAAAAAAAGGAAGCTGGGAAAAACCTCAGAAAATCGAAACATGGTAATTCAGCGACATCTAAAAGCTAAACTCACTGCAGAACATACAATTACAGAATCTGCCGTTGATCCTAGTAACAGTCACGCGGTTATGAGCTCCAGAAATCCTCAGACCTGCTGTCATTTAGAACGGTTTGGACAAAACTTACAGATATCAGTGATCTTTCTACATCAAGGTCCAGTGTGTAATATCTCTCTACTGTCAGCTCCTCATAATTCAACATGGCGTCACCATGCACTCTTTTAAAAGTTTTACCAAGAAATTGTATTTAAAATCCACAGCCGTAGCCTCAGACGTAGCCTCAGACGTAGCCTCAGCTGTAGCCTCAGCCGTAGCCTCAGCCGTAGCCTCAGACGTAGCCTCAGACGTAGCCTCAGCCGTAGCCTCAGACGTAGCCTCAGACGTAGCCTCAGACGTAGCCTCAGCTGTAGCCTCAGACGTAGCCTCAGACGTAGCCTCAGCTGTAGCCTCAGCTGTAGCCTCAGACGTAGCCTCAGACGTAGCCTCAGCTGTAGCCTCAGACGTAGCCTCAGACGCATTTTTACCAAACACAGTAATTGGTTTGTATATATTATTACTTTGATTTATGTGAAACTTCCCAAATCCGTTTACCTTTTGTTTCTCCAAATTAATCTCATGTTCTATATAATATTATTATATATTTGTATTCTGGAGGGAAAATTGAAGCTAAAAACAACCAGTTAGATGGAAATAAATGTGTAATGGCCTCAAATCTGTTCTCATAACCTGAGATCTTCCACTTTTCTGTTTCTGTATAATAATTTAGCGGCTTCAGCTCCAGTGGCTGGAGATCACCCCTTTAGGTTCCTGTGAGAGTCATGATCACTCCCTCTCTCAGATCATATAAACCTGTGTAGGTACGTTAGTTAGCCAGTAAGCAGAGCTGTTATCATGCTACATAGGCTAATGCTAACAGGCTCCTCCTTCCTTTAGAAACATCGTTTGAGGTTTACTGGATGGGTGTTTAGGTGATGTTGGTTCACCGCACTTGTGCCATTTTATTGATTGAACCACACGTGGAAGTTATTTAGGAATTTTAGAAATAATGAGACAGAGGTCCCAAAAGTCCCTGGGACATTTAAACATTGGTTCCTTTAATCAGATTATAAAATGATCTTTGTTTTAAAGAAGAACACATTTATTCTGGAGCTGTTTATCTTATGTTTGTGTCTGTTATGTTTATTGGATTGCCAATTTGGATGCAATAAAAAGAAATCGATTGAGCAGTAACAATCTAAAACCCACCATCCAGGAAACCAGCAGTCTGTTAAACGGACACGCCACTGAGTCTGCCATCGTATCAAACTGGCACAATGTCATTTTCCCACGATTATTTAACTCTATTTTTAAGCATGGCATATTTGCTTATGCCAGTGTATTGGCATCAACAGATATGAAAATGAAGAATTCCAGACATTGCCATTATCTCAGATTTCCTGTTTCTGTGCATCCCCACTGTATGGGACGTATGACTTTCGTACTGTACCCTTCTCAGACTTTAAAGTCGAGAGCTTGCCCGTTAGAGGCCGACACTACCAGAGCCCTCAGTTTCTCTGAATCGCTTATCCTCTGCACCTCATCCAAACACCAAACTATTTAATGCCTTAATCCCCTCTAAGCCGCACTAAAACCCCAGGTGAGTTGTAGCATCCCCGAAAAACAACAACTGCCTCCATTAATCACGCTAATGTTGGCTATATTTTTAACCCTTGCCATTTATCAGCCCGAGCGAGCATGACAGGGTGGCACACACCCCGGTGCCCGTTCACTCGCGGGAGACTGTTGATTCATAGTCTATCTATTTGGTGACTCCCTGCTGTTTTCTCCCTCCCTTTCCTCCTCCCTCTCGTTCAATTAGGACTTCGGCGATGACGGCTCCCTCTACATTACCAAGGTGACGACCATCCACATGGGAAACTATAGCTGCCACGCATACGGCTACGAGGAGCTGTCCCAGACCCACGTGCTGCAGGTGAATGGTTAGTAATATAGCATATCTTTCATCTAATGTTTTTATTTTAGCTCGTGTTTAGGACACGTCAGGGCAGGGGTTTTACGTTGTGGACTGGGAAAATGTTTTTAGCAAAGAGCGAGTGAACTCCCCATTGTGGATCACTTCGGGTTTTGGACTTTGACTGGATTTGAACTGAGCGTTTCTACCTGATCTTTGCCGAAGTGAAAATAAGAGAGCACTTTTTAAATTTTATTTGCTTGCTGGAACTTATTGGGGAAATAATTCAGTGTAAAATGTGGCCTGTGTAAGTTACACTCCACCTCCACCCCTACCGCACCATCTGCAGGAACTGTGTGAGGATGTTCAAGCTGCATGGGATGGATTATCACAGGACTCCATCAGGAACCTCTACAGCTCCATACCGAGACGTCTGGCGTGTTGGGTTAGCAAACACGGCGGCCCGACGCCATACTGAGAGACAGACTTCTGTATGTGTAGCTCAATAAATATTGATCATATCAGTCTAAACTTATCATCAGTTATTGATCCTGGTCACCTTTATCTTCCTTCCCAACACACCTGCACTCCCACACCTTCTCCTGGGTGCAGTTCTATATATAGTTATACCTTAAGTGGTGTATATACTGTAAAACGTGTTATTAAAGGTAAACATATATGAATGTAATAAACGGTAATTTGTGTAAATGAGTGAGCAAAGTAACAGTTGAATGCCCCTGATTTATTTCGCCGTTATCTCAGCATGGTGCTGCTGTAACGCCACTTGCGGTGGTCTTTTTAGGAAAATGACTGGATGATAACCCCTCCAATGTCATGAATATCCACCAGTACTGTATGGAATTACAGATAACAGCCCATTGTTCATTGTTTAATTGCTGTGTGAAATGTGTGGAAGAAATAGGTGCAGCTAAATGTTTTCAATTAACAGAGACAATAAGCATGATTATGTTTGTTCAGAGGGGAATTGGTCTAATTGAAAATTGATACAGCTGCATCTGAGACCCTGAGCAGGATGCAACATTCTCCCTTTCCCTGTCTCTCCGACAATTACCACCTTTATTTTTTATTTTTAGGTTTATGAACATATGATCTCTCTCTCTCCCTCCCTCCCCCTTCTCTCTCTCCCTCCCTCTCTCTCTCCCCCTTCTCTCTCTCTCACTCTCTCTCTCTCTCTGTCTCTCTCTCTCTCCCCCTCTCTCTCTCTCTCTCTCTTCAGTCCCTCCAGTTATCTTGGTATACCCAGAGACTCAGGCCCAGGAGCCGGGTGTAGCTGCCAGTTTGCATTGCCGTGCCGACGGCATCCCCAACCCTAAACTCACCTGGCTGAAGAATGGCCTGGATCTACAGCCCCATGGCTCCAAGCAGCTCTCACTTATTGGTTAGTGCTCTTCCTGGTTTTCCAACTTTAACAACACTACCTCTGGCCACAGTGAGGAACCCGGCTGCTCACTCTGATCTGTCCCTGTCTGCATGATCAGCACCGTTAGAGGGAGGTTTGGTTGTATCTTGTTGTGAGGACAGTCGCCTTGTTGACCACATCAGTGTTTGATTTTCAAATGATCTTGTTTAGTGTCTCCCCGTTCGTCAGGGATCCCACAGGGTCAAGTTGGGTTGCAGCAACAATGTAACCCCCACAGACCTGACAGGGGCCCTCTGATGTAGACCACCCTTTCATTTACTGATTGTAGGTCTATCTACGGTCAAAGACCACCCTTTCATTTCATTTCCAGCCCAAACAGAATCCCAAACTGCTGAATATAAAATCAGACTGTTGTTGAAAAAGATCGTGTATGTTTCAGGAGACTGCTGTGTAACTGAGCTTGCCCTGGGTGGCAGTGTGGCTGTAATGCGGATCCAGAGAAACGTAAATAAATAAAAATCAGCGTAGAGAGTAAAACACTTTAGCATTGTAGCCGAAAGTTAAAAGCTCCGTGTTACTGTCTGCATTTTCAGCAAACAAAATAAACACATGCTTGGGACTGGACAGAAAGAGCTGTGGATTATTGTCAGGTCTGGAGCAAGAGTGGAACTTGACTTTTCAAATATTGTACTTTCATTTTTTCATTTCAATCTTAGAAATATCTGATCTAGACACTTTAGGCCAGGAGGAAAGAAGCTGTTAGTGTGTCTTTAAAGGGGAACGGAATGTCAGGGTCTTCTTCCGGGATAGTTTCTTTAGAGAGGACACAGCTGTAGGTTACTAGTTATGATTTGAGGATTGGAGGAGTTAAAGTGGCAGTAGCTTACACAAAACAAATTAAATATTGATCAAATATTATATATTAAATATTTTCAGGTGTCATTTTCCCAGTGCTGAAATATGTATTTGTACTTAATGACTGTTTTGACTGAGACTTAAATAAGTGGTCTCTGACTTTTGCACTGTATTTACAACCGCGGCTAGTTAAACGGAGAACTGGCGACGATCCGGATGAAGTTTCCATCAGTGCTTTAAATGCATGCTGTCGTAACAGCGCTGGCGTTCGAGCTGTAGACGCCGATGTCTTACTTTCTGATTTTCAGTGACTTTTGAAATCATCTCTCCAGGCCTGCCCGCCTATCTTTTTAATCGCTGATGCATATTGCCTTGAAATGAACATTTCCCTCAAAGAAAGAGCGCCCTGTTTACATCCCACGCCCCTCTGATTGCACAGATCGTTTAATGAAGCGTTGAGGCACGGTTAATGCATCCAGGACCCACACAGCTCTCTCAAGCACCCCGAGATTACACTTACAATTTCCATTGTTATTCAAGCACTTGATTGCCAGTCAACAGCCCCGCCCCCTGCCGAACCTACTCACCCTTCACACTGTGGGAGTGCGTCTGCGAGGATGATGATAATATAAACAGCCGTCTAGGAGAAGTCGATGTGCTGTGGTCAGTCATGTGGGCCCTGCTTTAAAGGGACTTTCAATTTCAGCAGGACCTTGGTGAAGCCTCGTTTATGGAGCACCACCCTCATTAGAAGCCACTTTATTGGCTGTGTGTGGGTCATTACTCGCTGTAATAGGCAGTTATCGACGTCAGATGCTTGAGACTGTGTGGTTTTCTCCGAGTTCGGTATGAAAATGAAGACCTTTCCATTCAGGTCTACTGACTGGGTAAATGGGGTAAACGGCCGTTTCCAAGCAGCTCTGCAGGACACAAACACGAATAGGTTTTTATTTATTCGTACAGATTGTGCCAGGATTTGAATTCACACAGTTTGGAGCTGGTTTCTTAGACAGAGGTGGAGGCTGGCTCAAAGCGGGCTATAATGGGACCTGGCCAGCGTTGTCTTTCCATGAGTCAGAGAGATGCAATGCAAAGTACCCAACCCCGGAGGACTGGGACCGTTATCTATAGGTTGTATAGAACTCTAATGGGTTCTAAGGTAGCCTATGGGTCAGTTAGACATTAATGTAAGAGCAGCCGTCTGGCTAATGAAATGACTTGAATGAAATGCTTAGTGAATTTTATTACTGAAATTTGTGGACTCCTTCTCTCATTCTATTTTTGCCGTATACAAACCTACCTGGATCAAAGGGTGATCTTTCGAAGCATGCTTATAAGAAAAGCTATTAAGCGTCAGTGTTTTGTTTCTCAGACGTTGATATCCATGGTGAGCAAGCAGAGGTAAAAGCTCCACCATCATTGCAAATCTCTGGAAAAGTGCTTGTATCTCTGAAAGGGATTCTTTAGAGTCTGTTATGTAATTAGTAATAACGTTAATTATAAAGAGGAAGTGCATGACGTGGTTGGATGTTTAACGCAAGGCAACACAGACAGTGCTAGACACTGTCAGCTCCCCAAAGAACAAAGCGTCAGGATGTTTTTCAGCTTCCAGGTACAGGGACTGAGATCAAGTTTAAGCTTCAAAGAAAGTAAGAGTGATGGAGTGAGTTTGGTAGGGTGAAAGAGTGAAGGCAGAGAGTAAGAGAGGGTGGGAGAGTAAAAGAAAACTATTCAGTGCACATGATCTTCGACGCTGTGCATGAAAGCCGTATCAGACGCGGGCTCTCTTCAGGCAGGAAGTGTTTTAAAGATTGCCGTGTTGTGATCAAGGCGGCATCAGCAGTGAGCGATAGATCTGAGGATGCAGCCATAGATCACAAAGGTTCAGCGCACAAAACAGATGTCCCAGGATATCACCACATACCGCAGCACTGCCTGGGGGAAGATGAGCCTGAATCGTGTTTCATTTTTTTCATTTTCAATAATTCTTTTTCATACACTTTCACTAAATTTAATCCTCAGCTAACGGCAGTGAGCTGCACATCGGCAGCGTGCGCTACGAAGATACAGGAGCCTACACCTGCATCGCCAAAAACGAAGTCGGAGTGGACGAGGATATCTCCTCTCTCTTTGTAGAAGACTCGGCGAGAAAGACATGTGAGTAGTAAATTCCCAGAATAAAGTTAAAACTGTGAGAGTCACAATTATTCATATCTATTTCATTTAAAGTATGAATGTAGTTCTATAGAAGCCACTGTACCCATCATGAGTTAAATAAATGATTTTTTTAGCTAAGTAAAAGTTAAGATGTTTGTGGAGTTGTATATGTCTGTATTTGGTTGAGTTTGTAATATAAATATATACACATTCTCTACAGGTACCACAGGTGTTGGGTAGGAGAGTGCTGTAATTAAGTTATTGGGTTAATGAGGTTACTGTAGAGGTGTTATATACAGTCTTGTGATCCTGCTGGTGTGGGTTTCCTCTTTCTGTGATTCTAATAGAAAGCAATTCATAACTAAAAGCTCCTTATTAAGTTCTGTGTAATTCCATATTAATTATTTAAATTCCCACCAAAGAAGTCACAGAGCCTCTCCATCAAGAATATACATTTTAGTCAATGAAATTTTCAGTAATCAACTTCTCTGGTTTAAAAAAAACCTCCATTAGACTTTATCCCTAGTGGCCACTGTAGATGGACATGCCGTGTAGCTTTCATCATTGTTTGGAAAGCTTTGAGAGTCAGTATTCAAAGGAGAGAACTGTGTGCAGTACATTTCCTCATTTGATTGGTCCACTTAATAATATATATAAAAGCTTCCTGTTTAATTCTTTTAGGCACTGAAGGTTTCGTGAAACGTGCCAAATGCTTCTGGGACAAACGCTTAATGTCTTCCTGGCAAAGGGAATAGCATAAGACGTATGACAAGGCGGGTGGTTTATGGGACCACTCAACCTTAAGCAGCTAATTGGAAAAAGAAAGAAGTTTACCAAAAGTAGAAGCTGAAACGCCTTTGCATATTCAGATTTATAACTTTTGACAGTCATTGATGGGCATGGCCCACATGAAATACGGTGGCCATGCTATTAATAGGCGGAGCTGGTCAGCGAAAGCGTGGAAGTTCAATTTCCATATTCCCTTAGGCGTGCTGCCTTTCTAATCACTGCGATGTCTTTCACACCACTCTCAGTGTTTTGCTATCAAGAAATATTTATGAAGTAATTTCTGTGATGTCTTACAGCATCAGCAGACTTGAGTGATGTAACAACAACAAAGAAGGATTTTTCCCTTCTTTAGCATGCTCGCTCGCCCAGTGAGGGAATAACGTACTAGGTGAGAATAAATCAGCCTGGACCAGCAGTTCATATGAGGTCAGAAAAAACAGGATCAATTAGACCGCTCACGGAGAGTTCCACCAAAATCTGTAAAACTCCAAAAACGTGCTGCTCAGCTCACTAACAGTCTGGGCAGATCGCATGTGTAACGATATATATGAAGCTGAATGTAGGTGTTATAAAGGACCATTCTTTAAACAGACCCTCTAATAAAACTTGAGCACATGAAAGCATTGTAATTCATATCCCATAAATCACTGGGCTGGGAGTTTCTGCTGGACTGCCTTACCTCTCACTAATGTGAAATGTCCCTTTGAAATGTGGTCAAAAGGAGGACAAGGGAACTGCATGAGAGGCATGGCTGCGGTTATTGCACAGGTATATCTCAATATGAGTTTGAAAGGCCTGTAACTTCATCTTAAGAAGCATTTGTCTTTGTCTTTCCTTCCTTTCTTACGTCTTCTGGGGATTGGACACGGCAGTGGCGAACATTCTGTGGCGGGAAGAAGGTAGTGCATCACCTCTTACTGTTAATGTATGATACCAGATACCTGTATGCTCATTGTTTATCGAGCGGTGCCGATGGATATTTGAGTAGCTCCATCAATGGAGTAAGACTTTTGTCCCGTTAAAAAAGATTTACAGATCTGCATGTGAAGTAAAGGTAAAAGGTTTGAACCACAGGTGACATGTCCTTCACAGCAGCCTATGTGCATGGTTCACATAGCATTAACTATCTACAGAGCCTTAGCTCCACCCACAAGGCAGGGAACGGCGGCCCCAACCCAATTTCCTCAATGCCCATATCCATAGCTAAGCAATGCGGGTGTTTAGTTTTACTGAAGGTAGCTAGCTGATCCTTTAAGGACTGAAAGGTGTCCTTACCAATAACGGTACTGTGTCAGCTCCCGGATGTTACAGTTTAATCTTCACCAGCATCACAGGAGCTATCGAAACGTTCCAGTGGCTGACAGCTGGGATTATCACCCAGAATGTGTTCGAGCCTCTTGTAAAAAGGGCACAGGATTTGGTCACCGCCACTCTTTGGCTTAATGCCAACTGGCAAGGTCTTTTAAAAGAACAACCTCGTTACACGGTTACAGATTTAACATAAATATTCAATAAGAAAAAGATCATTTCAGCTAATGAGAACAATGTGTTCATAATAATAAGCTTGGATGCTCGTTAACCACCGCACCCTATTCTCTATGCCATGTGTCAGCTGTTACGTCTAGTCCTGGTCTATCCTGTTAGTCATCGTGATTAAAGAACCCTCCCCAACACGGCACCCGACGTCTTACTGAGGGACACTACTTCTGTATGTGTAGCTCAATAAATATAGCCCATATCAGTCTAAATATAATTAATACTAATTAATTTATGCTATCCTGCTATCCTTTATCTTCTATCCCAATAGCATTGCCATCTGACACTTCCTTCCGGGCACAACTATTTTTGGACGAACCGTGGAGGTGTTCCTTATTTATACATGATGTCAGAATGCTGACTGCATAGCTTGATTCTGTTCACTGTAGATCCGGCTCATTTATCGTTTAGTATATCACTGAATGGAATTCGCACCGCAGTAGTCAGTGCGAGGTAAGCGACAGGTGTCTGTTAGCAGATGTAACAGAACTGACAGTTAGTTTTTTTCTCCAACGCTGTCCAGCGATGCTGCGTTGATGTTCATTTTTCATAAAGATGTTCTTCACGTTTCTCCATCGAAGCATGCTAGCCCTCCTCTCCAGTTGAAGAAGAAGATCTAGTAGGTGGAACTGGCCCTGACTAAACTGGGTAAAACCCAGAATTACTAAACTCATTTTAATCCGTACTATAAAGTAGTAGACCCCATGGTTTTATGGTTTGTGTGGCTGGTCGGTATCATCTTTGGAGAGCCGGTTCAGTCTTTCCACACAGCTTTCATTCCTCAGTCCATTTGAAACAAAGAGTGAGATCAAGGTGTGGTGGAATACTCCAGATTTCTGACTGTCGCCCTAACTGTCAGCCTCAGCACCACCAATAACGTGCGCAGCGCATCTGAGAACTTATCTTTTACACCTTGTCTTTTCTGACAGCATGACAACTCTGCTGTCAGGGTAAGCATAGCTCTGCTAGCGTGCACCTGCTAATTAGCAGCTGTTGTTTGCAGTCAGGTGACAGACCTGCAACTGCACTCGTTGGAGCCAATTTCAGATCCATTATCCGCAGGAGACTGTAATGGGCTGCCTAGCTTTGTGACAGCTACAGCTTTAAGCCGTTTTTCTCTTGAAAGGTCCAAAATGTCTGTCATGTGTGTGTTTTGTTTTTTATGTCAGGCCTGAGTGTGGGAAATATGTTCTATGTTTTCTCGGACGAGGGGATCACAATACTACAGCCGGGAGATTGTGAGATTCGTCGGCATATCAAGCGGAGCGAGAGGATAGTTGCCAGCTATGTGAGTACTTTAAAATAAACGAATGAATAAAAACCTGAGTGAATATAAAATCAAACCAGCTTCTAGTGAAGTATTATCTTCAGCTCGCCATGTTAAAGTCAGAGCAGTGGTGTACTGGACCCCCCTGAAGATGCCTGGTGTCTCTCTCCACTGCCAGTGAAGACTGTCGTGATATAGTAGACCCCTACGACATGCCATTTCTTAACCCTGTCAACCCTAAAACTTCAAAACACCTTTTCAGGTTCGAGTCTGAGATAGAAAACCACAAACCGAAACAGTTAGTCATTTTTGTCTGCATTTATTGTTGTGATTTTATTGTCCACTGTCACAGAAGACACCGAGAGTGAGTGGCATTGATAAAAGGGAACGTGATTTTACAGTTAAATAGAATTTAGATATTTAAGACTGAATAATACATGGCTATAATTTATTTTTAAAAAATAACGGACACCTCAAATATCTATTATTATCTTTATTATTTTAAGGTGTAGAGCCAGTATGCAGCGTGCTGAAGCCCATTGTATCTTGAATTGTTCCTGAAGTTGTAGTTTTGTGTAACAGCAGGCAGGGCAGAACCCCGCTCAGAAACGCTCCACTGTACAGCTTCAGTCGAGCTCAGCTGCTGGGTGGTTCATAACAGATGACTAGAATAAGTACTTGTTCATATTATGTAGTATTATGTCAGTTGTCATGAGCTGCTCATGTAGGTGTCATGTAGCCTCATGAACAGCACCCTACAGTGAAGTGTTACCCAACAATTTTTACTATTGATAGTCATACGTCATAGGTTAAATTATTTTTCTATTCTAATTGTTTGAAAAAAAATGCTATCAATTTATTTGAATTCTACCTGCATAGCTACTTCATAACACATGCATGAGGTTTTAATAAAGTATTTATAATGCAATACTTAAACTTTTTAATTCATAAATTAATAAATTAATAAAAGTTTGCTTTATCATGTGGTATGAAGTAAACAACATTGCATTGACATATGGTACACTGTTATGATGTCTCATTGTTACATATTTGTATAAATGTACACTGATGTGCCAAGAGTCATGTGATAGCAGTATGTAAATTGATTAATTGATGAAGGGGTGTTACCTCAGGGGATGGTCTGGGAATGTCCACACCTGTGTAAAGTGTGAGCTGTTACCCTGTGAGTGAGGTTGAACAGTGGCGGACATGCTCATTGCTCGGCTGCACACCGATGCTCAGTGATCGCTGGTGAACTGACCCTGCGAACAGGCAAGCGACTCTGGCAGACATCATATTCACATTCATTGCAGGAGGCCTATCCATGGGCTATGGGAGCAGAAGACTCGCCAGACTGCCTCTGTTAACACCACACCACTGGACACGCGCCTCACCTGGCCTCTGGATCTTATACCCGTGACTGGTCTGATAATCATGGTGCCCATTGTTTCGGGGTGTGGCGCAGACTCCATGAAGCCGTGGACCTCAGGTGGCACTGTGCAGGCTAGAGGTGACTCCATACTGGTGTGGGTGGTGTTATCATGGCGTGGGCTGGGTCCACTGGTCCGCCTAAGCATATCATGGTGACCATTTGCGCCCCCTCATAGACTTCATGTACCCCCCCATGATGGGATATTCCAGCAGGTTAATGCAGCGTGCCATCAGGCCCAAGGGTCCAGAATTGGTTCCAGGAGAGTTCTGGAGAGTTCTGATGAATGGTGTGGCCTACGCATTCACCTGACGTGAGCCCAATTGCACATTTCTGGGATGTGTGGAGAGATCCATCCACACTGAAGATCCTGTACTCAGAAATACCACAGAGTTGATGAACGGCTATTCAGACGGCGCGGCTCACAGTCCCTCCGGACCTCTTCTGTGCACTCGTGGAATCGATGTCACTTTGAGTTGCTGCTCTTCAGGAAGAGGAGGTCCTATACTGTACTGCTTCCTGTCTATGACGTTTGGCACGTCAGTGTACATGTGTCTGATCTGTGGAGTTTTGAACCAGGCCTCTGCCTTACCAGTTCCTGTTCTGGAAAATGAGGCTTCATTACATGACTGTGTCTATAGGTTGACCGCGAGGTGTTTGGTTGTATACGTGGTGTTTTCTTCCTTCGATATGGGGCTCCTCTTTTTTGCCAGGTCTCTGTTATCGACTGTGTTAGAGAGTGTTAGACTCTGTACTGTACACTCAGCCGGTTCTGACTGGCTTCCTTTGCTTTCAGCACTACAGTGCGAGCTGCAGGTGTTACAGTGTACATTCTCCACTCCAAATTCTGTTATCACATGACCTCAAGGTGACCTTTAGCCCAGTTTCTTTATTTCAGAAGTTAAAAACATTTCGTACATGTTCAGATATGAACCTTTTGATTTGTGATTCTTTCTTTCCCAGTAGAGTACAGGAGATGTTATAAGCTGTGTCCAGTGTACATGCTGGTCTTTGCGGCCGTTATAAGGAATCAGACAGATCAAAGCAGTTCCTTTACTTTTCATTTTAGGTCTTTAGGAGGCTGTAAGTAGGTTTCTGGTAATAAACATTTCAGTCCCCTCCCAGCTACACCCTGTGGTTTTCTAAATGAAGATAAGTATCACAGATAACAGAATCTTTTTAACAGTTACTGTTTATTTGCTGAATTTGTTTTATTTATTAAGTTATGATTGGTAAATAAACACATTCTCTACTGCAAATTACAGAGAATTGCATATTTAGGTGTGTTCTCTGTATGTGTAAAATTATTTTCACTACAGGCAGACTGAGGAGTATTCAGACCTGTCCATATGTCTATTTAACAGCAGCCGCAGACACGTCCCCAATAGGAATATAAGACAATGGGCAGCCGGTTAGTGTCTCATACTCTAAAATGTGTTATGGACCCTGTTTGGCTCAAACATCATCAGAGGAACATTCGGTTTGTGTAAAAGAAACGATGGACTAGACTGAGTTCCTGCAGACCCCAAACCTAAAAATAATCATAGGTCGATGTAAAACCTTTAAAAATAAAAAATTATACACATGATAATGGATAATAAGTTACAGTTTATTACAATCATTTAGATTTACAGTCATTTAAATAAATTATTGAGAACATGTATTTTAATACTCAGGTTAAGAACCAGTTGATCATGTTTTTATGGTTATTGTTATTATGTTATTTTATATTTGTGTTTTTAGGAGGAAATGTGTCCCAAAAGTGAGGGTATTACACCTCAGCACTGTGTGTGGGCATCAGCAGTCAGCGTGAGGGACAAGTACGTCTACGTCTCCCAGCCTCTTCAGAAGCGACTGTTGGTCATCGACACTCAGGCACAGAAAGTGGTGCAGGTAAATATTTATTCTCCTCACCTGTGAGCAAAACACTGCTCTCAGGACTTTGCTTTGTTTTGATATCAGATACTATTTCCCAAAATATTATTTACTTAGAAATACAGAATATCATTTGTTTATTGTTATATACAGAACATTTGCGATGTGTGTGTGTAATAGAAATAGAATGTTATTAAAGCAAACAACTGCAAATATAATTATAAATAGATTACCTTTGGTATAAGCAGAAATTACATTACAAATCAGCATGAAAAATTTCCATAACTAGCAAAATCCTGAGGTAACTGACTCAAATTTCGTTGTGGAAATTTTAATGATAAATGAATGAATGGATTGAGTAGCCTGAAGTTGTGTATGCAGTAATGTGTAAAAGCCAATCCTTTAATTTCCCAGAGACCACCCATATAGCAGACAGAAGCTTCCACAATTAAGCACAATATTACACCTACCAGTCTTTCATCCGCTCTCTACTTTCACACACTGTGCTGCCACTTTCCCTCCTTAACATTACGACTGTGTCCCTCCAGTCAAGCCCTGTGTGTCTCAGAGACAGTAACACAAACATATACATATGTACATATGCATTTTCTGCTTCACATAGATGAAACTCGTTCTCAGTGTCTGATTGTCTCTGAAAATGAAATGAATAAAAGTGGTCTCTGATTTTCGCACGGCACCGTGTGCATATAAAGGCTCCTAGTGGTGCATGTCTTTACTCACGTCTAAAGCAAGAGTCTGGTAGGATTGCAACAGAGAGTGATACCACCAGAGAGTCTGAAAAATTGCAGTGTCGAGAGACCAAGCAGCGGAGGCAGGGTGAGATGGATGGAGGTGGAGGGCAGGAGTGAAAGACTGCAGCGCTGCACTGAGACAGAGAGAGAGGAGGTGACAGATTTAAGAGTAGGACAGAGAGGTTTTCCAACAAGCAGGAGAGATACTGCTGAGATACACACACAACAACTTGCTCTGTGTGCGTGTGTGTGTGCACGAGTGTGAGTGTGTGTGTGTGTGTGTGTGTGTGTGTGTGTGTGTGTGTGTGTGTGTGTGTGTGTGTGTGTGTGAAATGGGGTTGCAGGTTAATGCATGCCTCCGGGTCTGAACAGGCCCCTCGGCTCTAGCACTCAGAATAACTATTTTTGGCTGGATACTCCCACCAGCTAGCAAATAACACCTGCACTGCCCTGCAATCATGTCTGGACAATCATCTGACAAATGATTTTACTCCCACTGCAAATCCCCCCATGATGAGTCTTCTCCTCCATAACTTAGAATAACAGGAGCGCTGTTTATTACACAAGCCTATAAATCCTTTCTGACTTTTTGGGTTGAAAACATTCATTTTCTTCTCACACTGCTACTGTACATGTAAAGTTGTACCTAGCTGTCCATTCTACCAGCTAATGAAATACATTCGTCCAGTCTCCAGTCTAAATTAATTAGAGACGATAGAGACAGTCATACGTGAACGGTTAAACAGCTCTGCTACTCGTTTCTTTGACTCGTTTAATAACGTATTATTTGAACTTTAGATCAAATCTTGGCATATAGACCAGAGAAAGAGCTCTAAAATCTCCAGTATGGTATCATAGAACAACCTAACTCAAAAGACCAAGGCTAGTTTACTGGTTTTCAGCTTCTGCAGCACAAAATGCTCAAACACAAACCATGCTGTCACACAAGACTGTAGATTAAATGACACAGCCCGAACTGAATGAGTAATAAACTGATATAACATGTAACATTAGATTACATCTTCAGTTATATGTGAGTTTATAAGTAATGTAATATAAGATACCAGCATTTAAACATTTACTGCATATAATACACATATATAAACCTTATAGATAGCATCTATCTATCCATCTATCCATCTATCTATCTATCTATCTATCTATCTATCTATCTATCTATCTATCTATCTATCTTCATATATTTATATATACATGAACAAAAAATATTTATGAACCAGAAATGAGGGATTACTTTCCTAAGCCTACAGTCCAAACGTGCGAGTTTAAACTCACGTTGGCTTATCGGGTCTCAGTGGAACTACACAATCTCCTCATATGGCAGGTCTGGCAGCTTTATTTGTATTGCTCTTAACAAATTAAACAAGACAAGGGGAAAACGGAGCCCTGCAGCCAGGAAAGATTGGAAGAACCACTCAAGCATCAGCTGATTTCATGTTCCCAGCTTCCAGCTTCCTGATTGTGTTGCACACACATAAAGTAATATTAATATTTTCTTTTTGTTCTTGTCTAAACTTTTAGTGCCTGTTTATAAACAGTACTGTGTGTCCTTGTATACAGTCTGGACAAACAGCCTTAAAGTAGAATTCAGTAAATTAGAGAATTTAAAATTTGATGTTCTGATGTCATTAGAGATATGATGATCCTCTCCCTTAAAGGAAACTAATGTCTACCTGGTAGACCACCAACATGTTCTCCAACAGATACACAGTACTCTAAGTTTGCATCTGTTTAGGCATTAGAGCTGAAACACCCCGGCTGTCTCTGTCCATTACGCCACTGTGAGAAGGCCATTTCTATTCTAACTCATTTGTAATTACTGGTCTGAAAGGATGTGTAGCTGTCAGGAAGCTGTTACTGAGAAAAGGAAAAACAGACAAGCCTCTGGCGTTCTCATAACAACCGGCCATTCTGGAATCCAGAGCTCACCGTTATTGAATGGGTTTACTTCCAGTAAAATACAACCAACCAACCATCCAACCAACCAACCAATCAACCGACCAACCAAGCAATCAACCAACCAACCAACCAACCAACCAACCAACCAATCGACCAATCAACCGACCAATCAACCAACCAACCAACCAAACAATCAACCAACCAACCAACCAACCAACCAACCAAACAATCAACCAACCAACCAACCAACCAACCAACCAATCAACCAACCAATCAACCGACCAATCAACCAACCAACCAACCAACCAAACAAACAATCAACCAACCAACCAACCAACCAACCAACCAACCAACCAACCAACCAACCAACCAAACAATCAACCAACCAACCAATCAACCGACCAATCAACCAACCAATCAACCAACCAATCAACCAACTAACTTAACTTCAGAGGTGTGGAAAAATATCCCTGCTGATTTTTTAAAATGATATCAAATCTTCTGAAATGAGTGGCAGATGTGATGTACACTAATACAATGTGTATATACACAACAGCCACAGCTGCTGATATTCAGTCAGCAGTGATGCCCTCCTTCCTGTTAGTGCAGCACCATTGGCAGACACCACGCAGGACTACATCTACATCCACCCCACCAAAGTCCATGTGGAGAGGTCTGGCATGTGCGTTACAGACACTACTTCTGGATGTCCAGCTCACCGAGTATTGCCCATATCAGTCTGAACTTTTACTCTCGTTAGAACAGTACCACAATCTTCCTTCTCTTTGATGATGGGAATGTCATTGGTTAATATTATGTTCCCGGTCTACTGGTGCACAGTGAGGTAACCAGAACTCGGAAAACAAGTTTCAGGAATTGTCTGATGTACTGCAGTCGCAGCAAACACATGTTCAAACAGACGTGTGAAACAAAGTGACTTGATTACGCCACATGCCCTCAAACCTAGCAGATGAACACAGGAAGTTTTTAGAATGAGCCATGTCGGTCGGTCTCTCTGATTTGAAGCCCACTCACATAAGTTTTGAATGCTAGCCGAAAGGTCATTGCCCTCAGCTTCACTCCCATCCTGCCCCTTAGTATGAATGGCACGTAGCCAGTAGAAAAAATGGACACGGCCCCCCATTAACCAGCACACTTCTCTGTTCCGCATCAGCGAGGGGTGGACAGCAGGCTGGCCCTGATTACAGAAGTGGTTAATCCACTTGTTGTGGCCACTGTTCTGGGCCCACAGCTCAGCTCCTGCTTGTGTTTTTCCCATTACAGTGCGGCTGTACCTCTCAGGAAAGGTCACTGGCTGTCTGTGAGTGGTTTCAACAGCTTAGCACACCAAAACTATGTTTGGACTATCAAAGTAATGAAAGGGCTTTTCTCACTTTGGTTCGAAAACCATGAAAACAGCAACCATGCATTAGGGGAAGGCCCTAATACAGAAACTTATATCAATATAAATATAAAAATATGAAAAACATTTTTACTGCTTTACTTAAAAAGTAATATAATAAAGGACATAAAAGGAGACATTTGTGGTGTTTGCCTAAAAAGGACTACTTGTCCCCTTTTATATTCTTCGTATTTAAAAACAAATAAACAAACAAACAGGACTTCTTTGCTGAAACCCTGCAGCACATTCTAAAATTTATTGTAAGTGGTAAAAAACACAATGCAAGAAGATATAATAATTGATAGCTATATTCAGAAAAAGAGACTTTCATTAATTTACTTCCAGTCAAAAAGTAAAACAGTAAATAAACAGAATTTAAAGGGACAGTAAAACCGTGACTCCAAAATGAAGCTGTTCCTGAGAAAGCAGATGGCGTTCCCGAACAAACTGTCCTGTTCAGCTTCCTGTCTCTTCTTCCATTACAGGCTGTGGATACGGACCCGGTGCCAGTGAAGCTCTTCTATGACAAGTCCCATGACCAGGTGTGGGTGCTAAGCTGGGGAGACATACAGAAGACCCGCCCCACCTTACAGGTGAGAAAGGGGATGCGGGAGTCCCACAGTACTTTGTGTTAAATGGTGAAAGTGTTCAGGAGTTTGTAGTGCCACATGTTGTGTCACTGTGTCTGTGCACAATCACCTGTAAAGGTTTGGGTGCCACCGTGTAAAAGACGTACACCCATCATCTAAAGAAGAGCTTCACTAAGAAGGAAGTGTGGAGCTGCAGCGCTATTCAGAGCTGTAGAGGTTCCCAAAGGTGTCGTACGATAATCCATCCCATGTAGCTTGAATATTCCCACACAGTTCCTGCAGATGGTGCGGTAGGGGTGGAGGTGCAGTGGCACCAGTCCTTCTGGATGTGCGACGTGACAATAAACCGTTCATCTCGGTGCTGACCACACTGCCTCCACTCACGGAGTCGTTGATCGTCTCCACTAAAAACAAAAGCTGGACTCGCCACTGAAGATGACCCGCTGGCATGACGTCACTGCAGTCTGTAGTGAAGTCGGTGTGGTGTAAAGGACCGTCATCGTAACGGTCTGCATGTGGTCCTGCGTCGTGTAACTGCCTGCCAACAGGACATATCCACCTTGTGGCTGTTGGGGCTGTTGGGGCACTCTGCACAAGTCTGCCAGTCCTGTGGTTCTCCCTGTCCGTGGTTTGTGTAGGTCTCCCAGATCCTTCATGTGGGGCGTGCCTTCTACTATCCACCGCTGCCTACAGTGTCCTATGGTAATATCTGCAGGATCGATATGACGCGCAGTCTGTCAATAAAACCATCTCACTTCCCGGAGCCCTGGAGTGTGACCCTCTCAAACCCCTCCAACTGCTTGAATTGCTTTCAGACTCTTCTCTGAGGCAGACTTCGCCAACACAACAGCAGGGGTCAGGATGGAAAGCACGTGCAACAGGACCACCCTATAAAGTCAGTCTGTTACAGAGATAAGGCCCATGCTTGGCTCCACGGCTGAGCGCGAAACTCAAATCGTTCGCATGTCTTATGATGTCATACCTGTCCATCAGGTATTATTCCTGTTGGTTGAATACTGCTGGGAGCAACTTCTTTTCTGGTAGTAAGTGTATGCTGCTGATTATGCTGGGTTTTTTTTTTAAGTGAAATCCAGTAAACACATCCTACAGGGAACAGGCATTAATCTGGAAAATTTTAGTGCACGATTTCTATGTACAATTCTGGAACAATGTAAGAGCCCACCTGTACCTGGTTAGTGTCTCTAGGTGTGCAGGTTCTGGGTTTGTGTTGGTTCTGTTTGATTCTCTACTCTACTGGAAGCATGTCTCCCAAACTCCAGATCAGATATTGTATTAGATCTGTTTATTTAGAAAATCACTAATGACCTCCAGAAGCCTGTTTTTAGAACCATGCTCGCTGTGCGTTTCACCCCAGCCACCGCTCGCCAGTCTCTCTGTAGGTCACTCGAGGTCATCTTACGGTGGGTAAGGGTCAGTGGAATGAGGTGGCGCTCATCACGGTCAGTAGAGAGGGGGTTTGGCCCTCTGCCAGTCTGTAGCTGTGTTGTCCTGTGTGTTTGCTGCTGGACCTTGTTCTTATGAACCAGACGCTCACTGTACCTGCCAGTAAAGCTAGAACCCAACCTTCGGTTCCTCACTGAGAACCTGCTGTATGTGTGGAGATGCTGATTGAAGAAGGAGCTGGAGTGGGCTCTGATTTATTTCCAGAGCTGTACTTGGCTGTGGGCATCAAATGTGTGACATAGCAGAATTGTGCTTGTTTGGTAGAAGATTAATAAACATTAATCTTGTATTTTTTGCATCTGACTGCATATTTAACAGGTGAAGGCCTTTTGCGTTTTGTGAACAATACATGATGCATAGTAGATTTTCGGATGAACTAGTTTAAAGTAAATTCCTTATGACGCTGCTTCAGCAGTGACAGTCTGATCTGCTTGGTTGGTCACTTGTTCCATTTTCAGTCTTAGTTGCTGAATTAGACAGTGAACCCCCTGTGTTACAGTGACGTTAGCCCTTCTGGATATTTAACCACAGAGGGTGTGAATACTGCGAATGTGTTTTGGGGGACTTAGCTGTAGGGCACTTCTTCTGTTGTCTTACTTTAGGGACAGTCATTGCCATCATCCTGTTTATGACTTGCCTGGATTGTGAGAAGGCCGGAATAGGCAGGGGAGCACTGCAGGACTCAGCACCTATTATTCTCTGTCTTTCACCGAGCAGGAATCCCATTAAAATGTTGTAAGGCCCAGTGTCTCTACACTGTGACGAAAAAACACCTTAATAACCAGGGACTCTGTCAGTCCTCGTCAGGTTCCAGCTCACTGTTCTGCATGGCCTCATACAAAGACGTGGGCAGAGAAGGACTCTTTTAGCCCCCCACCCCCCCCTGCTTGTTTAATTCATATTTTTACACCACATGTTGAGAAAGAAATCATTGTCCATCTTTGCTCGCTCATTCTGCCCACACAGAGCGTGCCACGCTGCCACGCTGCTCAGTAGTGCTGAATAATTAACAGAATGGGCAGGAATCACTCAAAAACGCTAAAGAGCAGATTTAGCAGGGAAGCTACATAATGGGCTGTGGGGCATATGGATTCTCACCACAAATAAATGGCTTGATAATATCATGATCGCTCGGAACACGAGTAATTGACCTGGGCACGGGCAATTTGCGGAGGCTGGAGGCAATACTCTCGCTCGAGTGGTGCAATATCAAACCAAGCCTTTTTATAAATGAGACAATATCCTTAGTCAAACATCTGAATTTGATTGTCAATTCATTAGATTAAACAAACGAGCAAACCGGCAGCGTTAAGGGAGATAGAACAGCGTTTTATTAGCCTGGCTCGGGTCCCACAGTCATCACGGAGAGTGTGGTTTTTCAACGAAGAAAGAGAGCTGCCTAGTTTGCATTCATAGTCAACCGCACCAGTTAACCTCAGAAAGCACACTGCATTTTCATCGTCTACCGCGTACAAGGTCGCAAGATGTGTTTTGTAAATCATGATGCTGTGACGGAGTTCTCTCAGCATTACAAAGAAATCTTTGTGCTGCTAATTCAGCTGCGGTTAGGTGTAGAACATACGGAGAAGAGGGAAATGAAGAGTTGGCTCAGTCTACAACTAATAACCCTCTATAGTTTATCGCACAGTGTCTGGTCTGTGGGTTTGGGGAAACTGTGCATGGATGTTTTACTCTTTATTCCACTGAAGGGATATATGACTACGCCATACCTTTCATGACGGCTTAAACCTGCTTACACATAACTGAATATTTATTTCGAGATGCATCAGTGTAATGTGCTGGCTGGGGAGGAATGACATCAAGTCTTCATGTAGGTTACTGTGGAGTTTCTCAGGGCAGTTTTAAAAACCTGTCGATTCTATACGTCCAAATGTATCCAGACACCACTAAATAGTGAATTCAGGTACTACTGAATGCAGATGTTCAATTCTGCACATACAGTTTCTATAATCTCCGTAAAACCAATCTCAGTAGGACGTGATGATGTGGAGCAACAGTACATGCGCCTAAGATTACCGTGCCTAGTGGAACTGTGTTCTCTGGAATGGGAGAAGCTGCCTCCAGTACCTGTGATATGAATGGGGGTGGGGTTTGTCCTTAAGAACCAGTCATCCAACATCACTACCTGAGCTCACAAATGTTGTCACTGGCTGAATGGAATCAATTACTCTAAAGGCGGGCCAAATTCCTTATTAGTACAGCTGATTTGAGAAGAAAAGCATTGGATGAGCGGGTGTCTGCACATCTGAACTTACAGGGGATCTCTGGTTCATCACGAAACAACAAAACTTAGATACTGCAGGGGCTAGCCACAGCATCCACCTCTTCCAACAGCATTATCCCAGTTCATAAACTAATTTAAGACCCATCAAATGAGCAGTGATTAATACATTAGAGCTATAGGCCTACAAACACTTGATAATGATGGGTTACAATGCCACGAGTCTTTACACAGTCAACCAGCCTCGTCCTCAAACAAATAGAAAACAGCCTCAGTAGAGAACAGCGTTCTGGCAGCTAAAGCTGAATTAGAAAATTTTTTATGTTTTTTTTTCAGAATGAGCTTCTCTAAAAGCAGCACGTCCTCAGGCTGTAAGCCTTCAGCTGAGTCTTGCCACAGTAGAAGGATGGACAGGAACACAGGAACATTGTTTAGATTTAAAGTCAGTGTGGAGCCTTTTAATCACGTGTCTCTTAAAGATGAAAGCTTTAGCGATATTTAATGATGATGACTTCCTTGAGAATTCCATTGTCTCTATAACTTTTAATATTTCCCATGAATCTACTTATTTTCCTTTGACTCCCCTTAGTGATGCAGATGTTTCTGATCTTGTGCAGATGTTTTCAGATGAATGTTGTGACTTCTAAGGTGTGGTATCCATTTTTACCTTGGACCTTTAAAGTCATATGTCAGACAGCCAGGAAGTTGTGTGTGTGGTGTCAACACATGGAGCTTGGGTTGCCGTTTGGTTCACATGCCCGGCGTTGTTAGGTCAAATTCACCCACTGGAAACGTAAACCAGTACTGGTGACAGTGTAGACTATAAAAGTAATAAATCGCAGCTGTTGTGAATTAAAAATGGCACTTTCTTAAATCCCGGTTTCAATATAAACCAGTTAATTGTGAAGGCCTATTTGTATTTGTTGACTGTTTGGACTGGAGATTATTTTAATGATGAGTGGTCTTTGGATTTTCCGTTCTCTGGCTTAAACAACAACAATGTTTTTGTCTCTTTCATCTTTTTTGTGTTTAATTGCAAGCCAGCATGGTACTTTGGGTAAGTGCTGGGTACTTTGCTGGCACAGCCGTCTCTGGCAGTGCCCAAACACTGTGCAGGGCATGATGACGCATTGGTCATGAAAGCTGCAGGCTGAACATTGTTTTCTTACGTTGGTATTGTATTGTTTCAGGTCATTGCTCAGGCAAGTGTAGGGGAGCTGCATCGCACTGTCCGCACCAAGTACCAGCGTGTGGAGGACTTCTTCATCCCACCCACCAACCTCATTATCACCCACGTTAGGTAGGAGATGTCAGCTAACCTGGCGTAACCTCTAAAAACTCATCAACATTTTAATTCCTAAATGGAGAATTGGGCAAATTATGATTGTAATTAAAAAGAAAGTGCTCAGTGAATATAAAGAAGACCATTAACCTTTCTTTGACCATTGTCGTCTCAGGTTTGGCTTTGTCTTTTTGAAAGCGGAGGCCGCGGTGCATAAAATTGACCTGGAGACCCTCCATCGTGTCAAGACCATCAGTTTGAAGAACTATAGCTGTGTGCCTGCGAGCATGGCTTATACTCACCTGAGCGGCTTCTATTTCATCCAGTGCCAAGGGAAGAACGATTCCAGCTTACAGCTTCTGGTCGACAGTGTTACCGATGCCGTCGTCGGGCCTAACCGTGGTGTTACCGGACGTCCGTTTGTGTCACCGGACGGCCGCTATGTGGTCACGCCAGACAACGCGAACAGCAAGCTTCAGGTTCAGAGCATCTCGTTTCAGGGCGAGCTTCAGCTAGGCCCAGAGCTGGACGCCCCAGGTCCTGTATCAGACTTGGTGTTCCAGCCGTCTTTTGCCGAGTCCAACCAGTATGTGACGGTCACCTCCTCAGCTCAGGGCTCCGACCTGCTCTTCTCAAACCTGTCCACGGGGGTTAGCAAAGTGGTCAGGAGCCTCAAAGAGCCACTTCCAGCCAACCACTGGCCTTGGGGCAGTGCCAACAGGGTAGTGGTATCCAGTGGCCTGTTTGGGCAGTTTTTGGTGACGCCGTCAGCGGAGTCGCTGTTTGTTCTAGACGGCAGACAGAGCAGCCTTCACTGTGAGGTGTCAGACATCAAGCGAGGAAACACAGTGGTCTGGGTCGGTGAGGTATGAGCCATGGACCGCTGGCCGGTTCTGCACCCAACGGTGCTGGCCAGTCAGGCCAATGCCATGGGAAACTCTGAATGGACACAAGTGGACTCAACCCTGGGACTGTTCTTCCACCCCCCTCTTTCCTTCCTCCCTTCCTTTTCAATCTTTCTTTCCCCCAGAGAACTTTCTCGTCCCTCCCACACACACGGGTTGATGTAAGAAAAGTACACACACACAAAATAGAGTAACTGACAGCCATTACGGAAACCTATTACGTTAAGAGGGATTGGGTGACGATGCCCTTCAGTGCAACAGTGATCTATAAGCACTCACCCTACCAAGAGATGTACATTTTTTGCACTTCCTTGTAACACTACAGATATAGTAAGTAAGCAAAAGAAGAAAGAATAGATGACAAACCTTTTGAAAACGAACTATGCACAAAGCTAATATAAATTTCTTTAGACTTCAGCATTTCTTTTTTTTCCCAGGATGTCTGTCCTTCACCAAAACTCCATATAGTCACTATAAGGAATATGTCTGTCAAACAAAAATGTGTCCTTTTGAAACTACGTTCTTCTGTCTCTTGCTAGTGAACATGATAGTGTCTGTCTGCCTTGTCCTAATGTTTCTTACTAGACTCAAATCAGTGGTTTGTTACAAGCCGGTCTCCGTTAAGAATCTTCATGCTCCACAAAGTTCTTTTGGATCTTCATTAAATAAAAATCAAACGCATACAAGAACATGTCCTGCTCTCCGTCAAGTGAAGAAAGCCCTCCTGACTATCCACAGCCTTGAAACGTTCGTCCTCAAAGCCAGTCTGCTGCAAAATCTCGTATATAGTTTCCTTCGATTTCAGTTCTTTAGTATTTCAGTATTCATTTAAATTTAATTTAATTTTTTTAATGTCTGTGGAATTTAGATTATAGTTGTTGCATTGTCTTATATAAAAGCAGCTCCGAAAAATTCAGTACCTCGTCCAGTACATTAACAAAATTAAGCAGAATGAAAGTAAAGGTGATTTAAAAAATATAAATATATATATATATAATTTAAGAATAATATAATGATACATTGTCATTCATTGGAATTAGTTATATAAAGGCAATTTAATTGCGAGTACCAGAGACTCAACAGCTTTACAGACTTATAACAGTCCACAAAAACAAAAAACAACAGCAGCTAAATTATTGCAGTGGTGCTGTTTTCCTGCGTTTCATGGCTTAATTAATTAAATTCTAATGAAATTAATTAGATAATCACAAACTAGATTCTGCCAAATGAAGTCATTTGTGCAAAAAAAAGAGACGTGTTTCCAGAAAATCAACATGTAAACACAGCATCAGCCTGCTCCACTGTTCTCCAGGTAGTGAGAATTTAGCTTAGCTGTGTGGTAGCCACTTCCCTAGCTAGTCAGTAAAAGTCCATCATGGTGAAGAAAGTTCCGAGTTCAGTACCGTTCATCCATTTGCACTAGACCTCCACACTTAATGCTGAGGAATGCAGGACCCTCCTTACTATCCAACTAGCTTGCTGTGGTATAGTGTCAGTTGCTATAGTAACTAGCAGTAGCCAGGTAAACTCAGGGTGAGCAGTTGTGTTCAGTTTGGTGTTAAATATCTTTCCTCTGATTGTAGTAAAAATTTGAAAGTTGATGATCAGCTAGGCTGTAATACTTATGAGCGGGCCCCCATCCTGTAACCACACCTCCTAGTCTTGAAATTTCACCTGTCTCCATGTCATTGGCTGGTATAAGCAAATTCTAATAAATCTGTTTGCCTTGTATTTAAAACCTGGTGATTAAATATTGAGGCAGGTAAAGAAGAAATGGCTGTGAATATATAATGACAGAGTGTATTTTATCATTTAATTAGCACCTTCTGATGCCTGGCTTATAGCACTGCAATGTTCACGTATAAGGTTGTTAAATAAAATGACAGCAGTTACTGATATTATAAGCGAGTGTGAGCAGTAGTGTATAATGTAAAACACATCAAATATGGATTTAAAGTCTGTTTTTAAAGGTGTACCCAAAAAAGCCCTAAATGATTTTCCCTTGATGTACTGAAGTTATTGACTGTGCTAGCTGCTGATTCCCCGTGTAGACATAGCGCCTCCCCTGGACAGTGTTTTGCCAAATCCCACAAGGGGCCACCCGGAAGAGTCGGACTTTGATCGTAACACTTGGTGAGCTTTATTCATGCCTTCGGTCACGGAGGGGTGTCATACCCTTTTCGGTTGGAGAAGGAGTTTGTAGCAACATTAGACCACTGTTGCACTGATGCAAACTGCAGTAACACAACCAGATTAGAAATGTGTAACCACAGTCGGTGTGCAAATCACAGCTTCAGGCTAATGTACAGTATAGGACCTAGGTTTGTTAGCATCCCATACGGCCAGATGGATTAGCTTGAGCTAGGTGTTGTAGGGCACACGCACATGTCTTCTGTAAGGGTGGCATACCAAACTCGTAATCTGTGAAGGGTCACGATGTTTTTTTTGAGTTTACTAAACTGAGTCAGGTAACCATAGGTTCTCATTTCTGGCCTTTACCTTCATTCATCACCTGCACATGTCTGCATCCTTTAAATGTAATATCCACATGTCCCTGTTGATGAACATTAAAGAAAACCCAACCGGAACCTACACCATGTCAGTGTACTAGACATTAGACTCATTGTTGTAATTCTATTGTTCTTGTTAGAACACTGAAGAAAAAAATGTACAGATTTGAGTTTTGTGTGTTCTGCTTTATGATGAAATTGGTTTGTAAAGAAACAAATAAAAATGGAATTTAAAAACTGCAGCTGTGTTGAATAAATTACCATTGACATAAAAATGGAAGCAAGTGTTCACAGGGCACTATAAAAGATTTTGTTGGAGTAAGAACAAACCAAACCAGCATCCGGAAGGAAACTGTCTAAGTTTAATTCAAATAATCCAATTAGTAAGATAACAAAACCGCAAATATGATCACATACCAACGTACCAAGCTCACAAGCTTAGACTCAAGTCTAGCTTATACCTATTTATCTCAGCCACCAGAGATGAAGAGTTAGACAGGGCTTTGCCTATATGAACACTATATAACATTAGAGTATATAACATAAACAAACATTTAAATCAAAGGGTAAAATCATAGTCAGAGGAGCACATGTTTGGTTCCTGACACACGTTCAGTAATCTGATTTAATTCAGTGAACTATGCTGATAAAATAAAGGTTAAAAATAGTTAACCTAATAAACGATATACACGTCACCCTGTACTCTTCATATGCTTCACTGTATTTATTCTATTTGAACAAATCCAAACTGCCCAGTATACAGCTTTACCCAAACGCCTAGTCCAAGAGAACAGCTGCACCCAGAAGGAGGTGCAGGTGAAGGTGACCAGGATCAATAACTGATGATAAGTTTAGACTGATATGATGAATATTTATTGAGCTGCACATACAGAAGTCTGTCTCTCAGTATGGCGTCGGGCCGCCGTGTTCGCTAACCCAACACGCCAGACGTCTCGGTATGGAGCTGTAGAGGTTCCTGATGGTGTCCTGTGATAACCCATCCCATGCAGCTTGAACATCCTCACACAGTTCCTGCAGATGGTGCGGTAGGGGTGGAGGTGGAGGGACACCAGGCCAACAAACCATTCATCTTGGTGCTGACCACGGTGCCTCCACACACGGATTCGTTGGGCGTCTCCACCAAGACTAAAGCGGGACTCGTCACTGAAGATGACCCGCTGCCATTCTGAGTCACTCCATGACAGTCTGGTACGACACCACTGCAGTCTTTGGTGACGGTGACGTGGTGTTAAGGACAGTCGTGGTAACGGTCTGTGTGCATGTAGTCCTGCATGGTGCAGCCGTCTGACGATGGTGCTGCACTAACAGGAGGACTCATGGAGGACACCACCGCTCGCTGGAGGTCAGTAATGGTGGTGTTGGGTCAGTCAGGTACGATAAGGCCCGTCCTTGCTTATGTTATATGCACAGCCAAACAAAAAGCTCTGTCACAGTGTCAAGCCTACCCACCAGGTTCGGTCCGGTTGGTTAATTCCTTCAGGGTACAGCTGTTATTTTATTTATATTGACATAGTTAAAAAAGGCAATTAAATACAACTGATTCATTTTCAGTGCATGTGGCAGAAAACATGTTCAAGCATCAAAAACTAAATGTAGTATTTAGAGTCCACACCTTTTATAGCTATACCTATTACAGCTCTCATCTTCAAAGAAATCTGCGGGGATGATTTTCCATCCAAGTTCAGTCCAAGAAGCTGGTTGTGTTTTTCAGCTCCTCACAAGCTAACCAGACTCATTCAGGGATGTTATAGTGTGGGCTCTGGTGTGGTCTGTCCATTGAGCTAAGAAGCCTCTTTGTTTAATCTTCAATTTAACAATGGGCAGAAACACATGGGTTTTTTTTTTTTTTTCAGTTCTGAAGCAACAGAAGCTTTCTGTGTTGTCTGATGGGGACAGTTGTGGTGTCTGTCTGGTCTTGCTGAATGCAATAATATTAATATGACTTAATAATAAAGGAATGCAGTGATATAGTATTAATTATTCAGTTCTTTTATTTTTTTACTTTCTCGTTATGTAAATATAAGATCAACTTTGTGGCTGCCTAATCAAACACACAAAGGGCGGTCTCTGATTTTTGCACTTTTGTGCGTTCATGAGAACTCATGAGACAGCACGGAGAACTCATTAGCGGTTCACCTCTTTTGGGGGTGAAACATAATGTGCCCCAGATAGTAGCTGTCCTTTGCACACTCTGTTATGCAAATTTCTGTTTTCTGCTCATCGAGTTATGAATATCTCGCATCTCTTCATATCACGTTCAACTCCAAATCCATTTGTCTTCATTAGGCCTTCCCTGCTCTCAGCCAGCTTCAGTTTCAGAGCCTCGTTCTGAATCATGATCCTGCTACTGTCCTGAAAGCTGAACTGAACCATGTAACAGGATTAATATATTATATAGATGAAATATGAACAGGTATACCTATAGAATAGAGTTCAGCTTAAATATAAAACTAAAATGTTTCATCAGGGACAGAGATCAAAGGTCTGTGTTTAAACAATATCATTACGATGAGCAGCACCTTGAAGTCTTCACTGTGTTCATCAAACCATTTCTCAGAACGCAGTGAGGCAGGGCATTGTATCCCGCTGACTGAGGCTACAGCCAACGGGGAATGGCATTGCCATGATGGGGAGTACCCGGACCATCTTCCCATGATTGGACGTTGATATGAATACCTGGAAGCTTGGCATCACAGCACTTACCCAGCTCTACACATGGTATGTAAACGGGACTCATCAGACCAGGCGGCTTTCCTCCATGGCTGTAACTACCGACTCTGACATCTGCACAGGCAGTGTTCATTAGCCCTTCTGTCGGCCTATGTGCGTCAACACGCCTCATGCCAGTTCCTTGTTTGTTCCTCTGTAGGACCAGCGTATGCCCAGGAGCCCCCGAGGGCACAGAGGGCATACTGTTTTTGAAGCACCTTGCGTACAGAGATCTCTCTGGATTCTCTGAATCTGTAAGGGTGTTGTACCATGACACTGGGCCTCTGACATTAATGTAATGTCCCTTTATTAATCTGACATCAAACGTAGAACAGAAAAGCTAAATAAACCTCCTAGCTCCTTTCCTATTCATCATGCATTTTTTCCAAAACCATTTTTTATTTTTTTTGCCACATCTGCCTCCAGGTTTGGAGAGACATCATCATCTCATTCAGGCATGCAGAATGTCCCTGCTCTGATTCTGTCACAGTTATTTTCATAAGTAGAGCAATGTTGTTAACAGCTACTGTTTTGACTGCCTGCAGTTTGGATTTCATATCATCAGGTTCAGCAGCGAGTGAAGACTTCACCTCTGTCTGGAGGCGTGTGTAAATGTCCGCGCTCAGAGAAGGAAGACTTTTGGCTGAAATAGAAACCTGACTGTATGTTGTGGTGCTTTAATTGTCTTCAGAGGAACCCATAGGACCTTGGTGTATAGTGTGGTACATAAACAATGCATGTGTGCGATGAGGAAGGAAATCTAAGGTCTGTATGTTAAAGGTAACGCCCATAATAAATGACGCGGGTGCATTCACAGGATCAGCGTTCCTGAAGGCAATGTTCAAATACATTACCAGTTCAAACAGCAAGCAAGCAGGCCGCTACACTTCAGACTCACCAACAGTGAAAGGAACAATTGTTTGGATTCCCCTGATAGAGTAAAACCTTTCCAGAGTGGAACAGAGAGAGGACTCATTGTTAGAAAGGCTTTAATGTTAGTGTGGAGGGCTGGTGCTATAAATCACAGAGAGGAATAATAGGGTAGCCTGTTGGATGACGATTACAAAAGTTTTTTAAGGTCACTTTTAAGGTCAACTTTCTAACTGGCCCTACAGTCGTTTCTACTCTGGACCAGGCTGGATAGGGGTGGGATACTCCAGGGAATGTCTGCTATGGGTGTGTTTTATGCAAGCTCTATCAAGTCACACACATATGCGGATAAGAATGCTCAGGCGAAGTATAAACTTCACTAAACGAGGAGGAGGGCGTAACCGAGCGGGCGACCGAGCGGGCGAGCAGTCACACAGAGCGGACACAGAGGACCCATTCAGGAGATTCATTATTCCGCAGCACTGTTCTGATACAGCGGTAGATTACTCACAGGAGCGCAGATTAAATGGGAATGTTTATTATGCTGCATTGTTCTTTAGGACTGAGGTCTTCAAATCAGGACCCCAAATCCAGATTCAGCTACAAGCTATTACCAAATCTAGAACCTGAAACGGGACTGAGGTCTGGACCTGAAACCCCTGGCCTGCACCATAGAAACTTTGAACAACCACCTGTTTAAGGGCATATGGTTTAGGCATCAGTCCACCTTAAATCCAGATTCTGGTCCTGGAGTATGTATTCGCTGTTGATTGAACATACCAGCCGTGACAAATCCAGGACCAGAATCTGGAATTTGAGGACCCCTACTTTAGGATAATGAAATGAGACCTGTGGGATCATGGCCAATCTAAAGTCCTAGCTCTGCCTTATGTGCTCAGTCCGTCAGTCAGAGCTTAGCCCATGTAGCAGGGAAGTCTCATGGTGGAACAGGTGACAAACTGCATGATGAGCGGTGACTGGCTGTCAGGTGACCTCAGAAATGCTGTGGGTGGCCATAGACGTGCTGCTCACTCTGTTTCTACACCACCAGAGTGCTCGAACCTGAGATTCGCAGGTGTGCAGAGCGTGTGCTGTAGGCTAACATACACACATGCTGTAAAATCTGAATTTTTTTTTTTGAGCTGCAGGTGATGTTGCTAGCTACATTAGCATGTTTAGTCTACCTCCAGCAGATGTTCATTAGATTCCATGTTCTGTATTTGACCATATCAGTGTATTAGATGAGAAATTAAAATCCTATTGTGTTACTAATGCTACAACCAGCCTGAGATAAGTGGTGGCACACTTTCATAACCAGCTGCTACATTAGGCTGTATTTTGTTTATCCTGTATGAGAAGTTACCTTTCCCATTAGCTGATCTTTGATAAATATAAATACCTTTTAGAAATGATATTTAATGTGTGGTTTGGAAGTACTCAGTGAGGACTGAGATGCAAAATAGACAAGAAAAAATTTAAATGAAATAAAATTAATGTGAAACTATTACCTATGGGTTTGTGTAGGTTTTATTTATTTATTTATTTATTTATTTATTTATTTATTTTTACTAAATAAATAGTCAGACAATTCATTAAATAGCCAATCAGGGTGCTTGACTCATTAAGGCTTAGGGAAGGAACAAATTAAACATAACATTTATTCACTATGAAATATGGGTCACATTTCTCACAACTTTAATCCCAGCCCTGTGAGCAGGGAGAACGGCTGACAGGCTTAAATTACTTAGCTAACGCTCAAGTCCGGTAATCCTATACAATGGAACAAAATACAGCTCCTCAGGCCTCATGGTGCAACAAACAGCAACCCCAGAACATTCCACAGGGCTGCACAGATACGGACACATCACTGTATAAACCAGAGCAGAATAAACCATAAACATACATCATATAAATATAAATAATATAAATATACATCATATAAACATACATCATATAAATATCCATCATATAAATATACATTATATAAACATACATCATAAAAATATCCATCATATAAATATACATTATATAAACATACATCATATAAATATCCATCATATAAATATACATTATATAAACATACATCATATAAATATAAATAATATAAACATACATCATATAAACACACATTATATAAACATACATCATAAAAATATACATTATATAAATATACATTATATAAACACACATAAAAATACATATTATAAATATACATAATATAAATATATGTAATAAAATACAGAAGAAAATAAACAGAATTGTGCGGCTGTGTGTGTGGAAGTGTTAGGCTGTAGTCTAGATAATTCTTTTATGGAATTTGATTTATAAATTTGGGAGGGGTCTGGGCTCTTCACTGAGGACTGGGAAGGGGTGGGGTTATTTATGTAAATATTGTTTCTTTCTGTAAATGTTTTTAATTTGTTATTGTTTATATGTTTTCACAACATGTTTCTATGTAGTATGTAATACAGCTGTCACGTGAGTAAAGCGCAAAGCGAGCTGCCCCGCCCCCTCCTCCCTGGAGCACGCCGGTGAGAGCAGGTAAGTGGCGGTGTAGCTCCTTCAGAACTGTTAGCTGTTAGCGTGTTCTTCATTACCAGAGTAAACCCGCTCAGGTGAACTGTTTACGCATGCGCTGGGTACACGGTGTGATTAAACCCCGTTCTAGGCGTGTTTAGTCCCGGTCTAACCTCGAGCCTGATTAAGGTGGAGTGATGATTATGGGGTGGAGGTATGGGGGCTAGCTGTGCTCAGAGCCCTGCTGGTATGACGAGGCTGGACTCCACAGTGTGCAGTGCTGTACCTGTAACCCACTCCTCTGGAGCTCTTTCAGTTTGTTTACTGAACCGGCTTTGAAGTAGTCGGAGTGCACGGTGTTAACAGGTGGAGGTGTGTCCAGTCATGTGAGTGTCATACCGTTCAGTAAACGGGAGCACACAGTTAGCCAGATATCCATCTTATTACTGTTTTACATGCCTGTTATTTCTTTAATATGATATTGGTGAATGTGTCCTCTCTGAAAGACGCCATGGTGGGACCAGGTGAGCTGAGGTAGAGCGAGCTCTTGAAGCCTGTGATCCCCATCCAGTTACCCTGTGGTGATGTTTCTATCAGGATGGCTTTGAGCAGCATGTTGGTGGGGAAGGAACTGGTGCAGACCGGTGTGTACTGAGAGAGGTCCCGGCTAAATCTGAGCGATTAAGGATTTGATATGTTGGTGTGCAGTGAAAGCAGTGTGTGATCAGCAGCTGATGCTGGAAGGGGTCTAGATCGGTCCAGGTGGATGCTGGAGTTAGTGTGCTCAGTGATCTGGCCGCCTCGGGGAAGAAGCTGTTAGTGGTGGTGGAGTGGTGCTTTCTGTCAGATGACCGGGGGTGAAGAGTCCATAACGGAGGTGAGAGGGTCATGCTCAGTGCTGGAGGCTTTGTCGGTGCAGCGTTTTATGAAAGGAGGCCCAGTGGTCTTCTCAGGTGTCCTCACAATCCGCTGTGCAGTACTGTGGTCCAAGGCGTGCGGTTCTATTACCGGACAGTGCAGCCAGAGCTGGCCGGGACACTCTCTACTGTCCCCTTGTAGGATGGAGTAAGGATGGAAGGGTGTTTCCTGTACAGGAAGTGAAGCCATGGCAGGGCTTGTTTTTGGCAGGGCAGGTGGTGCTGAGGGTGGAGGTGGGGTTGTTGGTGATGAGCACTTAGAGGAATTTGGAGCTCTCGGCTCTCTCCACAGTTGAGCTGTATGTACAGTGGAGATTGATCACTGTGAGTTGTGAGAAGTCACCGGTTATCTCTTCTGTCAACATTGAGAGATGTTGTCTCTGCGCCAGTCTGCAAGCTGTTCCTCCTCCCTGACACGTCACTGCTGCTGATAAGACCCACCACTGTAGTATCAAACCTGAGGATGTGATCTCTGCCTGGCAGTTAGTCAGCTGTGTGTATAGCAGGAAGCTGAGCACACAGCCTTGGGGCATACTGGTGCACTGAAGTCTGTCAGCCTTCTCACATAACAGTCTTTCCTGTCCAGGTGGGTCAGTGGGAGGGTGACTGGCAGAGGACGTGGCATCTCCTGTAGATCAGCTAGGGAACTGAACTGAAATGAATCCAGTGTGGAGGGAACACTGCTCCACTGCTAAAGTCGCTCCATAGTAATGGGAATGCTATGCATAGGTAGTCAGCACACTGGCATGATGTATTTGTGTTGAAGCACCAGGGGGCATTAGCCTGGCTCAGAGGGATGTGGAAGAGGTCAATCAGTGCGTCCTCTTACGAACTCGCCAGTTATGTTGTCAGGCCCAGCCTTTGGTGGGTTAGCTTTTGACAGAGCAGTCCTACCGTCTACTGCGGACAGACTAGATACAGTTGGAGTAGGGGTGGTCATCCCTAGAAATGATCAAGTCCATCAGGGAGCGAGGCATCATCATCACAGGCTCATGGAGTGATGGCCTAAATGCCATGCCACATATGCGGTATGTGGTGAGAGGTAAAAACAGGTAAAAATAGAGAAAAGGTAATCTGTGGTGTCAGTGGATTCTGCTTTGTCTTTTGCTTCATAGGCTGAGGTATGTAGGAAAAACAAACTGGTCCTTTAACCTCAAAGAGAAGAAATAGAGCGCTAAGGCTGGAGAACACAAAGCAACTAGCAATACAATCATTCAAATCATACAATCAACTGCCTGCTCACATTAAACCATGAAACAAGTAAAAAAAAAAAAAAAAAAAATATATATATATATATATATATATATATATATATATATATATATATATATATATATATATATATATATATATATATATATACATATACACAATAGAAACAATACAAATAAGAACTACATTTTAAATAAACATTAAATAAGAGCAAATGTAAAATTTTAAAAAAACGAAAAAAAAAAAAGTTTAAAGTAGAATGTGTTTTATTGATTGCTTGTTCTGGTTAGTTAGTCTAGAATTAATCCACGTCTAGAATATTTGGTCTCACATGAACCATGATGAAACTTGGTAATGATTGTATCTATGTGAAGCCGTCAGTGCTGAGTGAAACAGTACTGACTGTTCTTGTGAAAGACTGTCAGCAGGTTTACCCACAATCTAATCTAACAGAAATGAACTGGTGCAGCCTCAACTACTAAATCCCTTCCTTTGTTTCGTCAGTGATTGTTCATCTTAATGTTTTGACGTTCGGGGCTTGGTCCATTTTCTCCCCGGGTTGTTAGTTTAGTTTAGGTGAAGTCAGGTGAACTCTGTGAACTCCACCCATCCACATGGCTACAACAGTTTTGGTAGATAGCCTGCAGATGTGGGCAAGCACTTCTAGCTAACATCAGCACTGGCAAACTTGGTGACCCAGAAGTGGACTACATTAGAACACACTTATCTGGCCCACTGTATGCCAGGTGCTCAGTTTAATATTGAAAGTGTACTTTGTGTTTTACGATCATATAGAATATATCGCCACTGTCTGAAGTAAAACAAGTATCCCCAAAATTGCTTTACAGAAGAGGCCAAAAACCTGATTGTATTTGAATGTAAGTCAATGGAACCAGACACGTTTCCAAGCATGCTTTGGATATTTCTGGTGGTCTATTCATCATGGAACATCCACCCAATCTAAACAGCAGCTCATGTGATCAAATGATGCCAAAAAATAAAAATCGACCAAAATGGAGACATGGTTTTCATTGGACAGCGACGATATATTTAATATATGTATATCATATACAGTCTATTTAATGGTCCCTCAAATGTGGAAATGGGATTAATGCCAGTTCCTCGGGTTTAACACTGCATGCATTTACTGTTCAGCAGATGAATCTCGATGGCCTTTTGATTAATTTGAATAGCTACCATGAGGAGTTTGTATTCTAAGCATCAAATTTATATTTACAAAAAAAATGAACAAACTCTTTAATTATAACTGTACCTAAACCCCTACCCTACTACAGTAAACAGCTCTACTCCACACACATTTAAAAACAACAGTTTCCTGTTTACTGTGTGAGCCATGAGTAAATAAATCAGCACAGGAGACACGAGGCATGCCAAGCAGCACTGCACTGTATCAGGGCTTGGTGGTTCGACTCCAGCCTTTGCAGACCTGCACTCTCAGCAGGGTCGCCTTCTTTGACAGCAGCTATCTGATCATCTGACTGATTCTTGGCTTCTGCGCAGAGGTCAATGGTCTGATAACCCCTTTGCTGTTCATGTACTCCCCCAGGTTATCCTCCATCAGAGGTAGTGGCCAGTGGTGAGAGCACCAGCTTTCAGTCTTCAGCCGCAATTCACAGCCACAATCTGTAAGCTAAGTGTTCTACACAGCCACCAATCCATGGGCTTCATTGACAGCGTTTTGCTAGTGGAGGAAGTTGTCAATACCCTCTCCATCACTGTCACACCGCCACAAAAAGCCCATTCCCATGGAGGCTGGAGTCACAGACCACAGTGATCTGAGCTCTGGGCGTAATTGCATCAGTATTCACGTGGCGCTTTTCCCCGCACTGTGACTTCTAATCAATCGACACGTGGCATGTTTGCTTTGCCAACCTTGATGTGACGCCTGGCAGGGGTAATTGTTTATTAAGAAGGAGGAGGTGCTTAAGTAACCTCACCTGTAATACCTGAACCATTTCCCGTGTGGAAGCGTACTGTAAATTTCAGGATACAGTGTCAGTGTGACATCAGAAAATATTGAGGTAGACATTTTTTCTCAGATGCATGCAGCAACAGGCAGTCAGTGTTTAGGGGGAGGGGTCTGTATATGTTGATTACAGCACCACGAGGTCTCTGTTTTTAACTGGTTAGGTGTTACTGCGCTGCTGATTTAGCAGGGTGAACCATGGTTGATGGTTGGCAGGTGACCAGATTTACAGATTCCAATACGAAACCTGAAACACTTTATTTACACATACGAGGACTTTGTCTTGGTGAGTGAACACATGCACTGAATTTGAAGAAACTTTGCCAGGCACAGAGCAATTAGCACCGCGTCTCGTCTCCACTGCTCCAACACTTTACTGGTGTGGCTGGTTAGTTTCAGCATTTGCCTGTATAAATGGGGGTACGGGGGTATGGGGTCTAAATACCCAAACAACATGTCCATGATGGCCCCTTAAACATTGTGGTGTAACAATGGTCCAAAATGTTCCCTTCTCCTGTGAGCATGTCTACAAGACTGCCATCTGTACAAGTCATCTGCTGTCCACCGGATCAGCATCCAAAACTAACATGTGCTGGCTTTAACCAGTGTATACTCAGATTTACTAAAGTTGATGGTAAATGCTAACTATTACAACGACGCTGGGTCTGCAAGCCCTCTAGCAGTTAATCAGGAGAATTACAGTAATATTATTAATAATAATAATAATAATAATAATAATAATAATATGCCAATATATATTCTATGGACCCGCTCCCTGTTTCCACCCATCTACATGAAGCATGCACACAGAGAGATCGGTTTCCGGTGTCAAATTCAGATGTTTACCAAGCATTGTTGGGACCTTCACTTTCTCGAGCCAAAGATGGAAGGTTTTGTAAGGGCGTCGTCTTACTTTGTTGTATAATATGATTTGTTTGATGATAAAATGATGGCATTATGCTGACATTGCTAAATACGTCTTATGTATATGTGATATGACCTACATCTCAATAGAACACCGTGGGTATGATTCCGTAGCATTGTCTGGTACCCATCAGTTCATCTCATGGTGTTTATACTTGTCTTCCTGAACGTGCCTAAGAGATATGAGCATCAAGAGAGGGCTACCTGTTCCGCCTGGCCAGTTATGATGGCATTTCATTATATTTGACTTGTTCAAAAACATGTTTAGTATGATCATGCTTTCCACCCACTACACGTTTAGTATGATCATGCTCCAAGTGCTTCTTTGTGCAACAGGCAGATTTGGCCGGAGCCGGGATCCAGCTCGCTTGTCAGTTTTGTCTAGAGTACGGTGAAGTTAGAACCCTGGGAGCCTATGTGCTGTTTAAGAGTAGACTGGGATGTCGGTGCTGTCTTTGACTGTAATGAAATAAATATCACCTTCACAGCTGCACGACGTGGGAGATGAAAGTGTCTGCTCTGTCTGCGCAGGAATTTAACGTGTCTGTCTCGTATTATGTGAGTCTCTGAGATGGTTCATCCGGAGCGTTTCCTGAGGTGGAGATGGAGATTATCCCTTTGATTTGTTATATAGTTGTTTGTTCAGTCTGTTTAATATTTATATGCATCATGGTCCAGGAGGAATCCCACCTTTGCGTGTATCAGCTCCAGCTCTGAAGCGCACTCCTAATGTCGATTCTTTATTCCAGCAGGTCTCGTTGTTGCGGTTTTTGGCAGCGTGGCATGTTTTCCCCCTCAGAACTAGAATCCATCAGCGCAGCGTGCTAACCAGATTCCATCATGTTTTCTTAGTCATGCAGATGGATATGGGGGCAGAGCAATGTGATGTAGGGGCAGGTCTCAGGAAATGACTGACAGGGGGTCAGTGTAAACACAGGCAAGCCCTCCGGTCCATATTGCAGTTTTCCAAACAGGGTTTTTTCAGGCACGTGAAAACCTCGTACTGATGTTACTGCTAACTTTGTTTCATCATCAGTAAGGAAAAGCATCATCAGCAGATTGTACTGGGCATACAAGTACTGGAGCTGGACCTTGGGGCAATGGGAGAAGCTCACCTGGTCTACAGAGTCTTATATCCGTATGTAGAATTGTGTAGAGGTGTGTACGGTCTCTCTGGGGAAGTCATGGCACCAGGGTGTGCTGTGGACAGGCTGGGCAACCCTACACCTAGGCATTTACGAGAACGTCAGTTTTATACACACACCTACCTGAACATCGTGGAGCTAGTGTGCCCTCTAATGGTAATGGGAACTCCTGGTGTTAGTGGCAAGAGTTGGGTGATTCGAGTCACGTGACTTGCCTCGAGTCAGACCCGAGTCGCAAATTTAAGCACTTGAGACTAGCTTGACTAAAACTGATAGACGACTCAACGTGACTCTGACTTGGTATTCATGACGTGAGACGGATGACGTGGAACGGTTTGATTTTATATTACATATTCCCAATCTTTCTTTTTGTGGAGTATGTTTGATTACTTTAGCCAGAGTCACTGCAGCAGGCACCAAATCCAGTAAGGGATCATTTCTGAAGTGCGGGTTCTGTTCAAAACGTACAAGATTCAGAGGGATGAGGAGCCTGTTAAAACATACTGTACTACAGAAATAATGTAAAAGACTGTAAAACTGCCGTAACTTTACTGAGACACATAAACCTGCTATTATATATATATATATCTACAGGGGTTGGACAATGAAACTGAAACACCTGGTTTTAGACCACAATCATTTATTAGTATGGTGTAGGGCCTCCTTTTGCGGCCAATACAGCGTCAGTTGGTCTGGGGAATGACATATACTGCGTCCTGCACAGTGGTCAGAGGGAGTTTAAGCCATTCCTCTTGCAGGATAGTGGCCAGGTCACTACGTGATGCTGGTGGAGGTGCGTCCTTCTTGGTGGTATGCTGACATTACCCTGGATACCGTGGCTCTTGATACATCACAAAGACTTGCTGTCTTGGTCACAGATGCGCCAGCAAGACGTGCACCGACAGTCTGTCCTCTTTTGAACTCTGGTATGTCCCATAATGCTGTGTGCATTGCAGTATTCTGAGCAGAACTGTGCTCTTACCTGCTAACTGAACCTTCACACTCTGCTCTTACTGGTGCAATGTGCAGTTAATGAAGATTGGCCACCAGGCTGGTCCAATTTAGCCATGAGACCTCCCACACTAAAATGAGAGGTGTTTCAGTTTCATTGTCCAACCCCTGTATATACACACCTGGTTTAATACATTTTACAAAAGTTTATTTATATAGCCTCAGTCTCTCAGTATCATTCATATGAAGATCAGATGTTTAGATGGGTTTTAAAAACATTAAGATGTTGATTTAGTATATAGTAATTTTTTTACTTGACTGTTTGGCTCTGGCTTTTTGTGCACAGTATCAGGAATACAGTGACACAGTGTCGTATGAGAAGAACCTTTAACAGATGAGTTAAAAGCTCAGGAAGAAATGAAACAGTGTTAGTTAATGTTGAAAATATAATTCGGGTCCTTATGGCCGCTGTGTTTAACTGATTTAAATGTGGAACTGGAGTTAAAGCATCATAACGCCTTATGACTCGACCTGAGACTTGCTCGACTTGCTTTAATCTTCCTGCATTAATTTGGGACTAGCTTGAGACTTTAAGGTTAAGGCTTGAGACTTGCTCGTGGTTTGCACTTGTGTGACCTGCTCCCCTCTCTGCTAGTGAGAATAAGAATAATAAGAATAAGAAACGGTTTAGTAAATGTCACGTTAATGAAAGAAGGCCTTAAGAGCAGGTTTTGTGTCAATATTGATTTAGTGAAATAGTAGTGTCAGTTGTTTAAAGCTGGTTTTAAAGAAACTGATTTATTATGTGTTCCTAAATGTTTTCTATGTTCTATTTATTCCCACTCAAAAGTTATAACAGTGACTGAAACGCTTTCGTTCTTCCTCAGTTGTTCTCTGTTTGGAAAGCAGCCTGGGATAAGTGTTTGATTTATGAAAGCAGCAGAGAATACATCATGCCAGTAAGTACAGTGCTAATTTTAGGATGTGTTTCTATTGCCTTTGTGAGCTGTAATGTTCTTCATCAGCAGGAATAATTGGTTCTCGTTACTCAGTAATTCAGAGTGCTGATGAATGCTACCCTTGACAGTTCACATCTGCCACCTTCTGTAGTCATTGTGTGCTTGAAACAAACCTCATCACACTTCCGAGTAGCGCTCATTACCGCAGACCGCACTGTCCCGTCGTAGGCAGCTGGAGCCTCAGTGGTGTACTCAGTCAGAAGTTTAGTCTTTGGATCCAGAGGTGGTGGGCATTACTCACTAAGCACCTCAGTGTGGGATCAGTCTTTAACGATGATGTCAGCGTTAGGGCCTGCCTTCGTTACACTGTGAGCCACAGTATGAGCCATGGTAGGCATGTACATGCGAATACGTTTTTAGGATTCACAGAGGAGAATCAGGGCCTTCTAATGATTTCTGAGCCTGTAATTTTTAGTTCACTTTTATTCATCAGCATAATCATGCTTCGTATTTAAACTTGTAGTAATACTGTTATTTCATATTAAACTAAAAACATCAAAAACGTCAAAATCCTCCAATAGAAAAGTGCCAGATCACATTCGAGTTTAATATGGCATCTCAGTGGATACAGCCATGTGAGCTATCCTACAGGGTAGGAGTTCAGTAGCTGGATATCAGGTTACACTGTGAAACAAAGGAAAATACATCGTCACTATCGGAACGAAACTTTCATGGCCTCAGTCAAATTACACGTTTCATTGATATTCAAGATATTCCTTTTCTTTAAAAGTTAATATATTTTTTACAGGGAATAAACCTAATTTTTTAAATTTATTTATTTGTTAAATGTAATATGAAAATAACATAAAATATCAAATTATTTTAAAATTTAGGCTACATTAAATGATTTTTAATGTGCTCAGGTAAAACTCTCAGTTAAGGATGTGTACTTGTTCAACACAAGCACTACATCACCCTAGACCAATCAAAATAAGAACTAAATAAAGAACTAAATAACGTGAACATGTTTACTAAACATATGGTACCACTCACGGACCAAGGGAAGGACTACTGGAGATCCTGGAGTGGAAAATTTAAGTTTCCTGCAGGTGTAATTTTGAAACGTGACTTGGAGGTATTGAGAAGTAATTCATGTGGATATTTTAAATGCCAGGAACTCAGAAGTCAAGGAGAAGCATCACTAGAGAGGTGTTCAAAAAATCAGAGCACTTATCGAGCTGGTGAAACACGTCGCTCTGGATTGTGTATATAAAGTGTGGCTCATTAAAGCCGACAAGGAAAAACCAGCACAGTATTCCACTCTTCCTTTTCACGTGGTGTTCTTCTTTCAGTGATGTGTGGACCATTTTGGTTGTAAATGAAGGAGGCTTGAAGAAGCTATGCATGAATGGACCCATCACTGATCAGCAGTACTGTAGATACTGTAGCTATATGAACAGAATACTCTGGAGTAGCTCTGCATGAACGTCAGGTCGCCTCATCTCAGACCCAGAGGTGTCGTTCTGATTGGTCGATGTTTTCTTTCCATTGTTGATTTTGAAGGTGAAAATAAGTTTCATACATTCTTTAGAGGAAATAAACTTAAATTTTAATTCAATTTTATTTTGTGCATTTTGCTTGTCAAATGTAACATAGCAAAAATTAAACAGGCTACTTCTTTATATGTTATAGTAAAATTGTAAAAAATGTGTACCTATATTAATTTAGAAAATCAACAAAACATAATTTGAACTTGCATATGGCTGTATATTAATGATTTTTTTTAATTACATAATTTGAATTTAGGCTAAGTTTACATTGCTAGCTATTTCCATAATAAACAAACCAATAGCAATGTGGCAAAATGGTTTAGAATACAATGATGAAAATGGAGAAGTAAACTCATCCTCTGCAGCAAACAGCATCTATTAAAAAACAACCATGTCCATGGATATCTCAATTAATGCACACTGGAGAGCTTTTACAGTGTTCCCACGGCTGACGTAGGGATCGAAATGCCTGCTCACACAGCTGATCTTAACGAATAGGGAACTGCTAATTAATAGATTACTCTGGAGGAACCGCATGAACCTCGGGTCACCTAGTCTCACCCTCAGACCCAGAGACCCGCAGGTTTGCTCGCTCTTGGCTAAAGCCCAGTGGGCTGGAGTAGTTCAGGGTTTCAGACTGCGCATTTATTTATTTATTTATTTATTTATTTATTTATTTTATTATGCCACCTTCACTGCCTGGTCTCCCAGATATATCACAGGCTTACTTCCTCTCTTTAATTTATTAAATTACTTTTGATTCGTTTATCTTGAGTGCTGTAAGCTCTCCACCAAGCCCTGCCTCTTTCTCAGCCTTCAGTTCATCATCAGCAGGTGAGAGACGTAGCTGAGGACATCAGATTCTGATGGACGTTGTTTTCTACCCAGCCAAAGCCAAAAAAGTCACCAGCATAGCCAATATTCTGCTAACCTGGTGTTTACAGTGCTCATGACTAAATCGGCTGAAACAAGCTTCGTTAAAATGCCAAAGTGGCTAAGACTACTCCAGTGTTTTGAAGGGAAGACCTGAACTGATAACTGATGTTGAAGAAGTTCTCAAATTCTCTGTGGATTTTAACGGTTTGGTTCTGGGCTCACCTTTGTCCAGTAATGGATGGCAGTGCTGGAGCTGTTGAATGGCAGCGTTGGTGTGTATCTAGAACCATATTCAATTTAACTTTGTCATTATACCAATACAGGATTGTACAGTATAACGAAAGTTGATAAACAGCACCCTCACATATGAGTTAGTGCTGTCCAGGTGGTTGAGTGCGGTGTGGATTGCCAGGGAGACGCATCATTAGTAGATATGCCCCATGACCATCTGTAGTCCCAGGCCTGCCAGCAGGGTAAAGCACCCTTTCCTATAGGTAGTTATTTGGTACATTACCCCATAATGATGTACATGCTCCAAAATTGATAGGCTACTTTAGATTCCTGAATCGTACGGTCTATGATCAGCCTTTTTGGGTTAAGAAGGGTCAATTAACATTTTTGGAAATTTTGATACCAAACCTAAATCTACTACTACTTGTAGCATAAAGGACACCTACATACTGACCAGTTATCCGTGTGAGTTATGGTTTGGTCTGGTCATCTTGTTTTAGAGGCTAATCAAAATAAGTATAAGAGGAAACGATACAAACTTACAGTTCCATACTTATTAACGGTGGTCTCTGACCTTTGCACGATTCTGTATCTGTTATTTTAATAGTTTTATAATGATTTTTGCAATTCATTTTTTATTGCAATGCATTTTTGCTGAAATGTCAGTGTGCTTTAAGGAAAGATTACTGTAACAGTGGGATACAACAGCCACAGAACAGTTTTCAAAATGGTTCTCAGCAGTCTGACAGACCAACATGCTGAGATATTGCTAAGAGCTAAATTCCCATCGAGCTGCACGCGGTTTTGGGTTCCTTTTTTTCCCTCTTAAACAAGCAGCCATCCAGAGAAAAACAGCCTGCACACTGCTCTGAGGTCAAAAAGCAGCACCAACATTCTCAACAAATATGAGGAAACAGTGGAATGGCGAAGTATGCACTGTGTATGTTCTGTACTACACATATACACTGACGTGGACTCAGTATTACCTTTCAGCTTTTTACCGTATACATGCAGGTACATATACGGAATTATTAACTCAATGTATGTACTTCAGCAGAGTATATTCAGACCATCACTGACTATCAAGTGACATCACATGTGTGCCTGTGATGGCGATGCCTCGCTGTGATGGTAATAGCATTCCTGTGCCCAAAAATTTGACCGTCTTGCCTCGATGACTACTGACCTCCGCTCACTCCAGTCATCAGTGCTTTGAGTGGTTGGTAATGAAACCCAAAGAGCCACACTGGATCTGTTTCAAATACCACCCTTACTGATCTACAGGGGGCTTCTTATCCTCTGTCACTCACCTTTTACTCACCCACCTAGACAGAACAGACCAGATGTGACAAAGCTGCTCAATTCAGCATCCAACACAGCCATACCACAGCAGCTCATTGGACAGCTGAGCTTGGTGGGCCTCAGCACTTCAGCAACATGGACTTCCTGACTGGGAGACCTCGGACCCCTGGACATCAACCGTTTAACTATAGAGAGAGCCAAAGGCTCTCAACTTCCTTGGTGTGCACACCACTGCAGACCTCACCTGGACCTTCCACACCACGCACCTGAGAAGCCCAGCAGCAGCTATGGGGAGGAAGTGACCAAACATCCATCCTCACCCTATTCTAGAAGGGGGGATACAGAGGGTCCTGACTGGCTCTGTCGAGCATGGGGACTGCATACTCTCCCTGCATCTGCAAGGCCACCACCACTCTCATCAGCTCTTCATCCTCCTACCATCTGGCAGAGGATACCGGAGCATTAGCTCCACCCCCACCAGACAAGCCAACAGCTTCTTTTCTGGGGTGGTCAGACTGCTAAACACACTAATGCCCTCCAACTTACACCTGGACTTATCTAGACCCAGATCCATCCATCAGACAGCCCACTGGTAAAGTCTGAATGACTTCTGTAGAGTTCAATGGCATTGTGCTTTACGCCACTCAAGTCCATGTTTAGCACTGTGCAGTGCTCAGCCATGGAAACCCATTTACCGAGACTTCTGATGCACAGTTCTTGTGTTGATGCGCAGAGCAGGGACAGCTGTTGGCCGCTTTGGGATCATGTCACCAAAACAGGTTGAGATGCAAAGAGAGAACATGTAGGCCACAAAACAGCCAAAAAGCAAAATAATAATAATGACATTTGTGTTCTGTTGGTAAATCCCACACAATCGATTACCACACATCCACAGCCTCAGTTCATTTACATAGTTTGTTGAGAATGAGTGAGCAGAGGTGCAACGTTATTTGTCATCTCTCGCCTCAATAGGGAACCAAAAAAAGAATCAAATGCATAAAAGGTAAATCATGTCATCATTCAGGTGACGCATGTGTGAATCCAGTCTGAGACTCTGAACTCTACAGTCTGAACTGTAGAGGGGGCTGCGACAGAAGAAGGAGATTTACAGAGGTCTTTCTGTAAATCCCAGATGCTTCCTTTGCACAGTGACAGCACTCACAGCTGACTGTGACAGACCTAGCAGGGCAGAAAAGGTTTCTGAGCTCTTTCGTCTGAACCATTACGCTGCTAAGGAGATTACAGATGATGCTAGCATGCTAGTGGGCACTGTCCTTTCTGCCTCTTTCATTATGCTGAATTTTCCACACTGGTCATGTTTTTAAGAGCTTTCCTACCTGCATTGTGGAGTTGCTGGGTGTTGTACCTCCTCCTGATACCTAGCGTGAATGCAAATGATAAATATTTTATCTAATGTCTCATAAAAACATGATCCAGTTCCACAAAGCCAGTGTTTTACTGTTGATTTGCTGCTGTCTGAAATGGGTTGGCATCTGTGCTGACTGGAGCCAAAGACCTTACAGGGTAGTCTGTTCTTTTGCCAGCTGTCTTGGCAACACCTACAAGCAGTTATTTCCAATCATTCAAGACCAGACGCCTGCCTCTTTGAGCAGAGGGGAGTAAACGCCCCCAACCCAAAAGCCACCTAAGCGTTTAAAATCACTGGTGAAGATCTGACGAAGCAGCGCGCGTAGTTTTCCCAAATACTACACACAACCACGTTTAACCAGCTAACCAGCAGGCCACAGGTTTATTGATGGGTCAGACTTTACCTGCAGACAGGGATGTGGAGCATCGTAATCTCTTCCATTCATGTCTAAGTGATCTGTCTCTTAGCAACAGGAAAATCATGTTCTGTTTGTCATGGAGTTCATTTGTTATCAGCCTATTTAGACATCATGGACTGGCCGTAAAGCCCGGGAGTGGGCTGATCCCACAACACACATGATTACCCTGTCATGGCATTCTCAAGGTGCGTTTTGTCCCCATATGGAACAGTACCTGGACAGGTGTATAGTGAGGCATCTCCATGGACTTCATGTGGAGAGTTAACCACTGAAACACTCGTCTGTATGATTGTAAGTAAAAACCTGTTCTCCAGTTAACTCTCAGATTCTCTACAAATGGCCGTCTGTGTTTGGAAACGTGACTCCCACATCCCTGACCTGATTGGATGTAAAAACACAGAAACAATGGAAGACAAGAACAAGAGGAACATCAGGATAGATACATACAATAAGAATTCGTCATCCCTGGGTGGGTGTGGCTCAGCAGATAACATCGCTACCCACCATGGAGCTACCAACCCGTGCTGGGAGATGGGGTTGGATTCCTGGTCTGGGAGACTGTGCTGTGCTACACCAGTATGAATGACCTTGTAAGTCGTTCTGGATAAGAGCGTCAGCTAAATGCTGGAAAAGGTAAATGAGTAGCGTAAAGCCAGCCAAGATCTTTATCATTTAGAGACCATTTCTAACTATTTAATCTCCATCTCCAAAACGCTGATAGATAAATGGCGTCCAGATAATTAACACCTGACTGTAAGTCAGTATGTTTAAAGGGGGTTTCCATTGTAAGACTGTGGGATTTCCAGGTGTGTTGGTTATTTAACTGTGTTCTAACGATCAGTAAAGACCTGCGTTCCACTTCCGAATTAAAATGCTGCTCAGTGAAACGAGAATAACACTAAAAAATGAGCACAAAAAAGAATTAGCAAATACCATGTTAACAAGACCAGCTGTGGTGCTCTAATGGGCCCTAATGAGGATGGTGCTTACGTGCCTGGGCTGGCTTTGACAGCTTGGCATTTACCCACATCTCGCAGGCCTTGTGAATGGTGAGGGCTGATGGTGAAGATTTACAGGAAGGCTGCTGATGGATTGACCAAACAGAATCCCATTCTCGGGCTGGCTGGAGGCGGCTATGTGGACCGTCCCAGCACGGGCGACCGCAAAGGAAAAACCTTGACCTTTTCCTCCACTTTAGCTCAGAGAGCGCATGACTTGATGCATGATTGCGCACACCCCACCCAACCAAAGAGAAAATGAATGAGGAAAGCACTCAGGACAGGCGCTGTCAGCCACTTACAGCAAATTGTCAGATTCAATTAATTAGTGTGGGAAAACTATGAGGGCGTGAGAACGTGATGAAGGAGTGTAGGAGAGAGAGGCATCAGCGAACATCTGCACTGCTTAGTGAGCAAACAGAAGGGTGATTGATTTATCATTATCGCATTACTCTGACATTACCACCCAAAATATACAGTGAACTTGCAGAAAGAGTTTGTGTCGTGATATGAATCATACAAAGAAATGATTCATTTATGATTTGTTTATTTTTTTTATTTTGTTTATTAAATAATGTGTTTTCTGATAAGATAAAAGCGAGAGACAGTGTGGCAGGTGGCAAGGGTACGAGATAATAGATGCGTTTATGTCGAGCAATAAGAAATCCAATATATTTCATTCTGATCAAACAGAAACACAAGATGGGTGTTATTTGACAGTTTGACAGAACTGACATCTTCAGTCTCAATGTAAACAGACACATCTGATAATCCCTCCCCACATTACTCTATACATCCATGTGGTAAAAGCCTAAAACTTCCTAAATCCTAGAAGAGCGCAAGCCTTTCGTTTGGGATTTGTGGCCCGCTCACCTAAATACTGAAATTTGACTGTTTATGTACCATGTAAAGTTATCCACACAAAACCATGTGCTCTGGTGCAGATGGAGGGCATCTGAGATTAAGACAGCAGATGATGTTCTTAGATACTCTCAGCATACTCATATCATAACCTCCCTATACTGAAAATCATCCACTAACTTATTCACCAAAGTAGCCAAACCCCTCCATATGTTCCCCTCTCCTGTCCTTTTCCATAAAGCTGTGCTGTGTGTATGGAACACCAGCAGGAATCCCTTCTGTAGTGCATGGTATGGAAGCTTGTCCCAATCAGGTACAGTGCAACGCTTTTTTCTGAATTCTGATTTAAATTCAGTGGGGTAATTTCATACATGCATGTTTTGAGTAACAGTGAGTCAGAATATGCCTTAGTATTAAAATACCTGCAGGTGGTGCAGTAGAGGTGGAGGTGGATTTATCACACCAAAGTGTTCATCCTCTGCTGGTCATCTTCACCCAGACAAGAGCGGGACTCATCACTGAGGATGACCCGCTGCCGTTCTGAGTCACTCCATGACGGACTTTGGTGATGTTGACGTGGGGTTAAGGACGGTCGTCGTAACGGCCTGGGTGCAGCTGCCTGTCAGTGGCGTTATTGACTCATGCAGGGCATCGCTGCTTGCTGGCTGTTGGGTCAGTCAGGTACAGCGATGGGGCTCGTCCGTGCTTATGTTGCATGTGCAGCCCGAGCGTGAAACTTCAATTATTCGCATCTCTGACGATGTCAAACCTACTTATCGAGTTTCATTCCTGTCAGCTGATTCCTTCTGGGCGTGGCTATTTGTACAACTGATTTTGACGATGAGTGACCTTCACACACATGTCCTTCATATTCAAAACCATGGGCATTAATTTGACCTGGCATTAATTAGTGATTGGGCTTTAGTGCAGCCGGTCAGCTGATCAGCTATGAAAGCCCATTTCATGAAGCTTTCAGGGCAGAGTTCTAGTTCTCCTCCGGCAGTTTGGAACTCTAGTGAGCTGTAAATCAGGCGACAGGATTAGACTTTTTAATCTAGAGGAGAGTTCCAGCCTGCTGTAGATGAAAACTGGCGGTTTCATACATTATCCAACACAATCTGCTTCCTTTACCTCGCATTTAAACAGTCTGGAACATTAGAACCCTGGCCTGCTGTGGTACAGTAACAGGAAAGATGCTGACTGTGTACAGAATGAAATTCCCATGGCTCTGTGTTGAGACAGAAGACATGAATTTCAACCAAAGGTCTTCTCAGTTTTAGATGTAAGTAAACAACAAAGTGATAAAAACATATATATTTTACAACATAAAACCCAAAAAAATCAAATGTAGCAGAATTGATCCACCCCCACATACAGTGGAGGAAATAAGTATTTGATCCCCCACTGATTTTGAAAGTTTGTATTATGACGAATAATTAAACAGTCTATGATTTTTATGGTAGCTTCATTTTAACAGTGAGAGATGGAATATCAAAAAGAAAATCTAGAAAATTAAATATTATTTAAATAAAAAATAATTTGCATTTTATTAAGGGAAATAAGTATTTGATCCTCTAAAAACCATGACTAATGGTCACCCGTCAACAGACTCAGTGACACCCCAGCATCCCCACCATGGGCCAGACTAACGAGCTGTCTGAAGATGTCAGGGAGAAAACTGCTGACCTACACAAGGCTGGACTGGGCTACAAGGCTGGACTGGGCTGCAAGGCTGGACTGAGCTACAAGGCTGGACTGGGCTACAAGGCTGGACTGGGCTACAAGGCTGGACTGGGCTACAAGGCTGGACTGGGCTGCAAGGCTGGAATGGGCTACAAGGCTGGACTGGGCTACAAGGCTGGACTGGGCTACAAGGCTGGACTGGGCTACAAGGCTGGACTGGGCTGACACCTGGGCTGCAAGGCTGGACTACTAAGAAGCTGGACTGGGCTACAAGGCTGGACTGGGCTACAAGGCTGGACTGGGCTGCAAGGCTGGAATGGGCTACAAGGCTGGACTGGGCTACAAGGCTGGACTGGGCTACAAGGCTGGACTGGGCTACAAGGCTGGACTGGGCTACAAGGCTGGACTGGGCTACAAAGCCATAAGTAAGAAGCTGGAGGAGAAGGAGACGGCTGTTGGTGCGATTATTCGGAAGTGGAAGAAGTACAACGTTACTGTCCATCAAACTAGACCTGGAGCTCCATGTAAGATATCACCTGGTGGAGTCTCAGTGATCATGAGAAAGGCTAAACATCAGACGAGAACTACACGGGAGGAGCTGGTTAATGATCTCAGGGCAGCTGGGACCACAGTCTCCAAAAGAACCACTGGTAATACACTGAGACGTGATCATTTAAAATCCCGCAGTGCACGCCAGGTTCCTCTGCTCAGGAAGGCTCACGTCCAGGCCCGCCTCAGGTTTACCAGTGAACATATTACTGACTCCAACAGAGACTGGGAGACCAGAGGAGACCTCAACTCAACTCGACGTGTTTGAAGGAATAAAAATACAGAATGTTTCCTTAAATGAAATTCAAATTAATATTTATTTCTCATTTCATGTAATTTCCTCAGTTTTTTGTTTGATATTCTATGTGTCACCGTTAAATTAAAGCTGGCATAAAATTATGAGACATTTAATTTATTTTTTGTATTAAAACTTTTAAAGTCAGTGGGGGATCAATACTTATTTCCTCTACTGTATGTAGTCATGTCCCCTGCGGGCTCCCTCCCCGATCTGCCATCCCGAAAGGCGGGACTCGAGTCCAAATTTTAACATTCAGCTGGTAGAATCGGAGCGGAAGGAAAAGGCCATGTTCCCTCCTGTCCCTCTGTGGAGGAAATGGTCCTTCACAGCTAATCCATGGATTCTGAGTCATATTGATGTATGTCTCAAAGTCAGGAAAGTGCCCTGCCTCACAGAGAACTTTCTGAATTTCCCACAAAAGACGGAACAGCTAATGCCCAAATTATTTCTGTTTTCGACAGGGCACTAACGCGCAAATCATTCCCATGCATTTTTGACGAGGTGTCGGGAAACGCGTATGCAGAGTCTCACCTGTTCAGACTGACGTCTGCATTATGACAACAACCTGTTAACATGCGTGAAGTGACCCCATTAACTTTAGAACATTAATGGGCTTTCTCAGTCATTAATTCCACCCTGTGCTCCCCATTTCTCACTCTCTCACCACCAAACCATGTAGTGATAGCAGAGTAGGTCATTTAGCAGGACAGATTCCATTTCCCTTTTTTAGCTTGTCATGCAAAAGGATGGATATTAACAGGTAACGGCAAGAAAAAGAGCTGACAGGTTTTTTTTCCTCCAGATCTGCGGTTCACAGTCCGTATTTGATTTCCAAATAGAAACCAGATGGATTACATGGAAGCAGCAGATACACAGAGAGATTTTACAGACCTTCAAAACTTCCTAATTTGGCATTCACATTTTCACGCTTCAATAACAAAACAGATGTAATACTAAATAAGCGTCAAAGGACGTGTATTAGAGAGCAGTGTCCAGTTTAACCCATCAGAATTCATTTGAGTTAATCCCACTCTCTACCAGAACCCACCCAACCCTTCACTTCCAACCCCCTTAATCCCTGCACCTGCAACCAGCCAGTGTCTGAAGACCCACCCTTTAGAATGCTTCTGCTTGTGTTTCCTTTCCTGTCACAGTTCTCTTTCTCTCAGCACACCAACATGTCTATGAGCACTTTAGCTGGAGTGAAATTCATTCTGAAAACATCGACTAGAATTAATTAGACAGCAGTGAGACAGATCTGATGCCTTGGCCATGGGTGTGCACGTGTGTGTGCATGCATGTGTGTGTGTGCATGTGTGCAAGCATGTGTGTGCATGTGTGGGTGTGTGTGTGTGTGTGTGTGTATTTGCGCATGTGTGTATTTATGGTGTGTGTGTGTATTTGTGTGTGGGTGTGTGTGTGTATTTATGGTGTGTGTGTGTGTGTGGGTGTGTATGTGTGTCTACATGTGTGTGGATAGGTGTGTGTGTGCGTGTGTGTGTGTGTTTGTGTATACGTGTGTGTATTTGTGTGTGGGTGTGTGTGTGTATATATATGTGTGTGTTTGTGTGTGTGTGGGTGTGTATGTGTGTATACATGTGTGTGGATAGGTGTGTGTGTGTGCGTGTGTGTTTGTGTATGCGTGTGTGTATGTGTGCATGCGTTCATGTGTGTGTGTGTATGTGTGCATGCATGCGTTCATGTGTGTGTGTGTGTGTGTGTTTATATATGTGTGTGTGCATGCATGCGTTCATGTGTGTGTGGGTGTGTGTGTGTATATGTGTCTACATGTGTGTGGATAGGTGTGTGTGTGTGTGTGTGTGTTTATATATGTGTGTGTGCATGCATGCGTTCATGTGTGTGTGTGTGGGTGTGTGTGTGTATATGTGTCTACATGTGTGTGGATAGGTGTGTGTGTGTGTTTGTGTATACGTGTGTGTATGTGTGCATGCGTTCATGTGTGTGCGTGTGTGCTGGTATGATCGAATCAGACACATTTATCTGAGAACAGTCCACTAATCAGAGCGATCCAGCCAGCACCTGACCACTGAAGGACGGGGTTACTGGGGGCTAACACAGTAACAGAGAAACAGAAAGACTAGAGTTTGTGTTTACAGACCTACACCATACACCGATATGATAAGTGGAGCTGATGAAATGGACAGGCGTCTAAGATCAGATTTGTTTTGCCAGTGAGTGTCACTACATGTCAAAACTCTTCAGTGCTTTCTGAGGTTTCAGATGTCAGTGGTATTTAGTCTGGTTCAGTTGGAGCCAGGGAACAGATCCGCCCCCCCCCCCACCACCACCACCCTTCTAACCCAATCAGCAATCAGTAATCAGTCTCTCTTAATATTCCTTCTTCTTTGCGAGCTGCAGTTTTGCTTGAATTGCTGTTATTACTGCACACTGAAAACAAATGGAAACTATTATAGGGAACCTGCAGTGTGGCTAAACAGAACTTCCAACACAAACTCATACGATTAACATGAAACCCTAGTCAGTGCGTAACTGTGTCTACACAGTGATGATTACGGCTCTGCGTCACTCTGCTGTAGCCTACATCCGGCTATATTAAGTCTATTCATCCCATAAATCCTGGTGAATCATTAGACAGTAGTTACAGCAAATCCCTAAACATATTAGGCAGCCTTAGTCTTAGACTCGCGGCTTTCAGTGTGAGATTATGCGACAGGCTATTTTAAAACCAAAGACACCCAGTTATGGCTGCCAGGCTCCTAAAGAGAAGCTGGACAGCGTTCCATGGTCCACTCTGATCCTGAGTGCGGCTTATCTGTTCGCGCTTTGCCGTGGACGCAGAGCATGCAGCGGATGGGTTCTCAGTCACCCAGATGAAGCCTGATTCGCTGGCTGATAAATTTATAGGACGTCTGATCACGGACGAAGCAATGCAAAGCAGGGTCGGGGATTAGTCTTCATAGGTGCCATAACATACCAAAACCTGCCTACAGTTTCTGGCTACAAGCCTTTATCATCCTGCTTCAGTACAATATTAAAACTCAAGATTGTCATAGTTATTTTTTCCCCATTTGCAAACTGAATTAGTCGTTAAGTTAACTGTTAGTGTACAGAATTACATGGGCCAGCGGCAGCACTACGATGCAGACTGCCTAGTTTTAGAATCTTCTGAAAACAAATTACCATAAATTGGGATGTCATGGAAATGTGCAAGTTAAATATTTGACTTCTAAATTCCATTATCAACATCAATCAAAATTCTAGTTTGACTAGATCATAAAGTGAGTCGAGCCACCAGCTTCTCACCATTATGAACAGTACGTGTTTCAGGTCCTACATCAGCAGCAGGAGGTACGTGGACTTTAAACCTGCAGGGAAAATGAACACAGCTCGGCCCTAATTACATAAACACAGTAACTAAAAATCATCATCAACGAGTTTATTAACCTCATTTAGCATATTAGAGTTTGGTCATTACTTTCACATTCAGGTGCATATTAGTTTTTGAAGTATGTATGGTAAGTTTATTGTTAATTAATTTAACATCAAAAAGACTTTTTTAAAACAAAAGGCTGTAAATGTTGTTTAATGCACCAAACATGCCATGTGCACAGTTACCTAATTAACACAGGGTTGATCTGGTTTAGTTCACCACCACTGTAGTGAGATTAGACTCGGCGTTAGGTAGTACGTTTGGGCGCCCCTGGTAAGATGCCATTTCTAATGAAATGAACACTATTCCTCTACAGACAGACTTTTAATGCACACTTACTGTTTATGTGCTGATTGTAGCGTGTTTGGGAAAAAAATTAACTACATGTGATACCAGCCAACTCCCAGAAGTGTTTGGATCAACATGCAGGTTTAGCAAGTTTCAGGTTTTAGGTTTATTTGTCATTTATGCATTGAAATGCTTGTGGTGAGGCTCAGGTAGACACTCTACAGCAGGACATTATATATATACTAAACATTAAAATAAAGTGATATAAAAGTTATATTAAATAAATACAAATACACAAAATACACAGAGACAGGAGGCGTCTGTAGAAATTCTCTGATATGTGCATTTATTAGACAAGGATAGTCTGGGAGAGCGGAGCTAAATATAAATATGTATGTTTATATCTATTCCTGGTGTTTAAAGTGACTCAGTGATGTGGTCCATAGTGGTGATATATAAGAGTATTAATAATAATAAAGAGTGCAATGTTTTATTGCATATTTAGGTATTGAGGCTGTAAATATTTCTATATAATTAATAATCAAAAATCAAATCACCCCACTTGTGTGAAGGTGAGTGAAAAACTTAAATTACAGAACTTAAATTTAAAAAAATTACATTAGACAATAAATATATACAACACTAAACACAGAATCTCTGTTTATCCTAATATACAGTTTTATATAACAGTAATTTACAGTTATGAATAAAAACTATGATATATCCAGATGTACAGATTTCCATATAGCACTATGGTAAGGCTGAGGTAGATGAGAGTATAGTGAAGATGTGAGGTATAATGAAAAGCCACACCCTGATATAATACATTAAATCCGTGTCTAGCTTTACATTTAGCAGTGTTTTTGACAGGTCGAGTGATGGAATGCAGTACTGGCCTGTGTTTATGCATGTTTCTGTATGTTTACGTATTGTTTTTAGTGAGCCAATAAAACAACTCAGGTATATACCGGCCACTGCTAACATACAAAACTAGGTTTCCTTCGGCATTCAGAAAGGTAATCAGTAATAACCAGCCAATGAGCCCATCCTGAACTAGAGCAGTAATCCATTCACAGCTTGTCCTGGGAGTCAGTAGAAGATAATAGCTACTTTCATTCCAAGGAGAGTCCTTCCCATTAATTAGTACAGGCACTGAAGGAGGAGCCCCTTGCATCCACAAGAAGACCCCATTTTCTTCAGGTTAATAACTTGTGCTGGTAGCCCAACCGTTCTCACGGCGCCCAAGCCTTCTGTAATGACGGTCTGCAGGACATGGGAATCTGGAGATCTAGGATGTAGTTTTTGGAGTTAACTCAGGAGAAGCTGAGTAATATCACTCTCACAGCTCGTCTAATGTTGGTCTGATTGGTTTAATATAAAGATTTTAAATAGGCACGAATAAGGATGTTGTTTACTCTCTGCATGAGATGGGTAATAAAGGCACCACTGTGAGCATTACCCCGATTCCACCTGTTGTCAGAGGACAAAAATGAGAATATCAGCAGGTAGAAAATAGCAGCTATCGTTAAGAGAAAATGACAAATGAAATCATCGCCAAGCTTTCAACATAAATACTTGATACGACCGTTTAAAGGGTTATTATTCAGGACTGCTGGGAATCTGCTCACAGCCTCTTGTCAGCCCACAGATGATCTTGTGGTGCCCTTTTAAACAGGAAATGTCAGATCAAATGCCATAGCGGATCTGGGCCGGCAGTGGAAGGGCAGGCTTGTATGCTAACAAACAATTAAGAATCTCCTTAGATGCCTGCATCACATGACGTATACATCATGACAGATATTCACTGTGGTATCTTGGAGAGTCAAATCAAGGGATGTGGTAAAACAAACATGCATGTGTAAATAGCACCGCAGTTCGGTTACCAAGGTGCACCCAGGTACCTCTGATCAAAGGCTCGTCATATATGCTGGTTTGTATGGGTAATGCCACTGCCTTGCCCTACAATGCTCTGCGTGTACCTTTCCCCCCTGAACCCCTCATCCCCTCAAGAAATAAGATTTAAATCCCCTTATTGATCCCCTGCGGAAATTCAGTCTCCGCATTTAACACATCCGTGAAGTGAAACACCACAAACACACTCACTAGTGAACACACTAGGGGGCAGTGAGCACACTTACCCGGAGCGGTGGGCAGCCCTATCCACGGCACCCGGGGAGCAGTTAGGGGTTAGGGGCCTTGCTCAAGGGCACCTCCGTCGTTACTGTAGGCTCAGGGAATCGAACCAGCGACCCTCCGGTCACAAGGCTGGTTCCCTAACCTCCAGCCCACGACTGCCCCTTCTCATCTAACTGCCAGGTGACCAGGGGCCTTCCTGTTTGCATCCTCCCCCGTGTCAGGTGAGATGGCCGTGCTAAATTGCCCCTATGTGTGAATCTGTACGTCTGTGTCTGCCCTGTGACTGGCAGACTGCCCAGGGTGCTTCCTGCCCTTTGCCCACTGAGTGCTGGAACAGGCTCCGGTACCCCCATGACCCAGAAGGTTACACGGCTATGAGCCAAAACTCACAAATCCCATCGACTGTCTCGGAGCAACTGTGCATGGCATGTGTTGAGATATTAGACGTTAAGCTAACCGTGGAGGTGTGTCGTTGATGGATGCAGGTGAAATGGGCAGGCGTGAAGACCTGAGCAACTTTGGCAAGGTCCAAATAGGGTACACCTCTTAATGGCAATGGCTTTCGCCACCAGCAGTGCCCTCCTTCAGCCGGATAATGCGTGCTGTCACACTGCACACGTTGTTCGGGAACTGTTTGAGAAACGTGAACAACAGTTCGAGATGTTGCCCCGGCCTCCAAATTCCCTAGATCTCAATCCAGTTGAGCAAGTCCAATCTACGGCGTGTCCATCTCACACGATACATGACTTACATGTGCTGGGGCCTGAGTCCATATCTCTGGAGATGTTCTGGCTGCACACAGAGAGCCGACAGCATATGAAGCAGGCCGTGATGGTGTTTCATCTTCATACGTTTACTCGTTTCTGTTTATCTCCCGACTCAATAGTAGTAGTTCTTAAAATGAGTTTCACTAACTGGAAATGGTGTAAATGGAAAAAGTGGTCTTTGACTGGCAGTATGGTAAGTGGGCTGGACAAATGGAGGTATATAATTATCATTATACAGCTTATAACTGATCAATCTATAGGTGCAAAAACACAAAGGCCACCATGTTTGGTACCTGGAACCGTTCATTTAGTAATCTATTATTTCAGGGCTCAGTTCATTAAATGACATTTTGAGGAAATGGGATTTGGTGGCTCAAGGAAAGGTTTAAGTAGCCCTAGACGGCTGAGTCTCCATTATGTAGTTAGAGCTCTGATATATAAAGAGAATGAAAACCTCAAAGGTGAAATCCCATCATAACAGATCTGTAATTTAGATGTACATACACTTATACAACATACACATAGTTATATAGTTATATGTTTATGTACTTGTGTTGCACTTATGATGACCTTTTCTTCTCTATAGGTATGAGCGCTGGGCTGGGTTGCCAGGTAGTGCACTTGTGCTTTATATATGTCTGTGTATTAATCTCTAGGTATCAGCGCTGGCCCTTGTTCGGGCAGTGTCTGAGCTCATGGTGAGTTTAGACTCTAACCTTCCTGTACTAGCTGGACTATTATCCGACAGAACACTGAGCACGGCTGTGAGTCGCTCTGGATAAGAGCATCTGCTAAAAGCCTTAAATGTAAATATAATGCTTACTATATACCTACAGTATAGATTAATGATAGGTGTGTTTGTTGTGTGGAGGGCCATGTAAAAGGTTTAATTGGAGTCTCATATAAGAGTCTTTTCCGAGTATTTGTCTCTGTGTTTTTGTCCGATTTCTTCTTTTGACCTGTCTCTCCAGTAAAACTCTAGTAATAAAAACTCGATGTTAACAGTAGGAATACCTGTACACCATTTAGTGAGGGTCTCTACACCTGTACAGTGGAGTCTTCTACACTTATGGTCAGTTGAATTGTTGGGATGGTACATTCGGAGTGGTTTAATATGAGATACTCTGATTTACAAAAAAAGCTATTCACAGTGGTAGCGATAGAAACCACTCTACAAACCACCTCACATGGATATGTTCAAAATGCACTGCAAAAAATACACTGTCTGATGCATGATGGGTAATTCTATGATAGTCCTGAGAGAAGGTTTTGACCACCGGTATATATTATTAATACATGTGCAGTTGAGCCAGATGTAAACATCTGGGTTGCTTTAAATGGTAATAATAGCCTGTGCTGAGTGGCAGTTTGACTGGAATGAACCGATGAGAGCAGGATCTCTGACTTTTACAAAGTACTGTGTACAGCTGTCTGTGTTCTTTGACTAAGAGAAGTGAGACACCCTCCCGTGTAGAGACGTATTCATTTCCGAGACACTTGAAGAGCTAGGCTCTGAGGTGGTAGGGTTGTGCACAAGCTAATTATGAAGTGAGACCAGTGAATTACAAGCCTGGCCAAAGTTTTCCTTTCAGCTGATGGCAAAACAACAACTTTCAGGACTCTCCTTAAATTATTAGAAAACACAAAGAGGCTGGAGGAGACTTGTAGGTCCAACAGCTCCGAGTTGTAGGACCCTCTCCTGAATTATGCCATTTGTTTTCCAATTCTAATGGCCTTGGAGGTCTGCTTTCAACATGTTTCACACAGTCCCTAGAGAGGTAGGGAAGAAAGAGAGGCCGAGTGTGAAAGGGGGTGGGCAGAAAAAGTGCTTTGGGGGGCATCATGTATTCCTAATGGAGTCAGCTTCACAGGGCTGGCCCTTCTCCCACGGAGACTTCATGGAGGACACTCTGAAGAATCTCTCCCTCTCCCTCTCCCTCCCTCTCCCTCCCTCCTTCCCTCCCTATCTTTTCCTCACTGACTCCCTCCCTCACTCATTCTCCATCTCTTTCACTCCCTCTCCGTATTCCTCTCTTTCTGAGAGACACAAAGGGACATGCCATGTTTTAGTCATTTGAAATGTTTTCTGATCTCTGCTGGTTATTATTTTTAAATATGTACAGTTATTACGTTATTAATTTAAAGAGCTACTATAAACATGTCACCTTATTAAATCTGCAGATAAATTTAAAATCCAAGACTAACATGAAAACTGCACTACATGAACCAGGACAGTAGATTACAGCTCACTTCACTGTCTGGTTTAATGTGTGCAGTTCAGGCCATTCACCTAAAGTGTGGTGTAGAACTTTAGAGAAGGTGGGGACACGTGCAGCTGATATTATGCCTCACAAATATTCACTGATCCCATCCAGAAATATTTCAAACAGACAAAGGCAGTGTTCAGTGTACAGTTCGGAAGGGACTGGAGTGATTTGAGCAGAAACAGAAACACAGAGATCCACATAACCGCCGAACAGAGGAGTCCAACAGCACCTGTAATACTCCCCTGAGATTCTGCCTCATTTCAAAATCAAATCACTTTTACTGTCACGTCACATTTTCACAGGTGTGAAGGTGAGTGAAAAACTTAGGTGTATAGTCCTATACAGACTTCAGTACAAACAATATACATTAGACAATAAATATATACAATACTAAACACAGAATCTCTGTTTATACGAATATACAGTTTTATATAACAGAAATATAAAGTTATGAATAAAAACTATGATATATCCAGATGTACACATTTCCATGTAGCACTATGGTAAGGCTGAGGTGGATGAGAGATGCAGGGTATATACAGGGCATAGAGTATTGATAGATGTATGTATGTGTGTGTGTGTGTGTGTGTGTGTGTATATATATATATATATATACACACACACACACACACACACACACACACACACACACACACACACACACACAACACATATACATATATTGCAAGCTTCTTTCATTTGTTACTTACCATATCATGGTCACAGACTTTCTCTGGTAAATGACTCGTTCAGATACCATTACAAAAAATACAGATAATCCTGAAGTTATTATATTTACAAATAAAAATAGTATTTTTATTAAAACCTCGATAGAGCTGAATAAAGTCTGCCCATTTGGGTAGAAATCCTCAGAAGCCTGAGTTACTGAGTTATACCAGAGAACACTGTAACTGTAAGAGGCTGCTGTGACCTGTTTTGAGTTCTGTCATATATTCCCAGTACTCCGTACTGCACACCTGAGATCGCTGTTTCACTGTGTTGGTAACTTTTGATCAGTTACTTTGAGATGCACCTATTTCTGACACAGGTGTTGAGCTGCATGATGGAGCGCTATACAATACCATTGGGAAGAGCTGGATATGTGTGTCTCAGAAATATTTATCCAACATCAGCACCATGTAACACGATCAAACCCTCAGAGCAATGTTCCAGCGTCTAGTGTAAAGCCATAGAGGCTGGTACTGCAGTGAGGGAAATAAACTCCCTAGTGATGTCCCTGATTTCAGGGGAGACATGGGAAGAGGTGGCCTAACAGTCATCTGAACAGACTGTGCTTTACCATAGGCGCCACCGGACCAATGATCCGTCTGTCGTTAGCTAAATGGTTGCCATGTGAATCCGTTTCATTTTAGTAAATATTAAGTTTTTGTCATTAATAAATGTCCCAAATCCATATGATTTAGTAGGAAATCGATCATTGATGTTTGGAAATGTGTTTAATACACCGCTACTTGATAGGCTCCAAACACTTTGCCATCTACCCACATCGCGTCTTGACTGGAGGGGGTATTTTTAGGTTTTAACAAGAAACCTTTAGATTTTCACCCTGTATGATCATGCGAACAGACTCTTCACACTCTAACCCGTTTTCTCCTGCAGTCTTCGTGCAGCCGCCACCCCGCACAGACTTTCCTCTCGCTCTCTGCTTGTGTGTACGTGTGAGCACCACTCTCACGCTCAGATTTCATGGCTTGATGGCTTCTCTGTGTGATACCGTGGCTTGATAGCTTATCTGTGTGATGCTCCTCTGCTCCTGGTAAAGGCCAGTAATCGAGGAGAAAAGCAGTCGGTGACAGACGCCAGCCCCTTGGCGGCCAGATATGGGAGAGCGATACCCTGCCTAAGCAGCAGGAGGACTGACAGCAGGCTCTTGGCTATGGCTGAGCACAAACCAACCAGCGAGGACACCGTCCAGTAGTATGTTTGTATGAAGCGGACCGTCGACTCAGAGTTGGAAAACTGTTACATAATATAAATTGTCAATGCAAAGACCACTAGATCAGAGTCGGGACCGAGACCGGGACACATCGAGGTCGAGTCGAGACCAAAGCGTTTAACAGTCCAGTCTAAGTGACCTTAACATGCATGGGGATCGAAAAGAACAACCACAGCTCTGTGAAGTTAGCTCAGGGGTCTTTACAAACACAGCTGTGAAACCCAGCAGAGTACACCAACACCGCGTAACGCTGTGTCCTTTCTGAAGCCGTCCTGACTTGTGTGCCAGGGCTGTCTCTCAAGCCAGTCCCTGAAAAGGCGGTGTTGTCCAGTAAGTCAGTTCTGGAGTTTTCTGCTCTTAACCCTTTCAGCGCTGAGGTTATTAATAACAGTTATAAATAGGAAAACTATCGATTATGTGCAGTGTGGACTGAACAGGGAGGGAGATTTTTTTTTTTTGTCCGGCTTGGTTGTGTTGATATTATATACAAACCCTGACCCAAAGGCAGTGAGATGCAAATCATTGGCACATCATGAAATGTAAAACCCGGCAAAGGAAACCTGGGACTGTTGAGCAGTTAGAATCATACACCAGGCAAGTATGGCACAACATCCCCAAACTCCAGCCATGGTCTCCTCACTTCCTGATGTTACCAGACTGTAGTTATAGGCAGAGGGGATGCTACCCCAGTTTAGACATGGCCCTGTCCAGACTTTTCTGAGGTGTGTTGCTGCCAGCAAATTCTAAATGAGGTAATAATCTTCATGAAATGGTAAAATCTCGTTTGTGTTCTCTGGTCTATTGTTTATCAAATATGAGTCTGAGATTTGCCAATCATTGCATCCTGTTTTATTTATAATTATTTGCACAGTTATTGACATATTTCCAGCAGTTTATTTTCTAATTCCACATAAACAAAGCAGACCATACCGTGACAGGAATCAAATATTCAGCCAATATACTAACAGACATTATTTGGTATTTGAACAAAGAAATTTTAAACAGAAATATTAGCCTCTGTAGATGCATGTTAATTCGGGAGCATGTTAATTCGGGAGCATGTTAATTCGGGAGCATGTTTGTTCGGGAGCATGCTGACCACTGAGTTACATTACCACTCCACATTCTTGGTATTCAGTTGAAATGAATTGAATTCTCATGCTCGTCCTGGAAGGCAGCGTCTGAAGGGCAGAACGTTGCTCAAAATGCTCTGAGTGTTGCATTTAGAGATGCGCAGGTTATCCACTACTGCCAAAGGAGAAAATGGCCATGCAGATTATAGCATTAACATCCAGTGAAGTTTATAATATTAAACATTTATTTACTTCTCGTTCAAATACAGGTCAAAGGTTATAAATCACCATTTTAACCTATTACCTGTTTATTTACCTTTTACCTATACCTTTTTAATTTTTTGGAATTGTATCAAGTTGCAGCTGGTATTATCTTGCTATATGATTCTATATGAGGGCAATATTATTCAATTCCATTTTGTATTAATCAATAATCATATTAAATAGTACAGAGCCTTTTGAGTGACCTTAAACCACCCTCAGTACAGCCGGTTTATTAATACCCAGTTTCCGATAAATCAAAACTTTTCCTGGCTCGGGTCAGATAAAACAAAACCAGAACTTAAACTAGAACTTATTCACAAAAATTCAGCTTAAAAGACCACTCACAATGAAGTGCAGGGTGGGCGTGTCATGGGGTTGCTTGTCTGCAAACAGTACTGGTGAAGAACACTTCAGTTATGTCAAGTAACTGAATCGGGGAGAAGAGACAACAGCATCAAACATACAGCCACAATAATTAGAGGAACAAGAAGGTAAAATATTTACATGGTTTAGCAAAGCTCTTAACTCAAATTCCAAAATCAGAGATCATCATAACCTTGTGAAGACAGTAAAAGGACTGGAACAAACAGTACCCAGAATTCTGAAAAAGCTAATAACTTCTCACCGTATAAGTGATTTGGCCAACAACTTTTGTAAATATCACTGTTAAACAGCTTAAATTTCATATTAATAATTTTTTTATTGGCTCAAATGAGCTTTATGAATTTTCTCCTGTCCTAAAGATTTTATTTCCATAAGGCAGTTTCCCTCTTATGAGTGCTTATAAGCTCGCTAGAAAAGAATCGAGTCACCTATGACTGAAACATCCCTAATAGCATGTAATACCTGCACAGGCATGAGCGACAGCTGCGATTCTAGTTGCTGTGGACTGGTTCTGGTTCTGGTTCTGGATGTAGGCCACATCAATGTTCAGCCACTCTTGCATCAAACAGCTCTGCAGTTCCGGCACGTTTCAGAGGAGAATTCCCTGTAGACTGGGATTTAGCCACTGCTGGTAGACCCGTAGGGTCGTACACGCCCATACACCAGATTCAACGACTTCCTTCACGCTCTGGCATATGGCCCAACACAAATACGATCTGTCTTTTTAACCAGCCATTAAAATCTGCTCATGTTTCTCAGATTGAACGAGGCATTCACTGCACTGTACCACCTCTTCTCCATCTACGAATCCTATCACACGTCCCCCAAGGATTAATAACCCCATCATTCACATGCGGCGCCATCTGCAGGTGCCTGAAGTTACCAGCTCCTTAAACATAAAGCTGACTAACTGTTCGTCCAGGAAGCTGATGATGTAAATGATACTGAGCGCTGGTGGTCCTAATTCATTACAACGCTGATTTATCAAACACCATAAACACAGAAGAGCTTGTCTATGTCTACAACTTGTATTCATGCTGTTGTCAGCCGTTCGAATGCAAAGTCACGTTTATGAGACCCTCCGAACGCAGTGCAAGCCCCTCCGATGGAACCTGGTCTTTCTGTAGAAAATGAGAGTGTGCCCCCAGCTCCTTTTCCACCCTCCCCTAATGGTGGAGCAGCCGTCCCAGTAGGCCCTGGAATGGATTGCACAGCCACGCTTATCTCGTCCGACACATGGTCGGGTTTCAGGAATCAATTCTGCTGCCGATCAGCAATAAAACCATTGCTGTCCTATTACACCACCCACCCCTCTCGGTGACCTGACTCTCTGAGCGGAGGAAGCCGCTTCAGACACGGCTGTTCAAACACCGCGGTTGCCGCAGCTGTGATTAAGACATTACAGCAAAGGGGAAGAGATAGAGACGAATGAGGCCAGATCATACTGCTCCCTAGTGGCCATGGGCTGTACCCACCGTACATACATCACCGCGCAGCCTATCAGCCTTTGTCTGCTACAGTACATCAACCAAATTGTGGAGCGGTGGGTCATATTAGAGCGCTGGGATATAGCGGTTCAAGCCTGGCAGACTGAGCTGTGCCGCTTGCTCGTATGCTCACTGGAGTTTAGAAGATTTATCTTCAGACTGTTAGATGGGCAAGAGCGTCCGGAATACAACATGTGAAAACCCAGGAAGTCTGAGCACCAGCTAAGGAAGAGCGCGTGGCCGTGTTCACTGCACAGATGTGGAAAACCAAGCACGCTGTTTGCACCTCTCACTAGAGTAAAGAGGACCGAAAGCTGAAAGTAGGTGTGAGGCAGCATTGTGGTAAGGACACTTCAGGAATTATTGATTTTTTTAAATTAGCGTTATTTTTTCCCAAAACATTTGCACCTATAAACACCTACACGATCGCAGGTGCTCTATTCAGCTGATCGTTTTTACTGGAACCCAGAAGGTAATGTATCGTTAAGGGGGTCTTTACATCCCCATACTTTATTAATTAGAGTTCAGTATGTAAAAATAGCACACCATGGGTCTCAACCACTGTCTGCATCTTAAAGACACACCTGTGTTTGTGAAAGAGGTCAGTGAACCAGCGGTTTCCAAAATCCAAGATTGTTATGAAACAGTCCTGACTCCGCCCAAAATGACACCTCCAAAATTTACATCTTAAATTCTAACCCAGCAGAAACGACGGCAGCGAATCGAGAGCGTTCAGAGAGAAACGCACCGCTCCTGGCTGTGTAAGGAATGGCCCTTCCCAGTCGTCTCTCCGCAAGCTGGATGATCTTCAACAAAGCTGAACTCAGCTTCCTCTGTGTGCCAGGTTCTTATATCAATGTTCCGTTCCACCTTAAATGCTGCAGCTGGTATGGGCACTGGCAGACTGGGCAGAAGTGCTTTCCAGGCTGAGGAAGGCGTGTCAGCAGTTTCCATCCCGTTTCAGGGAATCCTGATCAGGCATGGTTGTTAAGGTTGAAACTGACGCCCTATTGTCTTCTTCTAAACTTCTGTTCCACCTTAAATGGTCTTCTGGACGTGCGACATGTGACAACAAACTGTCTATCTTGGTGCTGACCATGGTGCCTCCACACACGGATACAGTGCCCTCCATAATTATTGGCACCCCTCATTAGGATGTGTTAAAACCCTTAAAGTAAAAAGTATAATCTCACACTGAGAATGGTCGAACAGTTTAACCAAAAAAAAAATGCATGATTAAGGAATAATTATTTTTCATAAAATCACCTGTTCCATTATTATTGGCACCCCAACTATTCCTAAATATAAATGTTTAAGGATTTCTGTCCTTTCTACTGTAGTTTATAAAGTATCTAAGAACCTTAATTATTATTTACCACTTCCTGTTTCCCGTATAAATATGATGTGACCCAGAGGCCTATTTCCTGGTTTACGTCACATACATGTCTCATGATGTCAGGCCCACCTGCCAATGTTTCCAGCAGTTAACCGGCAGGTTTTGCAGGAAACGTGATGATTAGTTTAAATTCAGTGGACATTATCGAATCAGATTTTGCTAGCTGTCTTTAGCGGGCTTCATTTCAGACCATAATAACTTTACACAGTTATACATAAACTGCAGTTATACAGGCCATGGAAGAGGTCTTTTTCACAATGAAGCCTCACATTAATTCAGAATATCAGCCATTATGTTAAACATATGCACCCGCGATCGATTCTGCAAAACATAATCAGCATGAATCTAAATAGTTACGCAGACCTGGCGCTCCGTCTCAGTCTGGTTGTATTCTTTTGCTTCTGCAGAGAGCGAGTGAGGGAGTACTGGAGAGTGAAATTATGAAATATTGATTTGTGGCCTTTATGTTCCCGATGTACATTTTCTCAAGGTGACAGAGATTACGGCGTGATGGGTGTTCGCTGGAAATAAACACGTTTTCAAATCAATGAACTCAAGGAGGCAGAGGAGTAAACAAAAACACCTACGAAGGTCAAGGCTTCGGGCCGAGTAGGAAACACTTGTCTGATTATTGACTGTAAATACGTATGTGGTTCTAAAATTAATATTTCAGTTGTTAAACTTTGCTACATTAAAACTGTATATGATTTCCATGTTTTTCATTTACAAGAGGAAATGTAAACATAGCTGTCCCTTTGTGTTTTTACAGAGAGAAGTGTGAGCCTCAGTTAGTGTAAGGCACATCGTTACCTCAGGAAAATAGAGAAACAATTCTGAAGTTCTGTTCTCACGGCCCAAAGCAACTCAGATGTTTTATTGCATTGCACTCCTGGACGATTTTTTTCCCCAGTCTGGTGAAATGCATTTCCTGCAGGTATCATCATGCTGGGGTCCCTCTCTATGACTCCTAGTTTCCATTATTATATTATTCTGCGCTTTATTTCCGTATATCGCCGTTACAACACGCCTGCGATGTATTGAGTTAGATGTTTTGATATAAAAGAATAAATGACAAGTGATTATATAATGTATAGTGTAATAGAACAGCTGCCACCTGAGGCCATGCACTACAGAGATATTATCATAGGCAGACCATAACCATTAGGGCTAGGCCTTCAGTCGGCCATGAATGCTAAACCCTTATAAAAAACACCCGCCATCTTCATTAATGTCATTATGTAAAGTTAATGCTGGAACGATTTTGCCAGTTCTAAATTAAATGTAGACTTTTAAAGTCTGTAAGAGACATCATATATTTTGTTCCAATTTCACAGGAAATTCCAGAATCCTGGTTGGCTTGTTTTGATAGTTAGTGGCGTGTCTGGGCCTTTCAGAAGACCCTGAACAGGTGTCATTGGTGTGGCTCCATGTGTTCACGTCTGAAAAGCAGGAGCACTTATTTAATCAGTTAGCCTCAGTCTTTAAACAACTGGTTTTAGCTGAATGGGGTTCCTGATTGGTTAGAATGGAAAGCTGCAGCCACACTGCCCCTTTTAGAACTGGTCCTACTCACTGTCAATCAAATGATTAACTGATGCTTCCTAATTTGTGGAACATCAGTGATGCCTACAGTCCTACGTTATTAATCTGCCGTAGCTTTTCCTTCCCTGCCGTTAACTGGTCATCTGCTTATGAGCTCATGAACACACACAGCACATCCCGGATCTTAACCTCTTAAAAAAAGCCCATGAAATAAAAGTGACACTAAATTATTTACAGAGCTTAAATACAACAAACATGATGGTACTAGTAAATAAAAAACAAAAACTAAACATTTCCAACATGTACAGTACTTTCCTAGTTTCCCAGAATTATTAGGCCTTGTCTGGAGGACAAGAAGACTCTAAGTGTCCCCCACTTTAATATGGATTGATGAGGGACTGTGGTAGGGCATGACACACAGTGGAGTAAACTGGGATAAGATCCATGTAACCCGCTGCATCGCAAAGAACCTGCCTTATTCCCCTTTGGATCGTTTCAACAAGAGTCTCCTGGAGACTGGGATGGTGGTAAACCCGTAAGACCGTATTCTTCCATACACCTACAAATTCAGCTACTCCCTTCATCCTCTGGCCTCGGGTATTCCTAAATGCAGTCCCTCCTTTTATCCAATCATTAACATCTGCTCTGGAGCCATTTTCCACACATGGAACGAGACATTCCCTGCACTGTAGCACCTCTTCCCAATCTAGGATTCCCGCCACACACCCTGCAGGTATTCATAGCCCAATCATCCTCGTGCAGTGCCATCTGCAGGAGCCTGAAGTTGAACATGGTGTAGCCAATCAGATTTTAAAACTAATTTTAATAAAGTGTAACAAGTGTATTCCACTTGGTTGTATGCAGATTCAGTATCCAGTGAGGTGGGATTTTGCCAAAGCTAACACGAGCTCTTGAGTAAACAGGCTTCTCCAAGGCTGTTACAGTGAAGGACCTTCTAAAGGCTGTGATGCATGTGGCCAGTATAACCACAGCTCTTCACTCACCTCTGCAACATTCATATCCATCAACTTTCTACTTTATGGCATGTAGCCATCGCGGTGACATATCTCTTGTACTGACTAGCATGGTTCCAGAAAGCTCACTAATATATTTTCTGGCCACAGACCAGAAGACTCGGGTCCTTTCACTCAGCATGTGCCTTGCATTGTTTACGTCATCGTCTCTAATGATTGAATATGCCCTCTACCTCTGTCAGTCTGTAAATACATGTGTATATAAATAAAATGTATAGTGTAAAGACAAATAGACAAAAACAGTGTGCATAAAAAGTACAGTAGGGTATGTGCCAAGTGTAGAGCAGTATCAGTAAGTAAGGTTGTAAGGCGCTGGTGGTGTGGCCGGTTTGACAGCTCTAGGGTAAAAGCTGTTCCTGAACCTGGGGGTTCTGGCTCGGATGTTCCGTTACCTCCTTCCGGAAGGCGGAGGTTGGAAGAGGGGATGGCTGGGGTGTGTGGGGTCTGAGGATATGGTGACTGCTCTCCTCAGACGTCTCTTGTTGTAGATGTCCTGTATGGGTGGGAGGGTAGTTGCGGGGATGTGCCACCCTCTGCAGGGCCTTGCGTTCCGCAGCGGTGGCGGTGTTGTATCACACAGTGATGCAGCTTGTCAGGATGCTCTCCACGGTGGATCTGTAGAAGTTGCAGAAGAGCCGCTGTGGCAGGTTGACTCTCCTCAGCCTTCGTAGAAAGTGGAGGCGTTGTTGGGCCTTTCTGACAAGGTGTGACGTGTTGGTCGTCCAAGTAAGATCCTCGGCCACCGGGACACCGAGGAACTTGAAGCTGCTCACTCTTTCCCCCACCGTGCCTCCAGTGTTCAGTGGTATGTGCGTTCTTCCCCCCCTTCCTGAAGTCAATGATCAGCTCTTTGGTTTTGCTGACATTAAGGGAGAGGTGTTGGCGGCACACCACTCTGTGAGGAGCTTGACCTCCTCTCTGTATGGGCCCTCATCATCATTGGTGACGTTGCCGATTATTGTTGTGTCATTGGTAAACTCGATGATGATGTTGGAGCTGTGTGTGATGATGCAGTCATGGGTGTACAGAGTGTACAACAATGGGGAGAGAACAATGCCTTGGGGACATCCTGTGCTGAGTGTGAGGGAGGGTGAGGTGTGTTCACCTATCCTAACACAATGTGGTGTGCAGGTGAGGAAGTCCATGATCCAGCTGCACAGTGTGTTGCTTGTTCCCAGTGTGCTTAGCTTGTGGATGAGTCTGGAAGGGATGACTGTGTTGAAGGCAGAGCTGAAGTCAATAAACAGCATCCTCACATATGAGTTGGTGCTGTCCAGGTGCTGGAGTGGGTAGTGGATCACCAGGGATCCTATTTATTCACATAGCACCTTTTAGTTGAATTGAAGTTGAACTGAATTACAACAGAGGTCGTCACAAAGCAGCTTTAGACAAATCCAGGTCCAAGCCTCCAATGAGCAAGCCAAGGGTGACAGTGGTAAGGAAACACTCCCTCAGAGCAAGAGGAGGAAACCTCGAGAGGAAGACTCAAAAGGGGAATCCATCCTCCTCAGGTCCACACCGGATAGCAACAGAAGAGTAAAGAAGGATAAGGAGCGCAGACACTGACTGAAAGGTCATCCCAAAGCGGGGGGTCTTGTATGAAAACGCTCTGCCCCTAATAGATTTAATCTAACTGTATTAAATCTAGGTGCTAATAGAGAGCCTTGCAATCTGAGTTCATGTGTCAGACAGCATGAGATTAGTTTACTGAGTAGCAACACGGTTTAGGGCTTTATCTGTCAGAAGAAGAATTTGATACTGCAGCGTTCTGGCCCAGCTCAAGCGTGTTTCGTGTTGTTGTGAAACACCCAGAAAGCAGGGCATTACAGTAATCCAGCCTTGAAGTGATAAAGGTGTGAGCTAGTTTTTCTGCGTCCTGTAGGGACTGGGCATTGCTTAATTTCGCAATATTGCGCAGATGTAGAAAGGCTACTCTAGCGATATTAGTAACGTGCTTATCGAAGGCCAGAACAGGATCGATCGTGACATCAAGACTTACAGAGGTACCTGGTGTAACTGAGAAGCTATTTAGATGGAGTGGTGATGCAGACAGCTCGGTTCTGGCAGTTTTGGGACTGAGAAGCAGAACTTCTGTTTTGTCTGAGTTGAGTAGGAGAAAGTTACTGAACATCCAGTCTTTTACACAGTCCTCTAAATCAAGTCCCAGTGTATCATCTGGTCTAGCTCAGATATACAGTTGTGTGTCATCGCCATAGCAGCGGAGGTTTATGTTCTGGTTTCTGATTATGGTACCGAGTGGTGCATATATAAGGTAAATAATATGGGTCCTAGGACAGATCCCTGTGGAACCCCAGACTGTACCTCTGTGTGAGTGGATGATGGAGCGTTTATATTTACAGACTGATAGCGGTCGCTTAAGTAAGATCTGAACCATGAAAGAGCTTCTCCTGTTCCTCCTACAGAGTTCTCCACCCTGTCTAGTAGGATGGAGTGGTCTATTGTGCGAGTTGCACTAAGATCCAGTAGGACCAGTAAGGATGAGTTCCCTCTGTCAGAGACACTAACAGATCATGTCCAGTTCTCTCTAGTGCTGTCTCTGTGCTATGATGAGGCCTACATCCAGACTGGAGTTCCTCATGGATGTTATTCCTGTGCAAATAAGAGCTGAACTGTGGTGCTACAGCTTCCTCTAAAATCTTTGATATAAATTGAAGATTTGAAATGGGTCTGTAGTTTGCTAGACGTTACCAAGGCTAAGAGATGAGTTTATCATAGACAGCAGAGGCTTGGATATTTCTGGCGAAGCGTCTGGGATCCAGGATGCAGGCAGAGGAGGGAATAATTTGAAGAATAATTTGAACTAACTGTTTGCTGAAGTTATAGATTCAAGCCTCTCTGCAGTAGTTATATTGTGCTCTGGATGCAGATTAGATTTTCAGGGAAGTGCACTTATTGCTGTTAACTGTGCATGTTAGCCACTAACATTGCCACTATGTTCAGATGGTATCTGGGGTTCTGTAGCAAACTGGCGCTTAGTTAATTTGAGACTGTGCTGATACGAGAGGAGAGAGAGACTGAACACGCTACAGCGAGTACTCTTCTATAGTCTGTAAGGCTGTCCTTCCAGGCAGACTGAAGTTTGGTCAGGCGCCATTTATGCTCTAGTCTTCTAACAGTGCTTTAGAGATCGAGTATGATCATGGTACCATGGAGCAAGCTCTTCTGGCTTGTTCTGTCCTTCAAGACTTTGGTCAAAATCTCTAGATCAGCAGGTTCAGATGGGCAGCTAATGGAATTTGACAGATCTGGGAGGCTTTCAATAAAACTACTAGGTGTGAGGAGGTTATAATGCACCATGAAGTGTGTGGGTGAACATGCATTACCACTGAATTAATTGAGGTTGGGTAATGTTCTGAGACTGTGGTCTGAGGAGGTTCTAGATTGTAGACTATCTTACTGAGAGTACAAACACTACATAAATCTTACATTACAGACATGTAACATGTCACTATTTTAATAAAAGGATTTATCCTCAGCGAGGAAAATGGTACATGTGACTCGACAGCTAATAACGGCAGGTCCTGGGCGATTTTTACAACTCTCTCTCTTTTAAATCTATAGAACTAACCTGGATTTAGTACTGATATGTAATAAGCTCTGTTCTGACTGGCTGCCCTGTAATGTGCCTACTTCAAAAAGAACTCCAACCTAGCTATTTACCCAGAGGGGCTATGGGGTCTTGAGTCAGCGACTTGGAATTGCCCTTAACTGACTCGGTTCTGATCTGACTAAAGACAAAAGGTACAAATTTACAGTATGAAAATAAAAAATTAAAATGTTTCCCCCAATGAAGTAAATTAATACAAACTTTAACCATGCTCATATGTCCATACTTTCTCCTGCAGCTCAAAGTGGCAGTACCGCTACAAAAACCACACCTTTTATATTCTGACCTTCAATCTGGAGGACAAAACTGAGCAGAGACGTTATAAATGAGGAGTGACTGGTTGGAATGGGATGAATGGTTGAATGGGAAGGCTTGCTGGTCATGAGGGGTAAAGGGGATCGACCCTCGGTTAGGAGTATTTTGGTTTATTCCTATTCATAGAGGTAGAAGTCTGGGCTTACATGGCTGGGAATGACTTTCCCATAAGGACTTCGGAACTGAAGCTCAACATGCGGTAAATCCAGTGTTAAAGGACAGGGTCGGCCTGTAGCTTGGTCAGCCTGGGAATTATACTGGCTAGATAAAAAACCAAACAGATTATTAAAACAGCTGGATTGGCTTTGATAGCCGGCTAGCAGACTAGCTATACAGACCACAGGCTAGTGAACAGGATGTTTTGCCTTCGTCCTGTGAACACTGCATGTTAATGAGACTGATAGTTTTAATAGGGGATTGCTTCTATTCAATGCCTGCAGGAAATTAGGCAACTAAACTAAAATGACAAACTCCAGACTTCCACCCCAGTGACTCGAGACTCGAGCAACTCGTGAACATCCCTGCCTAGAAGCTATAAATACAAAACTGAAGATCAAAATCGGACACACAAATACACAGGAACGGCATCTGCACCGAGCTGCGTCTTGGTGGTGTGGCTTTGCGCGTTCTGGGTCTCAGTTTCTGCATCGAGGATTTAGTTCAATGTGAAACCTGCAGAGACCTGGCTGCCTATTTTCCAAACACCGCTGCGGTGCATGCACCCCTGCCACATTCTGCATCACCCTGATAGCGCACCTCCCACCGAACTGCATTTCAAACCACATATATGCAAGGTCAGCATAGGCACATTAGCTCCCCAACAGATAACGGCTTCGTCCTCCTTGTAAATACTGCATTAGGGGTAAAGCTGGATTAACCAGCGAGCACTGCGGAGGCCATTTCTCTCTCTCTCTGTGATTTTATTCTCGTTTTCATAATCATCAGCAGCTTGCCTTTTACAAGGCTCGGCAACATCCAGTAAAAGAACGAGCTGTTTGATTTAGCCCAAAAACCACCAGAGATTAACGTGGCCTTTTATGTTGAGCCGCCAAATCAGCACATATAAAAAACAATCATAAACATGAGTCATTGCCCAACTGTGCGAGGAACGAGAAGGATAAAAACAAAAGATAGGAAAACAGGCTCTAAATAACGCCACTGCTAAAACCTGAGTCAGAGAGATGAAGACGACATGCTGAGGAGATTCACTTCACATGGTTCAAAGAACATTTAGAACTGAACCTTTAAATAGACCACTGGTGGGCTTTAAACTATTACTGGGGTTCAGTCACTGTATACACCGGGCAGAGTGCATGGTAGCCAGCCTATTAGCATTGTCCCATGAGCCCCTGCAGCTACCTGTAACCGTTAGCTTAGCGTTGGTGGATGCAGCTACCTGTAACTGTTAGCTTAGTGTTGGATGATGCCGCTACCTGTAACTGTTAGCTTAGCATTGGTTGATGCAGCTACCTGTAATTGTTAGCTCAGCGTTGGTTGATGCAGCTACCTGTAATTGTTAGCTCAGCGTTGGTTGATGCAGCTACCTGTAATTGTTAGCTTAGCGTTGGTTGATGCGGCTACCTGTAACTGTTAGCTTAGTGTTGGTTGATGCGGCTACCTGTAACTGTTAGCTTAGCGTTGGTTGATGCGGCTACCTGTAACTGTTAGCTTAGCGTTGGTTGATGCGGCTACCTGTAACTGTTAGCTTAGCGTTGGTTGATGCGGCTACCTGTAACTGTTAGCTTAGTGTTGGATGATGCCGCTACCTGTAACTGTTAGCTTAGCATTGGTTGATGCAGCTACCTGTAATAGTTAGCTCAGCGTTGGTTGATGCAGCTACCTGTAGTTGTTAGCTTAGCGTTGGTTGATGCGGCTACCTGTAACCGTTAGCTTAGCGTTGGTTGATGCGGCTACCTGTAACCGTTAGCTTAGCGTTGGTTGATGCGGCTACCTGTAATTGTTAGCTTAGCTTTGGTTGATGCGGCTACCTGCAACTGTTAGCTAAGCGTTGGTTGATGCGGCTACCTGTAACTGTTAGCTTAGCGTTGGTTGATGCGGCTACCTGTAACTGTTAGCTTAGCGTTGATTGATGCGGCTACCTGTAACTGTTAGCTTAGCTTTGGTTGATCCGGCTACCTGCAACCGTTAGCTAAGCGTTGGTTGATGCGGCTACCTGTAACTGTTAGCTTAGCGTTGGTTGATGCGGCTACCTCAGCTTGATGTTAATAACCCATAGCTTTATTACAAATACACACTGACATCAAGACCGATTGTTTACTGATCTTTAAAAAGTCTAGGAACAGCTGAAATCATTGTCTGGGGTAACTGACTGGACGCTACGAGGCACACTTAAAAGGCTTTTAGTAGCACGTCACAGATTACAGGTCTCAAATGGGTATTAATAATTAAATATTATAATAACTTACTGTACCTCCATAAATTATAACTTACTTTTTCAGATGTTCATGAACATTTTTCAAATAAACTATAAACTGAACTATTTGGTAATGAAATTAAATAATCATTAAAACTGTGTGATATACTCCAGTTGTTAACTAATTATAAACTTTGCAGCAGTAACAAAGGATCAAGGAAGTGGCGGAATAATGGCAAAAAGTTCTACACTAAATGGACATGAATTACATAAACAAAAACAAAACCTTCTTTTTCACAGTTCATACAAACATACACCTGCAGCTTTTAGGGTTTTTTCGGAATGTGATGAAGACATACATTTCAGAGAGAGCATATAATAAATTTAATTAAAAAGAGATACATTCTAAAACGTTAAATATGTTGTTGTTTATAGTGTTTTTGTTCGAGTGCAGGTTTATAAATCACTGCTTTCTGTTTTTTTTGTCAGTTTTACTTACAGGTTTCTGACCTTTCACTTTATTCAGTGTGGAGGTACAGTATATGCATTTTGAATTCAAAGAGGATTCATTACAGCTGCATTTGTTGACACAAGCTGGTTTCCGGCATTCACCTAGCCGAGCTCTTGCTATTGATTTTTGATTAGTTTACCTCAGTAGCTGACAGCTCCGAGCAGATGTTTCTGTTTCACCGGGGTGAGACTCCTGTTCTCTCGTGTGCCCTTTATCACGTCAGTGGATGGAGGTGAAGTCCTGCTATTAGGAGATACAGATGATCATCAGAAATGTCATACTAAACTGTATTATATTATAATTACACACCTTTTACAAATCTGTGCTTGCCACCCCTAATGAGGTCTTTAATGTAATTATGCATAAACATTATTCAGATTTATTCTCATCTAAAATACACAAGGTAAAAGTCTGATGAAGGATCTTTACGAAGGATAAAGTGAAAAGGTTTGTGTTGTGGAAGTGTTATAAAGTCCAGTATGTGTGTAATTTACAGGTTTTTGATTTTTCCAGCACACTGACGGGTACTGACTTCCGTTTCTGAGTATTTACTCTTTGGACATGTCCTGTACACATACTGTACTGTTTGCACACATTGTTTTTGTCTATTGTCTTTGCACTACACTATTTATATTTATATATATACATATATATATACACATTATTCACTGCACTGGAGGGGGAGCCTGACCGTGTTTCCTTATACTGTACAACCCTGTATTGGTATAATGACAATAAAGTTGAATTGAATTGAATTGAATTGAATTGAATTGAATTGAATTGAATTGAATTGAATTTACCCCGTATACAATGAAAGGCCTTTTTATACTCCCCACCTCAGGGAGCTATGGGGAATGGTTGTTTCTTGGCCAGCTGTGTGGCGTTTCACTGTTAGTTCATAGAGAGAGAGTAAGAGAGAGAGAGAGAGAGACAGGGACAGGGAAACAGAGAAAGAGAGAGCTACCAAAGGGTCTGTAGTTGATTCTAAATGTGGAATTTGCATCTACCTTGTATCACCCAGCCGGACCCACGCTGATCTCAGAGTGTTACCACACGACAGAAGCACCCAAACACCTGGACTGCCGGGAGAGCCCTTTGAAATAAAAGGTTGATTTCCCTCAAAACCGCAGACTCTACATTCCAGTCACGTGTCTTCTCAAGCAGAGCAGAAGGTTCTGAGACACCACTAAGGAAGAGGTGGTACCAAGATGCATTCTGGAAACTTATAGAAACACTTATAGTGCCATAGCCCCGCCCACATATAGATCATGCTCTACACACTTCGTGGAAGTGCCAGTTAAGAATGAGCTGTCAAAGCTGGCTGGTTAGCTACATTATAATTCATACCACAGTGTGGGGTACTGCTAACACAGAACAGGCTGTTTTAATATTTACACGATGACAGGGATATGCAAAGGCTTATGGGTACGTCCTAAAAAGACTCGGAGCCGTATGACATTATCATACAGTGTAAATGTAATTCAGTGTGTGACTATAATTTAACATGTAACAGCATAATTATACTGTAAAATAGATTTTAGTTTTTCCCAGTGAACTGTAAAATAAATAAAGTATTTTTTGTAGTACATTTCGACATTCCTGACAGGAAAATCTTACTAAAATTACAGGAATGATCTGTAAAAAGTAAGAAATCTGTCGTTTACTGGCCTCAGGCTGGAACACGTCTGTAAAACCACAGAAAAGAAAACGTACACAAACTGTAGAACCACGGTAACGATCTTTACCATAGAGACACGAGGGGAAAGTGAAACTCTGGCTCCTGGGATCATCTATCTGCATTTTGTTTTATTCACTCTCTTCCTGTTTTTTTTTTTTATTATTATAGTGTACATTTGAATAGGATTTTAAAATGAAATCGATCACGCCCCCTGGTGAGGGATAATTACCCAGCATCCACTAAAACATTCACCTTGTAGCGGCTTTGGATCCAAACAGTGGAACGTGTGCTCCCAGCAATCAGCTGAACACCACAGAACATGCACTTCACCTGCTGAGCACAGGACTGTCTGAGGAGACAGCAGCTGAGAGTAACTTCCCCCTGTGATTCAAACACTGCCCAGGCTGGCTGCTTGAGCGATGCCACATCACAGCTTTGAGACCACCCAGGCCTCCCCCGTCTAGGGGCCCTTCGAAGCTGCGAGGGTATCCAGACCGGCTGCCTGTGAAATGTCACACCTCATGCACAAGGCCTCCCAGGCTGAGAGGGACCTTCCCCCATGGGTAATGCTTCAAGGCCAGCCCTCTGAGCAGTGACACACTGCAGCTAGGAGGCGTCCCAGGCCAATTATGAGTATTATAATTAATATCATAGAGAATAACAACAACCACAACAACAAAACAAAGACAGCCTGGTAGCAGGGAGGACCCCAAATGTGATCATACCAGGTACTCGTTATTGGCAAGGAAACATGAAAAGGAATAATGAGAAGAAAATGATTTTACATTATGTGTAAATATCTATGGCACCTGAAATGAATCATGTACAGTGAGGATACATGGGCACCTGAACCTTCGTGTTACAGCTGTGTATCTAGTTCGTGGTGGGTTCTAGAGTACAGAGCCAGAACAACGATAATGTGTCACTGTTGAGTTACTGAAAGACGGCAGTGTAGGCTCCCAGGCCGACTTTAGAGAACACTTGCTAACTGTACTATGAAGGGCATATGTTTCCAGCAGCCTGGGGGGCTTTTTCAGTCCCACCAGTTTAGGCTTGGCAGCATGAATATTCATTTAGCTGTCAAATTTCCCAGTGTATTATGTTTCCTCAGAGGAAATGTAGCCCAACATTGTACTCGATATGAATCCTCGATTTTCACAACAGGTTGAGGGACACCAGCGCTCTGGAGAATCGACCATGTGTTCCAAAGCAAATTCAATTACGAGGAGATACCAGGGAGACGCTGGTGTTACCAAACGCTGCCTCTACATCAAAATGATCTGAAATCTAAACACATGACTGGAAAATGCCTTTTGAACAACACTCCCTTATAGAAGTTCTAGAACCATTCATATACCAACGTTATGATGGATCAGGGACGGCTCTCATCTCCTCCAACTGCAGTGGCAATAAACCTGACGTCAGCTCACATTCTTCATGGTTCAGCACTACGCAGTGCTAAGCCATGCTGGCAGAGAAATTTACAGAGCTAGAAATCAAATGGAGCAAAAGTGGAATAATCATATTTCATAAAGGAAGCACCATTCTAAAACGAATTTAAAGGAACTTCAAAGCAAATGCATATCCATAATTAGAACTTGGCATGTGGGAAATAAGAGCTGCAGAGCGGTGTGGGATCTCAACATAAAGAGGGGAATTTAGCAAACAGAGGAAACAGGCATGTGGTGTTCCCTTTTTTTGGTAATCAGAAATCCTAAATTATCTTATGGGAGCATACTGATTACAAAGAACAGCTAAATCCCCGTGTAACAAATGGAATTATTCAAAAATACAACTTTTTTTTTTAAATTGCCAAACACTCTGCAGATCAGAGGCGAGTTAGAGTTCCCAAACAATCTGTACTCAAGCAGATAATGTCTCATCAGTGTACCTGAGTACATTCCTACCTGTTTTAGTGTTTTTAGCTGACTTACTTTTTAATAAAACGTTATTACTACTAAACTACTTACATCCTAGTAACATCACGGAGTAAGAAATAAATTAGGAGTGTATCACCACATCAAACTTATTATCAGCACACACAGTGAACATACTCATCTTAATCAAAAACAGCCAGGTCCATCAGCGCAGCCGTCCTCCTATAATTGGGTTTATGTGTTTTGAGTTTTGAGTCATGGTGTCATGCCTGCTGATTCGCCTCTCACCTCCCGACTCCATTTCCCATAACCCACCACCTGAAGTCACATGTTCATCCTTTCCCAATCACACCCCGTTGCCTCGTTCTCGGTCTCCTGAATATTGATTAGTCACCTGATGTTAATTAGTCAGTTTGTTTAAATGCTTCTCTCTCGCACTGGCTCACTGTGAAGTGTTGCCACTCTGTAGCGTACCGAGCGGTCTCTTTGTTTGATCTTGTGTTACTCTGGTGTTGACTCTATTTTGATTCTCTGGTTTCCTCCTCTGGTTGATCCCCCCTGGTACCTCTGCCTGGTCTGATTTTCTGCTTGGTTTGACCCCTGCCTGTTTATTGACTCTGACTCGGATTAGCCCTTGATTGTATCTCCTTGTTCTTGTTGTTGCTGTGTTTAGTACAAACCTGTTTAATAAACTGTGCCTTGCTTTTAGTTCTGCGTGCCTCACAATCTGATTGTCCATCATCACACATGGTTATGACTGTGTACCATAAACTGATATTGTTATACAATAGTTAACTTTCACAATGCATGTTCATAGAGTCATGCAAAATGTGTCTGTAAGTCTGTGAGGGTGTGTGAGGTGTGAGGGTGTAGAGTAATGGAGGAAATGGAGCAAACACAGCTCGATGCACTCGCACCTATTGTCTCCCAGAACACTGGGCTTATAGAAAATAGATTTGCAGAGAAATCCTCAAAGACAAGCTCATCTTTCACAGGTAAAGATGATGCACTGAGAGAGTATAAAAGACATGTGCTCTCATCAGAAATGACACAGTATATAAACACGGCGGACGAAGCCGCTTGAACTGAGGTTAAGTCTAAGCTGATGGTGAGTCTAATACACAGGCACGGTGGTTACCATTCTGGCTTTACTCCTGCCTCTTCTTTCCATCGTTGCTTTAAGTAATGCTGGGTTTTCAGAGAGGCACTACTGGTGAGAGGTAATTTCCCTCTGCTAATCAAACATTCGCGCTGTCTTCTAGAATAGGACTCTCCTCTGAATTTAAACTGAGCTCCTCTGAAAAATTCACCCACCACTTTGGCCTCTGTGGGAAAGGATGGAGCAGACATTAATCACAAAACCTGGTGTGAGTGTGAGAGCGGCATAGGGACAAGTGTTTGATCCCAGCAGATGACTAGCGTATTAGCGCTCGCGCTGGTATAGGCAAGGGGGAAGCAAACTAGTGGGAAAAAGAGCTACAACAGGTGGAGGTGGCCCGTTTCATTACAGAGGTGGCACATCTCCAGCTTGGGCTTCTCACATCTGAAAGAGTAGAGACACAAACACTCCGTCACACGTCCCTGCCTCTCTGTAACCGTCAAATAAAAGCTTAATGCAAGCAGCATCCACCGACCTCGGTACTTGTGTTTGTAGATCAGGCAGTAAAACTTTCTGTCCACAGTCGACGTGTCATTTCGATGGCACACTGATTTATAATAAGGAGCCAGGCATGGCCATTCCAGAAACCGAAACTCTACAATCTCACTGATGCAGGTCTGCCCTTTTCAGCACCAGTAGACATTAACCCTATGCGCTGCATGCATTCAGAACTGCTTTGGGCTCATTCATGCTGGTTTATGTTGGTGAAGTGCTGGTCTGACATTGTTGAGGCTAGTCAGCTAGATTGAACATAGCTTGAACAAGCCAGCAGAGATTCTCTAAATGCCAGCAAGAGTGGAACTACAGGACGTGACGGCGCTGAAAAAAAGGCTGCGCGGCCGCATGTTTACCAGATCAGTGCCAAATAGCACATCAAGTATTTATCAGTAAGACTGTTTACTGTTTACTTGGATGAAAATTAATACATTGCACAAAATCTCAATTATGCCGTGTTTGTCGTGTGGTTATCGCACTAAATAAACAAAAACATAATTGAGCACGATTGCTTTCTAGTTAAGAGTGATTATGTTTTATATGCAGTTCCTACCCAACTCGAGTGTTGATCTGAATCTGAAAGCTGCAGACAGTCTAATTTAAAAGAGCCGGTAACTAGACACACAAAGTCCCAAATTTATGATACATGGTATCATACAGGGAAACGGCTTTACACACAACCACACAGGTTCATTTCACCCAACAGAGGCAGGGCAGCAGGAGAAAGACTCAAAACCACGAGGGTACAATGGGGTGACTGTTTTAGGAGTGACGGATAGACAGAGTTGTGGATTGTTGAGGTTTCAGTGGGAGCTTTGTTTCTACCCATTCACACCTGTTCAGATATGCAGTGTGCAGTGTAGGATTAGCTCTAGGTCTAGGTCTAGTTTTAAACCTAGGGGGTTAGGGGGTTAAGTTTAGAGTCAGGGTTAGACTCAATAGAATCTTTTACACTCAGCTTCAAGTTCAATTGCATTTACTGATGATTAAGTACTGGTGATTAAGTACTGGTGATTAAGTACTAGTGATTTAGTACTGGTGCGTAAGTACTGGTGATTTAGTACTAGTGATTAAGTACTGGTAATTAAGTACTGCTGGTTAAGTACTGGTGGTTAATTACTGGTGATTAAGTACTGGTTATGTAGTAGTGATTAAGTACTGTGGTTCAGTACTGGTGATTAAGTACTGGTGATTTAGTACTGGTGATTAAGTACTGGTGGTTAACTACTAGTGATTTAGTCCTGGTGATTAAGTACTGGTGATGTAGTACTAGTGATTAAGTACTGGTGATTAAGTACTAGTGATTTAGTCCTGATGATTAAGTACTGGTGATGTAGTCCTGGTGATTAAGTACTGGTGATGTAGTACTAGTGATTTAGACTTCAGACTGAGTTTGGTGTTTATAGAGGTAACTCAGCGTGAAGTGATTGGGAAGTATGCCTACTAGGTCACATGCTGGCTGTTCCAGTCCAGTTTAAAGGGATGTATTATTTAACATATGATCATTTGAAGCTGGTTGACTGATGAGTTGGTTTTTGAGTTGGTTTTTGACCATCTAGTTTAACTCCTTAGCTAGTCCGTGGTGGTGTAGACTAGTGATTAAGTACTGGTGATTAAGTACTGGTGGTTAAGTACTGGTGGTTAATTACTGGTGATTAAGTACTGGTTATGTAGTAGTGATTAAGTGATTAAGTACTGTGGTTCAGTACTGGTGATTAAGTACTGGTGATTAAGTCCCTGCAGCGGGTAGTGAGGACGGCTGAGAAGATCATCGGTGTCTCTCTCCCCACCGTCACAGACATTTACACCACACGCTGCATCCGCAAAACAACCAGCATCGTGGATGACCATACACACCCCTCACACACTTACTACCCCTCTTCACCCTCCCTCGGTCGTACCATCTGGAAAAAGGTACCGAAGCATCCGGGCCCTCACATCCAGACTGTGCAACAGCTTCTTTCCCCAAGCCATCAGACTCCTTAACAACCAGAGTCTGGTCTGAACAAACAAATACATTAGTGTCTGAACTGAAATCACACTCTCTCTCTCTCTCACACACACACTCACCACCAAAAAAAAAAAAAAAAAAACTGCTATTGTCCCACCAACTGGATAACTTTAGTACTACTGTTACAATGTCTAATGTTTACATCTACACCAAATGCACCTTACTGCTCCCACTACTAAGGGGCCGACTGCACTGTTCCCCCCCCCCCGTATTTATTGTTTGTCTTGTAAATGGTTGTGTGTATTTATAGTATATTGTCTTGCGCACTTACGCACGTGCACTTTATGTTGTATTGTTTTGTGTAGTCTTTTGTTAGATGTAGCACCTTGGTCCTGGAGGAACGCTATTTCGTTTCACTGTGTACTGTACACCACTGTATATAGTTGAAATGACAAATAAAACCACTTGAACTTGAACTTGAACTTGAACTTGCATTTGCTGCATGTAGCAGTTCATTCTGCTCTTCAGCCTGAAGGTGTGTTGTTTACCTGACACCACTGCGGTGTATCTGTGCTGCTCACTGCCTCCAGGCCGTGGTCACTATTCAGGGGAGCTCCTCCCCTAGCTATCTATTCAGACTGCAGGTCTAACACCATCAATACTGTTGATGCCTTTTTTAAATAATAAAGCTGAAACAGTCTTATGATTTGAGTCATGAGAAAAAGTTTACATCCCAGTCGAGGCACAAGCCCCCCGACTCCTTACATCTTCCTGTTTTCCCCATATCTCTTCTTTGCTTTCTGCTCATCCTCTGGCAATGCAAATCAACGCAGCTCCTTGACATTGATAAAAATAGTCTCTGAGTTTGGTCACTAGCGTACATTAATCAACCAATCTTCTCCACTGCCCATCACTTTCTCCCTGCTCCAGGAACATTACTCTTGATTACTGCAACATCTGCAAATCTGTGCTCTGTCTCTCTTACAAATGACACTCCTCTCTAGCTTCTCCCGCAGGTTTGTAACCCAGCTTCTCTGCGGCAGGGACATTGTGCACCCTGTTATGCCCAATTTTCCACTTACTCCAGATGTAGTCGATCAGCCAGGACATGTTTAGAGTTTGAATTTGGCTTCTTTAGCTTAGCACTGCAGGTCTAAGGCTAATCAAAAAACACATTCTGATTTTTTCCATCCACTGTAACCTTCATTAAGACCATGCAAACTTTTCACCTTTCGGCACAGTGACATTTGGGCATTTTTGTTTACTTCATTAAACCCATCTGTGAAGTGAAACACACACCACACTTGCCCAGAGTAGTGTGGGCAATAACACTAAGCCTACCAGTCCACAGGCAGTCCTCCCAGATCATCAAATGGCTGGTTCCCCCTGTCCAGGCCACTGTGGCAACTGGCCTTGATTAATCTCTGTTCTCCAAGAAGACTGATTGACCAGCCTCTAGTCATACAGGAATCATAACGAATCGTGTAGATTCCAAATCTATTTACATAGCGCTTTTTACAACAGGTGTGTCACAAAGCAGCTTTACAAAGAACCTGGTGTTTCGCAGGTTGTTCTGAGAACCCAAGACTCAAAATGGTTGATTAGAAACCCATCTCCTCGTCTTGTGTTGGTTTATAGAATATTGGGTTAGAGATTTACACCTGTCTTTTGGGACAATTTTTTACGATGTACATATGCTACTAAAGCGTGAACCTTAGAGGTATAAATACAACTGTCATTTTAGTGGCTAGACTATTAAAAGCGAAAAGCTTTATTCACCAAAACTGACCACAGGGTTACCCAGCAGACCAGTGATTCCACTGTAGTTAGTTATAGATACCAAAGACAGAAGTGTGGTGGACCACTCAGCCAAACAATGACCTTTTCTCAAAACTATATTTGAGCTGTTTGATCAGTCACCCCCACCCCCTCAACCAATCCCCCCCGCCCCCCCCCCCCACTTTCAGTCCAGTAAAATAAACACTTGTACAAAAATACAGTAAATGTTAATAACTTTAATGTAAGTAAATATATTCACAAATTAAATTAGTAATTTTACATTTCAGTGTGATCATTTAACTCTTTTCAAACATCTCCTCATTCCAGCAGTGTATCATGTGTGTGGTCACCCAGTACTTGATCTGGCTAATCAATAGTTCATTATGTTAAATCAAGTGTGCGGGTGATGGAATGCTTAAGAATAGTTCAGGAAAATCTGATTAAAATGATTCATCATGAAACCAGTTGCAGTCAATCAGCCACACATGTGTGATCTGCTTCTCCTGCTCATACAGTGAGAGATGCTAGGCTAACCTGGCTAAAACAACGTAGCTGGTTTTAGACTGTCAGCTTATAGTTAGCTGTTAGCTTACAGTACAACGACACAGAGCTAATGTGAACTGGAATTGGGCCTACCTTATCATCCGCCTAATGCCTGCATTGTAGTACACCTCTCACTACGCAGATTCCACGTTTGTGGCTTCATATAAAAAATCTAGACGTAGTCGGACCTGATTCTGCTGATTCCATGACGATGCAACAAAATGTAAACTTGCTACGAACCCCAAACTAGCCCAGTGGTATCAGCACAGAGCTGAAGATAGCATGTCCTCCACTTTACTCATTTTAGTTTTCGGTTCAGCCCTTATAGGTGTAGCAGTGCACCTTGTAATCCCATAAGACTGTGGAATGTAAGCACTGCACCATTTACTTATAGAGGAATTGAAAAATATAGTTTAGAACCAATTTAGAATTACAAAGTTTAGAATCACAGAATTTAGAATCACAAAAACGTGATCATCCCTCAGATGACAGTTGCAAGAAAGAACACAAACAGGAAACTCTAAAATGTGCTGCTGTTCCACGTAAATTGCTACAGTAGTGTGTTTAAAGGAGCTTAGTTTACCTGTCCCCTCTTTGTGGGGTTTACGTAAATTGACTCTAGATAAATAATGTTGGTAAACTTCAATGCTGGATTATTGAGGCGCGGGCATTAATAGCTTCCACTGTGCACAGCAGAGACATTCGACCTTGGTTAGCTTCACCTGGTAGTCCCACAGGAAAAC
>JAMWET010000249.1:375000-402500 GCA_024036415.1 Prochilodus magdalenae
CACCTGCCAGACCCGCTCTCCCCGAGGATGTATGGACCTGGATCTTATGACCTGTTCTTTGAGGCTTCATGACCGTTACCGCTCAGCCTCGCAGGAGGTGTGACAGTAAGGTTTTTGCACATGTAGGCACACAGAGTTTATTTTCACAGAGAGAACAGGCTGCTGCAGCCATGTCCTTCATAAATAAGAGTCCTGGAGTCCCTGACTGACATGCGGTCCTGTTAAGTCACCCGCAATAAAAACGTGTTGTAATTTTATTGTAATTAATTTTTTTTACAAGGCCGATGCTATCTATAGATGTAATAGATGATTGTGTACGGCCTCTGCATCGCTAGGGGGGCTCTACAGCTTTGCCCTGCACTGAGGACAGGAGGACATTCATTCCTATTGGACACGTTGGTTGGTCGCTGGTCATAAAACCCATCGATGTTACTGATTCAAGGTGAACCCCAGTCTCGATACACGACGTAACCGGGGTCGACGCTGGCCACTGCACATGGTGATCTTAGGCTTGTATGTAGCTGTTTGGCAATGCTGCTACGCGGCATGGTCTACCTCTTCAAGGCTTGCATGGCTATGCTCTTGATTTTATGCCCCTGTTAGCAGTGGGTGTGGGGGAAACATCGGAACTTAATAATTAGGAGGGATGAGGAAGTGATCAACCTAAATCAATCAATCAATTCAACTTTATTGTCATGATACTAATACAGGGTCGTACAGTATAACGAAACACAGTCAGGCTCCGCCTCCAGTGCAGTATAAGATATATATGGGTATATAAATAAATAAATAAATAAATAAATAAATCCTCAAGTAAAAGTATTCATACCTGGGTACATACTGAGTAACGTAAAGTCCTCCAGTGAAACTCCTTCACCTATTAGCACACCCCCTGCTTTCAGCCTCCCTCCAAAGCCAACATGCCTGACACACCGGGTCTGACTAGTCCTGCCAGAGAGTGTTGGAGAGAGGTGCACAATGCCTTGTGGAAGATGAAGAATTCCGTTTTGGAACTACAAATAAACTAAATTTAAATTTGTAAAATTTTAAAATGTCCTTTTCAAAGCTGGTGTAGATGGACAGAAGATAGATACAGTTATATGGGCTGTTTCCTCAGAGAACTCAGAGTCACCGGTCTTTACACGCTCGCCAAAGAACACCGCAAAACACGCTCACCGCTGACCTCCTCTCACACAAAATCCCCTCGTGTTCAGGCTCTTCAACATGAACATCCCTGTAAACATGAACTTAACGCAGCGAGACCTTTCTGTTCTGTTTTGCTAGATCTACTTTCAGCGCCGCATATAAACACCAGAAGAAAACTACACTGCAGACAGATTACATACAGGGTAACATAGCTAGCTTACTTACACCTACACCTTAAAACTACACTGCAGACAGATTACATACAGGGAAACATAGCTAGCTTACTTACACCTACACCTGTACAGAGCATGTGCATTTTAGACAGACATGTGTTCCTTTACAGATACCGTCCAAATGGAATTGATTAAATGATTTAATTGCTTCCAGATTCGATAGAAAGACTAGCCTAGGTAACATATCAAGAATCTAAATGATTAAATGACAAATTCCAGATGCGGACTAAAGCACTAGCTTTAGAAATGTGAATCTAAATCTTAAACAAATCCCATACTACCAGCCTAGAAGTGTGTGCAAAGGCCGAGTAAACCAAGGCCGTCTTATGGTATATCAAATCAGAGAGATTTAGAGCTCCTCCTCTACCCTCTCGTCTCAAACCAGCGCAGCGTTACTGCTGCTAATGTGAGAGCGGTTTGTACAGAGCGTGATTAGTAATGTGTTGCGAAATTAGAAGGTGAGCATAGTGGACAAAAAGAGCTAGTGTGATGCAGGTGTGTTAATGTATCATTCATATTACTCCACAGGATTAAGTTTCTCTGCTGTGCGCTGCATTCACTGTGAGTGTCTACTATCATCATGTTTAACCATGCATTACATCCTTCAGCAGCCGCCATCTTTTTCTTAAGGTCTTTTTGGTAAAGTCTGTTGCCACTCATCATATTTCACTGGAGGCAGTGTAAGGGTTATAGATGAATGCACATTCCAAAAATGTAATATAATAATTAGGGCCACACAACCTGTCACACTTGTTAATTACCCAAGTAACCGAGTACCCAAGCTAACATCATTATCCCGTCATGATAGATGCCTAACAGATCCTGAGGACTTTCTCTCTTTTGAACATCCACACAGAAAACTTCAAGCTGACTAATTTTCAGCTGGGGACTCAGGGACATGTCAGTGGAGTGTGCTTGGGGTCGTTACATGATCATATAATACATGATGCTTATTTTTAATATTTAACTTTATTAACAAATTGCATTAGCAAATGTATACAAGCCACCAAGTCAGGTTCAGGGCAAAGCATGGCGACTGAGCAAACTATGTTATGGGTACTCCTTTTAGCCTAGAAGCCTAAAGGCATGCTAGAGTAGGGTCTCATTGAACATGTAGAAATACTCAGGAGAAGGTGTCTGCTGCAGTCTAAACTTCAAATTATACCCATTGTCAGGACAGGAAGGATGAGAGGGCATAGAGTGACTAGATTCATTTATTAAGATAGAAAAACTATTAGGCCAATTCGCAAATGATCGTATCGATATGTCGTATTGATCTAGAGCAGCAGAGAAGGAAGTCTTATTTCAAGTCCATTACATTGTATGTTTGCTCCAATAGCTGTAATTCTGTTTGTTATACAAATGTTACTTCTAAGAACCATGAAAAAGAAGTTAGACAATTTTATTTCAGGAACAAAAATGACTGTTATACTGGCTATCTAGTATAGATTCAACACCAACTTATAAATGCCAATAAAGCAAAAACTGAACATTAAATAGAGTTACACATAAACATTTACCATAGAGAATAGTAAACGAAGCGCCTGGCTACTCAACACGAGAAGACTCGATCGATTATAGGGCATGGTGTATACGTGTACAAGAAATTTAAATGAAGATCTGAGACACGAGATTACAGAGTGGAAGTTCATGACACATATTTGTATTATCGTTTTCACCAGTTAAGTGTCAACTATTGATGATATGAGCGCCAGACAGATCTGGGTTGAATATAAGCAAGTAGTTCAATTCCCATTCTCAAAAGGGCACTTAAGCGTGCAAAAAAAAATAAGTACACTTAAAGTTAGACGTTATTTAGTGTTTGCGAGCGTTTAAAGTGTGGAGATTTGCTTCTTTATGTGGTTGTTTAAAGACCCCCCCCACTTTCATTTTTGCAACAATATAATGATGTGACTACTGCGAGTACGCTTTGGAGTGTGGGGCCGGTTGACATTACGCGAACATCTTGCATGGCTGGCAATATCAAGAGCATCATGCTGCAAACTAAGTTCAGAGTGCTGTGTTATTGCTCTTACGACAAGAAGCAGGGGCCTTCTATGACATACATAAAAGGCAAACGTGCATGACCCACAAGGATGGAAGAGAGAATGGCCACTTTGGACATACGCAGTTGGCTTAAAGCGCACAATGAGACCACAAGGGGAAGGTGAGACCTGATATATCGAGATTGTCGTATTATTGGTTAATGGAGACCACGTCCATGGGGTACATTCTCACGTCTATCGCCGTAATCTATGGAAGAGCGAGTAGAACAACGGACACTGTGAGCTGTACACTGTATACTACAGAGTGCTTGCATCCTGCTAGCTATCAAACACTCAATCTCTCGTGATGAACTACTCCTTTGGACGAGCTTTCCAGTTTCAGACAGGCATGGTTCATTCCACCGTTCCGCCTATCAGAGAGCGCTACACAAGCTAAAGTCCGCGGATTAACAAATTTGGTTGGACGCACACCGAGCTAAGTCAGTTGAGATTTATTAGTCAGATTGCTATTGAGGCACAACAGCATAAACCAGGCAAACCGTACAGAGGCAAGAACAAGGCAGACAAGGAACTAAATGTCAGACAGGCAGGCTACTGGAGGTATCGAGTTAACCGAGGGGCTGAAGTGAGAACCAACTGTGAGAGGATCTAATATACAGGCCAGAGCAGATCCCAGAGGAGAATCCAGCCGACGGATAATACCGCAGTGACAACCAGTTAAATAGAACTGAGGGAGGAGTCCCAAGATATACTCGCTAGGCCAGTTGCTGACCCACTACAACACAAAAGCCACACGGAGCAGGTACACAAACACAAACCCCCGTGTGTGCAAGCCAAAATCTAGGAAATTGTCAGAGATGCATATCGATTAGCCTACCAGAGAATGCTATACAACAGGTGGTAACAGGTCATAGAGCGTACGAACTCACTCAGTTAGCACGCAAAGCTGTCTTTACCGCATGAATTTATCGATGTCAGCGTTCTAGCTAGAGCAGGAGAGTATGTATGATCGGATGCTAGACAGTTTGTCTCGCTTAATGAGATGAGAAGCCACATCAGGAGTAGATGCCTAAGATCGCAAGTCCTCCAAGCAGAGCGAAAGATAGAAATAGGTAGGGTCTACTTGCTCTCATCGACTTTCTTACATCCACACAAAGCAGGTGGGCCCAGCACATGCTACAGCATGAGATTTACAGAGTTTACTCCAGTATATGGCCCCATTGTATGCCTTTAGTGATCGGGCACACAGCCTTACCCTCATATTGTTTACTCCTAAACATCTTTCCTGTCAGCCTGAGTCATTGCTTTATTGGCGGTTTCGTTTTTTTTGACAGGATCTTCATTTTAATCAGAAATTAATTTCCTGTTTTTATAGACCATTCTCAGACTAAACCGCTAAACCTTTACACGGCATAGGGTGGGGTTAGGTGGGGGTGGAGTAGGTATGCCTGAAGCTTGCTTTGATCTGCTTTGTATTATGGTGCCATTTGGGGTTTAGTTGTTTTTATGTCAGGGCTTTGTGAATACTGTCCTTACCTGTACGTCCACCTTACCTGAATATTAGTAAGAGGGTATGTAAAAACGGGGACCATGCTGTTATGCCGTGCAAATGAACTGGAGGATACGATCGTTTTCCGACGGTACTGGGAACTCTTAGTCCGATCAGACATCAGCGTCATGCCACACCGAGTTGAAATTAATGATGAAGCATTTGTATTTAACTGTACAAATCCACTATTAATATGGTGAAAACCGGCTTTTTTTCTGTTAGGAGCGGTTTACAACCCCAACGAAGTCAACTATCTCCTTCAGTGGCTCCCCCCCCCCCCCACCCCCCCCACCACCCCACCCCCCCCCCCCCCCCCCCCCACCCCCTCCCCCCCCCCCCCCCACCCCGAGACCCCCCCCCGACCCCGCACGCTCCACCCAACGACCCACCCACACCCAAACCACCCCCCCCCCCCCCCCCCCCAAACCCCCCCCCCCCCCCCCCCCTTTTTTTTTTTTGTTTTTTTTTTTTTTTTATTTCCACCCCCCCCCCCTCCCCGCCGCCGGCCCCCCCGCCCCCCCGTCCCGCCCCCCCCCCCCCCCCCCCCCCCCCCCCCCCTCCCCCCCCCCCCCCTTGCACAATAACACAATAAGACAAACTGTTTTGTTTTTCTGTAGGAGCGGTTAGACAACCCCAACGACGATCAACTGTCACAGTGGCTCAATTGATAAATCAATACGCTCCGCAAGACAAAATGTCACGTCAATGACAAAACACAGTGACAAATACAGCACAGTGTGGACAGTCCGGACATTAATCCGCAAGGACATGTAATGTCACGTCGACAAAAAACACAGTGACAAATACAGCACAGTGGACTCCGAAGCACGGACGCATCACCAAGACGATATTCCTACACACTTACATATGTTAGTTTGCAGGTTGGGTCTTCAAAGTCTACACCTAAGTGAAATAGGGCTGGGTGTTTGTGTTTGTTTCGCTTTGACAAACAACCCATTAATCCTGCAGAGTTGTAGGACAAGGCCTCATAAATCATCCGTTTATGAAAAGGAGAGAGAAGGCAGTTCTGTAACTTCTGTAAGTGAAATGCTAATATTGTCTGAACCTAAAGATCTTTCTCACGAGAGTCCCTATAAAAGTTACAGCCTGCATAAAGCCTTTACTGCAGCACAACACACCGGCAAGCTGTCAGAAGCCCGTCCGGTTTTATTCACCAGGTCTACGCAACAGATCAGCGTTAAATCAGTTAACCCCTTAAACACTCACTCCTCACTCACGCCCTAATCTTAAGCTTTATTTCCCCACAGCTACACAGATCAATATACTAAACTAGGTTCTATGGAGAAGGCCATACGTGCCTAAAAAGGTTCCCTAAAGAACCGTATACAGCAGGTTTCAGTCTTATGAACCAGTCAACCTTTTAGAGACTCGACAGTATTTCCTCATGGTCCTGGTTACAGCCATCGTCTGTACTAACGAACCCTTCATGATTCCCTCGAGGAAGAACCAAATTTGGTCCCCAAAGAACCTCTACATCACCCAGTAGATTTTCTAGAACCGTATGTCCAAGTCATGATCCATTTATTTTTAGGAGCGTGGAGTAAATTACCCTGTAACTACACCCTAATGGAGTAACGTAAAGCTGTGCTTATATAATGAAGCATGACCACTTAAAGAGCCTCTTAATGTTTCATGGTGAACGTCCGATGAGGAACTTTCGAGCAGTGGTCCTCAGACTGGTCCTTCAGGTGGTCAGTGTTGTTGGCTGTTGTCCTAGATTTTTGTCCTAGGGTTTAACTAGCACTCCAAGACTTCACTCCAAGACACTCCAAGACTCCAAGATTTACAGTGGTGTGAAAAAGTGTTTGCCCCTTCATGATTTCTCATGTTTCTTAAATGTTTAAGATCATCAAACAAATTTAAATATTAGTTGAAAACAACACAAGTAAACACACAATGCAGTTTTTAAATGAAGGTTTTTATTATTAAGAGAGAGAAACAATGCAACCCTACATGGCCCTGTGTGAAAAAGTGTTTGACCCCAGTTAAAACATAACTGACTGCCGTTTCCAATTTCTCTAGCCACACCCAGGCCTTCACTAGCCACACCTGTTCTCAATCAAGACATTGCTTAAATAGGACCTGCCTGACAAAGAGAAGTAGACCAAAAGCTAGACATCATGCCAAGATCCAACGAAATTCAGGAACAAATGAGAAATAAAGTAACTGAGATCTGTCAGTCTTTTGTAAAGCCGTTTCTAATGTTTTGGGACTCCAGCGAACCACAGTGAGAGCCATTATCCACAAATGATGAAAACGTGGAACTGTGGTGAACCTTCCCAGGACCAACCAAAATTACCCCAAGAGCTCAGCGACGGCTCATCCAAGAGGTCACAACAGACCCCACAACAACATCCAAAGAACTGCAGGCCTCACCTGCCTCAGTTAAGGTCCGCATTCATGATTCCATCATAAGAACAAGACTGGGCAAAAATGGCCTGCATGGCAGAGTGCCAAGATGAAAACCACTGCTGAGCAAAAAGAACATTAAAGCTCGTCTCAATTTTGCCAGAAAACATCTTGATGATCCCCAAGCCTTTTGGGGAAATACTCTGTTGACTGACGAGACAAAAGTTTAACTTTTTGGAAGGTGGGTTTCCCATTACATCTGGCGTAAATGTAACACAGAATTTCAGAAAAAGAACACCACACCTACAGTAAGATATATAGATAGATAGATAGATAGATAGATAGATACTTTATTGATGCCGAAGGAAATTTAGCAAATATTTATCATGTTTACCAGATATGGTGGTGGTAGTGTGATGTATGGTGGTGGTAGTGTGATGGTCTGGGGCTGACCTGCTGCTTCAGGACCTGGAAGACTTGCTGTGATAAGTGGAACCATGAATTCCATTTTCTAAAGGAGAATGTCCAGCCATCTGTTTGTGACCTCAAGCTGAAACGAACTTGAGTTCTGCAGCAGGACAATGATCCAAAACACACCAACAGGTCCACCTCTGAATGGTTGAAGAGGACTTTGGAGTAGCCTAGTTAAAGTTCTGACCTGAATCCTACTGAGATGCTGTGACATGATCATAAAAAGGCGGTCCATGTTGGAAAACCCTCCAATGTGGCTGAACTACAACAATTCTGCAAAGATGAGTGTGCTTGAATTCCTCCACAGCGCTGTGAAAGACTCACTGCAAATTACTGCAAACGCTTGGTTGCAGTTGATGCTGCTAAGGGTGGCCCAACCAGGTATTAGGTTTAGGGGGCAAACACTTCTACACCACTGTAGATGCTTTAGAAGGCAGGGCAATGTTTTACTGCTGTAGGCACGAGCAGTAACTGTAGGCCAACCAGATTACAGTTGTAACATCACATGATGATAATCGGACTGCATGAATCGGAAAGCGAGAGGCAAGTTTACAAACTCTCTTAAAAAAAGAAGAACTTAAATTTTCACCACATAGAAATTTCACTATCAATATTCCCCCAGCTGGATGATGAAGAGACCAGACAGACACTGTACACATTACAAAGCAGAACTTCTGCTGGTACCATACAGTAAACCTGATTACAGCCTTACTATAAATAGATGTACCAGACAACAGAGATAATGCTATGTAGGACAGTGTAGATGAAGCTGAGATGCTAAACACCACTTGATCTTGAGTCTTTCATAGCAGGGCTAAGCAGGTTTGGACTGGTGTTTTTGATGCTAAGTCAGTGCACAGATGAAACCACATATTAAACTAGGCTGATGAAATACACATCTCCAGACGTGTAGGACCCGCACTGACCCTGCCATTTCTGCTCGCGGTGTTGGCGTGTCAGCGCTCCCTCGTTGTTATTCCTTTTTATTTTAGCGCTCTAACTAAAGCAGCTGTTTCAGATCTGTAATCGTTCAGAACCATCAGTACAGCCGGGGTGACTGGATTTAAGGGAGGGCTGGATGGATGTGTTCCCTTCTGTGTTTATTGGAACGACATCTATTAGCATGAGCCGTCCACATACAGTCAGCGTCTTCGGTGTCTCTTTACTATAACAGACTGAGGACGTTCCACTTCAGGACTCTCACGGACGTTTAGAAGTGAGGTCAGCTGAGCACTAAGCAGACCTCAAGTCGTAATGTAAGGCCTGCATTGGACCTGCTGCATGCTAATGTGAAAGAGACTCCACGGCTTTTCCATCTGACCACCATCTTGTCCATCTCATTCCCCAGTACAGTCCTATGGTACAGTTACGATCTGTGACCACTAGGACGGTTTCACCCGAGGACACTGAATCACAGGGCTGTTTCTGTACCACATGGAGAGGACATCGAGGTCTAATAGAATGCATTACTGGCTAAATCTGTTTCAGTGTAGATGCAGTTGTGCCTTCCAGTATGCTTAGCTGCCTTCACAACGAACAGCCCCTGGACTTCCATGGACTTCAAAACTCCTCCTAACCAAAAGAAAAGAGCATTCAGAATGAAGGACGGGGAGGAAATGAGGAGAGTTCAGTAGAGCGGAAGGTGAAGATAAAAGGGACCATAGATGAATAGAGAAGGAAACTGGAAAATAAACTTTAACAGAGGATAAATCTGGAAGGACTGGAGGGATATGAAAGACTTTACAGCCGACCACTGCAGCCCAACCAGGTGGAAGGTAGCTGTGAGGACTGAATGAGCTGAATGTATTCTTAAACATGAAGCGACAGATGCCCCTCCTGTCCACTCACCCTTGCTACTGCCCCTGTCTCCACCCTAGTCTAACTGCTCTGGACATTAGCTGCCACAGTCTTTAATGTCACCCTCCTCCTCCTCCTCTATTATGAACACTGATGACTCACCGACCCCCTTGCCCTTTCCACCATGAACCCCCTGTCATACCATCAGCCCAACATTCGCAGCTGACCAAGTGATCGAGGAAGCTCAGGCAGTATGAATCAGGACCAGAAGACATTGAGCCCAGAGCTGTGAAGCTGTGTGTAATCCCACCTGTAGCCTGCACATCTTGTGTGGTCCCTGTCTTAACAAAGTCTTTAATGACCTTCGACCAGTTGTCCTGATCCTGTAGAAACTGACACTAGCTAACCTTCATCCACTGGTCAGAACATCCATTGACCCACTGCACTACCAGGATGGCATGAGAATCAGAATCAGGATTGTTGGCCAAGTATGTTGACACGCGCAAGGAATTTGGTTTCGGCACTTTGTGTCTCTCTAGTGTTGAGGTAGAGGCAGTAGTGTTGTGGTAGAGGCTGTAGTGTTAGGGTAGAGGCAGCAGTGTTAAAGTAGAGGCAACAGTGTTGAAGTAGAGTCAGCAGTGTTGTGTTGAGGTAGAGGCAGTAGCGTTGAGGTAGAGGCTGTAGTGTTAGGGTAGAGGCTGTAGTGTTGAAGTAGAGGCAGCAATGTTGAATTAGCGGCAGCTGTGTTGTGTTGGGGTAGAGGCAGTAGTGTTGAGGTAGAGGCAGTAGCATTGTGGTAGAGGCAGTAGCATTGTGGTAGAGGCAGTAGCGTTGTGGTAGAGGCAGTAGTGTTGAGGTAGAGGCAGTAGTGTTGTGGTAGAGGCTGTAGTGTTAGGGTAGAGGCAGCAGTGTTGAAGTAGAGGCAGCAGTGTTGTGGTAGAGGCAGTAGTGTTAGGGTAGAGGCAGTAGCGTTGAGGTAGAGGCAGTAGTGTTGAGGTAGAGGCAGTAGCGTTGTGGTAGAGGCAGTAGCGTTGAGGTAGAGGCAGTAGCGTTGAGGTAGAGGCAGTAGTGCGACAGTATTAGTATACACTATATAATGCCTTCGCCTGCCTACTCAGCAGAGCGTGTACCCGCGTGGGTACAGCACTGTGAGGTATATGTTTTTTGACAGGGCATTCATTACCACCGCACTCACCCCCACCCCCGCTGTTGGGGGAGAGACTCCAGGTAGCTGAAGTGAATGAAGTCATCATATCTAGATCCTGACCGGCAGACCACGTGTCGTGTGCCTATAGGGGTGGGTATAAGACCTGCCGTGTGTTTCCCTTTGCCTCCCTGATCTCGAGTCAGTCTCCCCCTGAGAGCCTGTCTCTCACATGCCCCGGGAGTAAGGGGGTGGCGCTGACCGTCTGTTTACGCTGTTCATGAGTGTTTCTATAGGGTGGTGTGTTTGGGTGGTGGCAGTACGACATATGCTGCACCACCCCAACAAACTAGCCCACAGTAATGAAGCTGTGTTACCTGAGGAGTCCAGCGTGAGCGAGCTCTAACCGTGCCTGTGTGACGTCTCTCTGTCTCTAACTACGGCTGCCTGGCTGTTACTGATTTGTTAAGGCAGAGGAATGGACTCTGGGATTGTGCCCCCCTCTTTCCCCCTGTATCTGGCGACGACACTGATCTGTGTTAGGCAGCCAGTCTGACCTTTATATAGGGAATGAGCCCTGAGTTTCCAATTTGGGGCCATTTCAGCAAAGAGGTCAACAGCAGCCACCAATACACTGGTTGTCTTTCAGTTGACCAGCAGCATGGTTAAGACTCAGCATTTTCTAAACATACCCCTGAGTGTGGTGGACAGTAAGGTAATAACTGAAATACCTGATAACACAGGCAAACTGTGAGGTGATGCAGTCTGGGCTTTCTCGAACGAATCTCAGAGTTGTTATGTGGAAACAAATCCATAAAACGATTTAAAAGAATTAAGAATATTCCTTCCTATAAAGATCTTAAAGAAATACTGGGCTGTAAAATGGGACTACATTTTTTGTATTAATGGGGGAAAAAAACATTTTATTTATAATTAATTAAAGTTTGTTACCATTCTAAATGAGTTACTATATTAATAAAAAATATATGAATAACTTATTTAGTAATTAATTTATATTAACCAATTAATAATAATAACCAGTAAATTAGCATTGGTTAGTATAACTTATTAGTACACTGCTCAAAAAAATAAAGGGAATACTGAAAACACATCAGATCTCAATGGGAAAAAAGTCCTGCAGAATATTTTTCCTCATATAGACTGGGTAATGTGTTAGGAACAAAAGGATGCCACATCGTTTGATGGAAATGAAAATGATCACCCTACAGAGGGTTGAATTCAAACACACCCTGAAAATCAAAACGAAGAAATGATTCAGCAGGCTCGTCCATTTAACCGAGATTCCACTGCAGCAACTCAGAATGAAAATTCCTCAAAAAAATCAATTCCTCCATTCTCCAAGAACTGCCTGCATACTCTCGCCACATGAGGCCGGGCATTGCTGTGCACCAGGAGGAACCAGGACCCACTGCACATAGGGTCTGACAAGGGGTCCAAGGATTTCATCCTGATACCCAATAGCAGTCAGGGTGTCGGTGTCTAGCCTGTAGAGGTCTGTGCGTCCTTCCAGGGATATGCCTCCCCAGACCATCACTGACGCACCACCAAACCAGTCATGCTGAGTGATGTTGCAGGCAGCATAACATTCTCCACGGCGTCTCCAGATCCCGTCACGCCTGTCACATGTTCTCAGGTAAACCCTGCTCTCATCTGTGAAAAGCACAAGGCGCCTGTGGCGGATCTGCCAATTCTGGTGTTCTGTGGCAAATGCCAATCGAGCTCTACGGTGCTGGCCAGTGAGCACAGGGCCCACTACAGGACGTGGGGCCCTCAGGCCGCCCTCATGAGGCCTGTTTCTGATTGTTTGGTCAGACACATTCACAGCAGTAGGGCTCTGGCAGTGCTCATCTTGTTCCTCCTAGCACAGAGGAGCAGATACCGGTCCTGCTGAGGGGTTAAGGACCTTCTACAGCCTTGTCCAGCTCTCCTAGAGTAACTGCCTGTCTCCTGGAATCTCCACCGTACTCTTAAGACTGTGCTGGGAGACACAGCAAACCTTGTGGCAATGGTACGTATTGATGTGCCATCCTTCAGTAGTTGGACTACCTGTGCCACCCCTGTAGGGTCCAGGTACCGCACCATGGTACTAGTAGTGACGCTGACCCAAGTCAACTGCAGAACTAGTGAAGGATCAGTGGGAAAAGATGAGGGGGGACAAAATGTCAATGACCTCGTCCTTTTAACCCATTCCTGTTTTGGGGGGTGTCTCATTGTTGCTCCTCTACTGCACCTGTTGGTAATTTCATTAACACCAAAGCAGCTGAAACTGATTAACGGCCCTCCCTACTACTTACCTGACCAGATCAATATCCCTGAAGTTGAACTGAGTTGATGCTGCACTCTGATTAAACAGTGTTCTCTTATTTTTTAGTATTTTTAACCTTATTTTTAGTATTTTATTTGCAATAGAAAACGTCAAATTAGTTACAGCTATATATCACACAGTTACTGATCATTAGAGTAAACTGCACCATTTAGCGCGCAGCATTTATCCCGGGTCCGGTATGCGCTGTGGAGCTGGAGTGAAGCCCACGCTACTGGGTTTATCTGAACAGTTTTGGAGAATGAAAGTGAAAAGCAGGACCGTGCTCAGAGAGAGCGAGGCAGGTAAATTAGGGCTGTGTCCCCGAGGCTGGCGTGACAGTGTGTTCCGTATTCCACAACTTCATCTCCTGACCCCTCACCACGGGGCTGGAGCCATCAGAGCTGCTCGCTGCACTGCTTGTCCTTGAGGTGGCTTTGACATCCTGTTTTTTATTGTGCTGCTTTCTCTCTCTCTATCACTCTCCCTCTCTCTCTCTCTCTCTATCACTCTCCCTCTCTCTCTCTCCCTCTCTATCACTCTCCCTCTCTCTCTCTCTCTCTCTCTCTCTCTCTCTCTCTCTCTCTCTCTCTCTCTCTCTCTCTCTCTCTCTCTCTCTCTCTCTATCACTCTCCCTCTCTATCACTCTCCCTCTCTCTCTCTCACTCTCTCTGTCTCTCTCTCTCTCTCTGTCTCTCTCTCTTTCTCTCTCTCTCTCTCTCTCTCTCTCTCTCTCTCTCGGATGTATTCATCCATTAACCGCTCCCCTCGTCCACAAAGTGACCCTGCCGGCCCACTTTCTCCTCCTCCCTTTCGCTCTCTGACCCCCTCTCTACCTACCCCATCATTTTCCCCTGAAACGTCCGCCATGAGTCACCTCAGTGGGGTTTTGCACCCGGAACAGATACGGGTTAGTGACTGCACCAACCGTCCACCCAGCTACCTCCGGCCACACAGTCCCGTGTCGACCAGAGACCAGAGGAGAGAAAGTGAAAGAGTGATGCCAGTACAAACTAAGCAAACAGCGGCACCTGAATGTGACCTGAGATCTAATCTGATCACCCAGTGATTAGATATGCTAGGTTATTTCAGACTTCCATACATTACCTATACAATACAATCGTGTAGCTCCAGTTTTAGAAACACCTGTGGTCCTTTGATTTCCCTCTTCCATCTGCAAATAAATTCATCTACATAATCTGTCAAAAATGTCTTCTGAAAAAATCTATCAAATATAACCTGACAACACTCTCAGGTAGCCATAGTTTACATTCCCAGTCAATGAAAGAAAAGTGATAAATTAAATTAAATTAAATTAATTAGGGTAAAGTAAGCTGAAGCTGGTATCAGTATGCTGATGACTACTGCTGCTGCTGAACACTGCCTCATTATAAAGGCTCCAGGACCACAACCATAATAATACAAATCATTCATTCATTTCCAATTGACTCATTCAACCCTCAGGAGTGCAGGAGCCTATGCCAGCCTTAGCGGGGCACAGACGTACACACTCAAACCTAGGGGGCAGTTAAGCATCTTCAGCTCCCCTGGCAGCATGTGTTTGGATGGCAGGAGGAAACCGGAGCACCCGGAGGAGATACACACGTGCAAACTCCACACTATATGCAAACTCCACACACGCTGTATTTAGCAGAGGTGGGGGATTTGAGTCACATGACTTGAGGACTTGAGACTCGTTTGATAAAAGACTCGACCTGACTTTGATCAAGAAGACTTTGATGGAGAAGGAAAATCAAGGGAAGACAGGTGTTTCTAAAACTGGAGTCACTTGACTACCTTCCGCTGTGAGTCGATAACTGTGCTGCGGGTCAGGATGAGTGTGCACTCGCACCTCTCCAGAGCCTCACTGACTATGTTTGTGATTTGTTGGTTTAGAAAATGAAACTTTCACTACTGAATGCTGGAGGTATCATATCTTGAAACGTCTGTGGGTTCCCCGCTCTCTCAGTAGTGCTGATATGAAGATCCGGTGTTTACATATGTTTAAATAAGGTGCTCATTTGGTGTATCATTTTTACCTGACTGTTCAGCTCCAGCTTTTTGTGAAGCGGGTGTCATATGAGAAGCACCTTCAGCAGGTGAGTTAAAAGAGCGAGAAGACATGAGACAGTGTTCGTTACTGCTGAGCACAAGTTCAGCTCTGGAGCATCACAACTCCATATGACTCCACTTGATACATCCTTGACTTATAGAACGACTTGACTTGACGTGCCTCCTGCACTGGCCTGGGACTTGCTTGAGACTTTGAGGGTAGGGCTTGAGACGTACTTGAGACGTGCATGTGTGTCTGTACATGCATTTGACAGTTTGCTTTGATGTTGATTTAAAATACACTGATATTAACCAGCTTATTACCGCACCCAGGCCAAGTCGAGTCAGAGTTTATTCATGTGTTTATTTACAGGGGCTGTCACAGAGCAGCTCTACAGTAAGTCTGGGTCCAAGGCTTCTTAAGGGCAGGAGTAAGAAACCTTGAGAGGAACCAAGAATCAGAAGGGGAGCCAACTGTCCAGAGGTTAACCCGGATATCAAAGCAAAACCAAACCGAAAAAGAAAGGAGCAATATGAACATCTGAACAGCATTGAGCTGAACAGAACGAAACTAACCCAGATAGTTCTCCCTCATAGCCCTTCTCTCCGACTCCAAGTTTGGCTGAGACAGCTCCTAACCACACAAACACAACCAGGAACGAAACCTGGAGACGTGTTGGCTCCTTGCTGCCCCCAGAAGCACTTCAGTACGGATATGCTAATAGCGTGCTAACTGCAGGGCGCGGAGAGCATTAGCACGCCGCTCACTGGTTTTTAATGTCAATTAAAATCAGGAGCGTGACAAGCCCTCCATAAAGCAACTGCTCCATGACAGTGGCCGCTCCCTCCGGCTGCTCTATGGTCCTTGAATGAGTTATGCTAATGGTCGCCCCCAGTGGCCGAAATGCCATTCCGATTTGCATACGGCGCCTCCTCTACCTCCTCTGGGTTTGGGAACGGCGCAGGCCCGGCTGGACTGACACTTTATTGGATTGGATTGATGCTTCCTGACATCTGCCGTGGCAATGGGGCTCACTCGATCTTTTGCGCACTCTCAGATTCGATAGACACAAATGGAACTGCCAAGGCCCCATTCGGAACCGCCGCCGCGGACCTGGTGTCTCTGCAGGCGGGCTTAATGAGGAAAAGACTGTGACTGATGTTTATGAAAGGTTTGGCGCGGCGCTTGGAACACACACTTGCACATTTGAACCCCCGGAATGCTCACAGAGACGGCCATGTTGATGAATTTACTTATTTACAGTGTGAATACCGCATAGTCACATACCTCGCTTTATGGATGACACACATCCTGGAATACTTACAGGAGAATCTGGGAAAATCTACAACACCAAGGAAACCAAATAGCTCAAAGGTAGGCCTGGTGGGGAAGGCTTATGGTGGTCCTGTGTGAAGAGTTAATTCCAGGTGAGGTTGAGGTTTAGTGCTTTAATAGAACATCTGCCGTCTCTTCCTTTCCTCTATACACAGACAATGTTGAGCAATCTGTCACAAGCCCAGGGACCATGGTACACGAGTCACACCCACAAACACTGCCTAGGGTTTAATTAGGATACCCTGCCCCTGACTGTAAGGGGACACACACTGCTCATACGTGTTGCACTTTGTCGCAACACATGGACCCTACGTAGAGGTGTGTGCCTACCTGGTTGAACCCAATGAGAGACCAGCTCACCTGTCCTTAAATTACCTTAAAGGGGCTTCAGCTCAGTCCATGAGCCCGCGGTCAGACAGCTCAAATGCGTTCATGGTAGTGTTCGGGTTTTATACGTTGATGGGAAGGAGGTCCACCGAGGGAAGAAGAGAGAGAGTGCAACCCCCAGGAGAGAGCCAACCTCCCTCTGGAAGAGTCCCAAGCGCAGTCTTCAAGGCCCCCGTGTTTCCTGCCGTTGCTCCAGCTGCCGTTTCCGGCTGAGCCCACAGTTTATAAGACCCCAGTGATTGGCGCCCCCATGTGGTCCAACGTGATAATCAGTATCTGCCCCTAGCCAATAACTTTCCCTAACACATTACTCTACCCCTATTTAAAAGATGTGTGGGATTTTATGGCCGCTCTGGCATATCTGTACTCTATATCTGTAACGCCAGTGATGTGGTGTTTCATGAGGACAAAGTGGGAATGTTTGGCAGGTAATTGATCATGGAACAGAATTCCTAATTTGACTAAAAGCTTTTATCTTCAGAAAAAGCAGTGTACAACAGCACCTTGTGTAATGTGTAACAATTCTCTTCATCTGTTCACCAGCATATTAATATGAGGATGTTTTGATGGTATACGATCTACCTAGAGAGAAGGTCACTGGTTCTGTGATGTCATGTGAACCAACCGATACAGTAAATTATATTTAGTGTTCAGTCAGGTACGTCCACAATGCTGCCATTTTGTGATGTCAAGTTAAGGAACTGTCCAAAATGTTACTATTTCAAGAATATTGTAAATGACATGATTGAGATCCCGGCGATCGCCACTCTGTGAAGTTTGCGTGTTGATTTGAGTGTGTAGGTGGTGAAGAAGTTGTGTTTTTAATGTGAGGTAGTTATTATACTTATGTATTTACAGTAAATCCATATAGACATTCAGATTAGATTAGCACCTTCCTACTGGTTTTGGTGGGTTGCTGAATTTTAGTGCTTGAAGATACTTAAAGAAGGGATTTATAGATTTATAGATTTATAGATTTGTAGATTTGCTGATGTCTGATTGTATTTCTACCGGAGCTTGTATGATTAATCTCAGATGGAGAAACAGGTTCAGTACCAGCTGGGTAACAAGGAGGTTATGGGCCATGTAATGATGAGAACCATCAGAGAACAGACCATGTACCAGATATGTATTTTTATTTACAGCTTCGCTATATGGGCTTTTTAAATAAGGCTCAATACAGGACAGCCAATCAGAACAAACCTGTCCAATAAATCTTAAAGGCACAGTGACACAAACTGTTGAAGCCATACCCTAGGCATAAACGCGTCTGGGAATCGGTGTTGTAAAAATAAATTATATCTGTTTTAGGAATCCAGAACTATACCTTTATTAAATATGGTAACACATAATAAGTAAACAGTAGGATATGGATATTTTGAAGTTGTTAAATTTGGACAGTCTTTTTTTCCATTCCAAATGCCACCATGTTCGGAGAGTGACCCTTTGCCAAGGATGAAGAATCAGAGGAATCATTGATATTCATTAGCACTTGTCCTGTGCGGCGTCTCTTTTGTCTTAGCTAGCAGGAACTCCAGACTCGGGGACGATTTGAGTGCTAGGCATCCTCCCACAAGAGGGGAACAAATCATTTCCCTGTGTCATACACACATCCGGCACGCTCGCGCGGGAAAGTGCAAGCGCTAGGACTCCTTTTGATTAATGTGAAATCACGTGCGCACTCGTGGATCAAAAGTAGCCGTCCATCTCTCGGGACCGCACTGCCTCTCGGTGTGATCAGCAGCTGAGTGTGGAGAGGGAAATAAATAAGGAGACCACAACAGACACTGTACTTTAAATGCTAATATTGTTTGAGCCGGAGGATCTTAGCCATAACCGTGCCTGCCTGTAAATGTTACAGCCTACTTTGGCATTTACTCTGGTGCTCGGGACTGACAGAATTTATGAGCTATTTTGTAATATACAGTCGTGCAAAAGTTTAGGCACCCAGCCAAGTGACATATATTGTTGATTTTGAACATTTTCTCTGCAGAAAATACGAAATAGGAAAAAAATAAATAGTATAATCACATGACGCATATTACTCAGAACTTAATTAGCTGAAGCTAATGCTAATTCTAGAGCATATAATTATAAGCATCAGTAAACTCAACAAACATGGCTTCCCCATTGGTAACCCGGTCTTTGTGATATTTAGAAGTTATTCTTATTTTAGCAGGGGTGCCAAAACTAACACACACACACAAAAATAAAGTCAGGAGTCGTATTCTTTTCTGATAAATCAAAAAGCAACCAACCAACCAGGCTAAGATTAACCTTGAGTGTGAGTGAATCCTTACATGCTAAGACCACTAAACTCACTGACCACCAAGACTCCATGTTTTCTAGTGAAGCCACAACTCACTAAAGAAATAGAAAAAATGTAAAAATGAAATACTTGAGTAAAGCGTCATGACACGCCGAGCGTCTGAAACCTTCAGAAGACGCTGCCGTGCCTATCTACGTAATCGTAAAGGAAATAAGCACCACTGTCGCCCAAAACAATTTGTCTGGCCTGTTTTGAACCTCGTCCACGCTCAACTCCTGACCAGACGAGTCCTATCTACAACCCCTGTGGACACGGTCAAGCCTGATGTCCTGTTAAAGTGAGGTGCGTCCAAATGGAGAGGGATTTTTTCCTCGGCTACATCCCACAGCCAGACGGGATCAAACAGCACGCTGAATTGGAGGGAGCGAAAGCATTATCCCTCCTCGAAAGCCGCAGCCAAAGTGTTCCAGATCTGTCTGTTTGAGAGAGGAAAAACGAGCGTGCAGGATCCTACAGCCCATTTCAGGCTCCTTCAGGCTCTTCAGAGGCAGCGGAGAAGCAATCTCGGACCGCCAATCAGCATGTAATGAGAGGAAGAATCTCCCTCAGCACAAAACAAGCCGCTGTGAACAACCGTCTGCGAGATGCGTATCTGGATGGCCTCGCTAATCCCATTTGCGTTTTGCCTCCTTGGCTTCCTCTGTAGACTCGCTGTGGGACACTGAGGCCTCTGCGGAGTCGAGGGGCTAATCAAAGGGGGATTTGTCTGTTTTATCAGAGGGCTGCAGAGTGCTTCTCCTTTGTGCCCAGAGGAGATTAGGCTTTAAAAAGCAGGGAGTGAAATCAAGACCCCACACTGAACATGCAAATCTGTTTGTGGTAATGAAAAGTCATTTTGGCTGATCAAAGTGCTCTGTGTTCAAACATGACTGAACAAACACGAGTGAGCAGAGTGGTAGTAGACTGTGGTAATAGCTCCAGTGATGGGCTCGTGATCAGCAGTTCGCTGGTATTTGGCTGTTCTAGTCTCTAAGAGAGAAATTCCCCAGTGATGATCTTTCGCTGATGTACGGCGGTTTAAATGCCATTCAGCTGCGTATTTTAACCAAGCTGACGTTTGGCTACAGTTCGTTACTAACATTTGTTTATAGCACGAAACTTGCTGCATCCTAAAGCATGAAAACATGGCGTACACGTAGCAGGACGGTTAGCTTAACACGCTAGAGCTTCACACTAGTGATGGGGGGTCAGTTCCAAAGGAGCAGCGTCGTAATGATGGGAGCTGACTGTTCGTCTTCGAAGTCGTCTTTTCTTATTGTAATAGACCTGAAGGACATTCTGGTGAAGTCAGGTGGGCTTAATCACCAGATGTAAGGAACACCAGCGTTGCCCACTGACCACAGCGTGTATATTAAGGGGCAGTCGTGGGCTGGAGGTTAGGGAACCTGGAGGGTCACCGGTTCAATTCCCTGAACTGACAGTAACGACTGAGGTGCCCTTGAGCAAGGTACCTAACCCCCAACTGCTCCCTGGGCGCCGTGGATAGGGCTGCCCACCGCTCCGGGTAAGTGTGCTCACTGCCCCCTAGTGTGTGTGTTCACTAGTGAGTGTGTTTGTGGTGTTTCACTTCACGGATGGGTTAAATGCGGAGAGTAAATTTCCCCACTGTGGGATCAACAAGGGATTAAAATCTATACGTCCTGAACCACAGCTCTGGGCCGCAGTACACTCTTAGTGGAAACTGCACACAGAACAAAACAGGATGAAAGAGAGGTTTACTCTTTTCTTCCAGATTTCTTCTTATTTAGATTTCTGATCTATCTTTAGTGGTGCTGCAGTTACATTCTGGTAAAATTTAAGGTGGATGGAAAAGTTAAATAAGAAGCTGGCAAATAAGAATCCAATTTCAGAGCAACGAGATTACATCCGTCTTTTTTCACAGAAATGAAAAAGTGTTCGGTCCTTTTTAAAGAATGTCCTGCAGTAATGGCTTCCTCACGGCACTTCCCTCTTTCCTCCTCAGCTGTGAAACAAGATGAAGTTTAATGTAGCTACCTGAAACTATGTAAACTACCTTTAAAATAAAATCGAGTCGAGGAGTCAGTTCCAGCGAATACAGAAAACTGGGAGTCCAGCATCACTACATCACTACTTCACACGGTCCAGTGTTCTGCCGGTTTGGCCTGTAACTATAAACTCCCCTTGTCTTGTGTTTGTTGCTATGTGGGGTCGACCTGAAGAAGATGGGTTTCCCCTTTGAGTCTCGGGTCCTCTCGAGGGTTCCTCCTCCTCGAGGTAGTTTCTCCTGGTCATTGTCGCCTTTGGCTTGCTCACTGGGGCTGTAAAGCTGCTTTGTGGAAACATCTGTAGTTAAAGGTTATAATAAAAATTAATTTACTCGCTAAAGTCGTTACCTACACTAGTCTTATCAGAGGCTAGTGCTAACTTAGCAAGCAGACTAAAACAGCTCTGCACAGCACAGGTTAGATATCAAGCCTGTATTCTGAGCGAGTGAAGTCCAGTGACTGGAGTCCGTGTGACAGAAAGGCAGAAGCTAAGTGCCTAACGAAGTTATTAGCGTGTTAAGATATCTCAGCTCTGTCTAATTTTAGATTGTTTTATTCACAGATTTCTCAAATATAACTTTAATAAATAGAAACTATGATATAAATAATAATTAAACACCACAAATAAATAATCCAGTGGATGTAAGTATGTAAGCCAGTTTACCTGTTTGGAGTGAAGGGAAAGTGACTGGCTGACATTATATTGTGATATTTAATAACCTCCCTTAAAAACACAGTGACAGTTTTTTGTCATTGGTGTTTGACCTGATGTCATGATTGATCTTGTGGCTGTCTTGTTTTGTTGCTCTCGTCTGAAGCGTCTTTAAAGGAAGGGAATGAGATTTTTACTCCCAGAACCAGCACTGTGTTCACTGTTCAGCTCTGTAGTTGTTCAGCGTACCATGTTCAGTGAGTGTTCAGGTTTACAGGTGCCCTGAGGCATGTCTGGTAGTTTTGTAGGTATAACACTAATACACTAAATATTTAACAGTTGATTATTTATCATGGTGTCTTACATAACCTTACCGGACAGCTGATGGTGATCAAATATTAGTGTTTCTTAGTTTTTAACTGAAACCGTACACGGTGCTGCTTTAACAGCAGAAATCTTCTTCATTTAAACATTGAAAGTTTCACCACAGCCTCCTCTGCCCTTGCAGAAGGCGTTGGCGGCCTAACACCTGGCACAGCTGCTAGAACAGATTAAGTGGGCATATGCTGCATGCTGCATTCTGGAATGCCCGCCTTGGGACTGGCAGTAAAAGTGGCAAGTAATTCACCCACCGCAAGCCCCTTCACCCTTATCCAGTGAGCCGCTCCATGCCAAGCTCTGGAGATCAGTCAAGGATACGAGGCAAAACCTGCCAAGAGCAGTAAAGCATAATATTCCAGTGTTAATGAATGGATAGCCTCTGCGATGACTGGCCATCATTTATCTGTGTTAATGGAACGGAGCTGTGCTGCTGTTCTGGGACCAGTTTTGTAATTTTCCGAAGTTATGACTAAGGAGCGGGTTGACACGGAGGAGACCGTTCCTAGAGCAGTCTTAGGGTGGACTACATCCAGGAGCTCATTTATATCTGATCTAAATGAGTTGGCTGACCTGGCCGAATCTCAGGCGCATGGTAATGACTTCAGTCTTAAACCTCCTTATGGCCCTGACCTTTATCGGACCTGAATGTGCAAATTGCTCTTCATCACGGGAAGGTTTTTCCAAATCCAAAATGCGCTGTGCACTAGTCATTATGGCTCAAAGCCGTCATATATCACTTGTGCGATCTTGAGCTGTATAGATTTCTAATATGGTGCCACAGCTAGCTGAGGAGTCAGAACAGACGGGGGTCCTCAGTGGAGCAGAAGAACATTCATAGCAAATTCAATATGATCGATGGGACGGGGCATGATGGTAAAGGTTCCTGGATTGGAGAACTCATTTCCCTGAGGTCACCTAGAAAAGTTTCGTCAAAGTTATGTGAGCTGATTCTTATGGCAGAACAGGACCCTTTTGGATCGGGTGAAGACCTGTCTAAATAAAGAAAGGTCCGTGATCGAGAATTTAAGAGAACTAGCGCAGCAGATTTTACATAAAGCACATATGGACAATAGGCTGAAATATTAAAAAGGCCAACCAAGCACTGTAAACGTGATATATCATTATAAAGAGATCAGTACCGTACTGCTGTAAGTCTTCCTAAATGTATTAATACCCATCTTATCGTGCAAAGGTCAGAGACAATAACTTATAATAATAATAACAATTTAAAACCGCCATATGCTCAAAAATAGGCCTGTACCCGACTCAGGATTTTGCCAGTCGAATCGGATTCTCCTGTCCTGGCCGACCATTCGACTATTCGTTCATGTTTTTCCTCCATGTACATTATCAGTAATCAGTAAATCAATCTGCACATGGTTCAGATCTGACATCCTGCTCATGTAGAAAGTCAGCAGAGTCACAGGAACATATTTCTGAACTAAAGAGGCGCCAGCTGCTCGTATTATAGCCTGTCTTTATAATTTCACTTCTAACAGCGTCTTCAGTAGGACGACCCTTCGTCTTTCATCTCTCATAAACAACGAACTGCTAAATAAAACCAGATTTTTTTTTAGATGAAAAGAGAAACGGTAGACCTGAAACAGTTTAATTATTATATTACCAGCACTGAAATCATTATCTTTCGTTTATCGGCAGGCGTATTAATGACTGTACTTATCTGTAAATGATCTTAGCTGTAGACGAATAAATAATATCTGTAATTTAGGTTCTAAAATAATGGAGTTATAATGAAACAAACGTCTTCGGTCTGTTCTTCCTTCACCGCAAACAGCCGTTATGTCACTTGTTTGGAGCAGAGTTGGATATCTGACTAAATGACGAGCAGAATTCAGTTTTGTTTGTTCGGATTCTCTTCAAAAGCTCCTCCTCTTTCTCTGAGACATCGTCCCCCCGTGTCTCTCAGCTTCACAGCTGTAGCTTCCTTCAGCACACGTGGTCACGTGGATTTAATTTTTTAGCAAGGATGTGTCACAGCCCAGCTAGAACTTCAATATATATTTATTATTCCCCTTTAATAATTATTAATATGTCTTTTTACGTTCTTAAAGTTCTTGTGCATTTTATAAAAAAAAAAAACTGTTTTATGTAGGAGAATAAAGCGTTCTGCTATTGTTATGCTTAGTAGCATTAGCATTTCTTCATCCAGCCTTGAGCACTGCCCTGACCTAAAAGCGCCCCCTTGTCGTGCACGTTGACTGCAGATGCTTTCAGAGCACACTTCCTAGGAAAGGTCACTCAGGAAGATCAAACCCAGACGGACAGAAGACAGCAGATCATAATGTGTGAGAGTGCGTGTCTTTCACGTGAAGGTGTGGACGCCCTGTCCCAGCGTGCCCTTTCTTCCTCTGTCACTGTTCGAGGTGTGGGATCACCCTGGTATTTCAATCTTGCAGATTCCCCTCTGAAGACAGCAGAAAGCCTTGGCGTGCTTTTTGGAAACATCCCGTTTAAAACCGTTTAGTTCAAGCCCGAGAAAGAAAAGGTGAAATAAAGAAATAAAAAGTCCTTTCAAACGGTGGGACGTCCTTGGTCACCACCAACTCAAAGAGTTCTCCATAACTCATTTACCTTTTCTCTAAATAGCCTCTTTGGGGAGTGATATATCGCCCCTGGGCGACATGGAATATTGCGGAGTGGAATACAGTGTTGTCGGGTTGTGAAAGTGAGGCTATATTAGATTCACCGCCACCTCTAGCCCACGCCACAATTGCTGTCAAAGGAGCAGTTCAGTGAGAAATGACACCAAACTGCCAGGCTTGCAAAGTGAGTGCGAGGGGAGAGTGTAAGGACGCGGTAATTCTCCCATGAGGCATTAGCATTAGCTGCAACTGCATTAGCAACGATTAAAAAGCCATTGTGCTAACAACATGCCGTTCTCATCTAATCAAAAGGTCTACATTGCGTACCCTCGTCCATTCCTTTATGGGGACGGCTCGTAAGGCCGGACATTTGGATGCCCTCTTTAGCCTTATAGTTTCTTAATCTTCTCTAAGAGTCTTTAAACAGCGGGTCAGTGTTGGAAAAAGTAGGGTCTGTAAACAGTTCTCCCTGAAAAACAGAACGAGCTGAGCAGCGAGGTAGAAGATACTGGGGAGATGGGAGTGTTGGAGCCTACCATATACAATAGATGAAAGGCCCAGTGTCAAAAACCGCCTATCTGATTGACAGAGATCCACTGAAACACTTTGCTTTGTGGTTCTGCAGGTGAAGAGCCCACCTGTAGAACACATGGTGCAATGACAAATTGCTCATCTATCGAACTGATAATGAAATACCGTCCATGTGGGAGATGTTATCAGTTCAGTGCCTGCTCATACCAGAACACCATCCCAGTGCTATGCAGTAATGTCTTAATGATGATTAAGAGAGAGCTCCTGAAGTACTCTCGACTACACTCAGCTAGGCTGACAGAAGAGACTTGAAAACAGGCGCTGATATAATCAGGAAACTGGAGGGAGACCCACCAACAGTGGCGGTGAGAAGAACCAGGCGCCTGGAAGTCCACAGAACAAATATGGTGTTTTTATTTGTTGTCCAAAATGTGTTTGTATTGATGTGAAATATCGGTAAATCTGCAAAAATAATGGCTCCTCTATTTGTCACATAACACACATGTAAATAAATATAAATAATTTAAACATCTGAAATTGTAAATTAAACCACTGCAGAAAAAAATGTAATCGTAAATTCCTGTAGTTTCTTTCTGTGATGAGATCCGTTTATTTAGAAAATCACTAATGACCTCCAGAAGCCTGTGTTTAGAACCATGCTCGCTGTGCGTTTCACCCCAGCCACCGCTCGCCAGTCTCTCTGTAGGTCACTCGAGGTCATCTTACGGTGGGTAAGGGGCATTGGAATGAGGTGGCGCTCATCACGGTCAGTAGAGAGGGGGTTTGGCCCTCTGCCAGTCTGTAGCTGTGTTGTCCTGTGTGTTTGCTGCTGGACCTTGTTCTTATGGACCAGACGCTCACTGTATCTGCCAGTAAAGCTAGAACCCAACCTTCGGTTCCTCACTGAGAACCTGCTGTACATGTGGAGATGCTGATTTAGGAGGAACTGGAGTGGGCTCTGATTTATTTCCAGACCTGTAGCTGTTATGAAGCCCTTTCTGACAAAAGATAAGGTATGTAGATAAGGTGATGGGTAACAACAATAAGTCATATAGATTTCAAGGTTGGAACAACCAGAGAAGATACTGGTGTCCTCAGGACAATGGACTGTCCACCCCAAAGCCCAGATCTCACCTTCATTTAATGTGTTTGGGATTATTTGGATTATAAGAAGCCTAGAATACAGTTAGCTTTATAACTCTTTATAAATTAAAGCTTCATTAATATCTCAGATTTCTTTGAAAACATAAATACACGCATCCTGAAATAGAATGAAACTGAAGACACACTAAATACCAAAACCATTTACTTTGGATTATTCAGTACTTTAGTAATATCTAATTACTTACCTGTATTAACTGGAAATTCTATGAATAGAGAATGGTGTCTGACCGGCTCGGTTCTGCGCAGGACTCTACAGCAGGAGTATGTGGACCTCGGTGATTAGATTCGTATGCAGCCTTGCTCTTTCTGAGCGCCTCAGTAGAGACCCCTGTTTCAGTGCACTATCGATCTCAGATGCAGATACATGGGGCGAGAGTAATTGGGTATTATCTTGATGGGTGTAAGTTTAATGATGTTGACTGTGGAGATCAATCTCCAGGGCCATCAGTGTGGGGGGAGGAGGGGGTGGTCATGGCCCGTGCACTTTGCCCAACACTGTTTGGTATGGCTTTAAGTGATGGCTGGAAATGGCAGAAACCCATCATCATTATTACACGTGTCCTCTCCTGTCAGGTATTTGTTGCTGTCATGTTCACTTGGAGCGTCTCCTTCGCTATCTCAGGAAGAATACACACATGCATGTTGAGGCACGTCTGCTAGGTTCCTGTCTTCTAGCAGCTACGGACATCAGACGTGCTGAGAACGGAACCGGTTTACATAACGTCACTGATGAACACCATCTCGTACTGTCTGTGGTTCCCATGGACAGGCCTTTTCTGAAACACGAGTGTGTAAGCTGTGCTCACTCTGGTTTATCACCATTAGTGACATATTTGCAGTAGTGGAGTGTCGACACAACCTTCCCCTCCAAACCGCTAGCCAAGCTAACTCCGGTATGTCGGACACAGCGGGATGCTAGGCCTAACCTCAGACGGGCAATCTTCGCCGAGAGTTTCAAGCAGATGTTGCTCAGCGAGAGAAATTTATTTCGAGTACTGTAATGAGGTAAAGCCAGGCTGT
>JAMWET010000249.1:410000-602500 GCA_024036415.1 Prochilodus magdalenae
AAAATACAAAGTGGTATTCCAGGAGAGAGTTAGGGAAACAAAAGGCAAGTCAGAAACTAGAGAGGCAAATAATCAGGCAACTAGAAGAAGAGTCACAGGGAGTCAGAACCGGAGATACCGATAGAGGACAGGAGAAAGCATGCAAACAGAGTTCAGCAAACCTTCGAATCAGAGAGAGAGAGAGAGAGAGAGGGAAGAAAGAGAGAGGGGGGAGGGAGAGAGAGAGAGAGAGAGAGGGAGAGGGGGAGGGAGGGAGAGAAAGTGAGAGAGTGAGAGAGAGTGTGTGTGTGAGTGTGTGTTTGGGGTGGGGTTAAAGTAGACTTGGGTGAATGAGCAGCAGGTGTGTGTAGTCAGTACTCAGGAGATCTGGAACAGGAGGATGGTCTATGATTGGTGGGTTCCGGACATATTGTTGTGATGTCATCAGGTACAGAACTGGGAGATGGAGTTTGGGAGCTCAGAGGCAGCAGAAAAACCCGGAGGTGTGGCATTCATGATCCGTCAAGAATCTGTAAAGGTCTCCATGGCACTGCTAATGAATAACAGACAGATTAGAAAACTAATCCCAGCTCTGAAAAAATCAGTTACACACAATCCCACGGGCAGTCCCAGGTCCTAAAGTGACGAACAGCATAGTGTAAATACAAACAGACAGAAATCCTTTTCCACAGTACCAAGATTATTAATGTCGCAGCTAACTAACTTCATTATTCTGTGAATATACAAGCTTATTCTACATTTGATCCCAAACGGTTAGACTGTTCCTTTCAACAGGACTTATTCCAGAACAGAGGGCAACAAATGACCTCCATTCATCATTTTTCACCATTCTTGCTTCATATAACACCTGATCTGCTCAACCTGTTTAAGATCTGACGCAGAGCTGCTTGTAAATTTCTACAGAAATGTGATTTAGATAAGACCAGATCTTCATTCAACTCAAAGACTCCAACCAAATGTGTCCTGTAACTGTGGATCAGCCCATGCGGAGGAGGCATGGTCAGCTGCTCCCACAGAACTGCTTACCGTGATATGTTGACGGGCTTTGATGCATGAACGTCCCAGCTTAGGTTCTACTTTAGCTATTAAAGTCCGGACTTCAGTTTAAAGCATTGCTGTAGACTAGGTGGCGTTTTAGGGTGGTGGTCTTTCTGCAGGACTCACCACCTTCTAAAGGATCGCAGACAAACACAGCACATCTCCTGTCAGACACAAGGATCCAGTTTCAGGTTTTATACCTGGGAGGCAGGTATTAATCAGCGCTCTCCTTCCATACAGGCCGTCAGTGTTCAGGGTTTGATTGGAGACGTATGACCCCTGACAGCTACACCTGCCGATCCTGGGTGTTACTCTGGAGTCTCCCAGTCAGTTTTGTTAGATGACCTTGTCGGATGAGGAGTACTGATGATGATCTGTGTATACTGCCTGGTGGTTTGGTCAAGTTCAAACTCTCCTCCGGTCTAGTCTTAGTGATTGTGTGCACACTGTTAGTATCTAATCTAAATCGGTGAGGCCAGTCATTCTCTGAGAGAGTTTATGAGCCAGTTGTGATCTTTAACCAATCCGTGAAGTGAAACATCCACACACACACACTAGGGGGCAGTGAGCACACTTGCCCAGAGCGGTGGGCAGCCCTATCCACGGCACCCGGGGTGCCTTGCTCAAGGGCACCTCAGTCATTACTGTCAGTTCAGGGAATCGACCCTCCGGTCACAAGCCTGCTTCCCTCCAGCCCACAACTGCCCAAACAAAGCCCAACTAGCAAGTGTGTGTGATGGAGGTCAGGTGAAGGTGAAATTTGTGCAGACATGAGATCTCTCTTCCCCTGAATGCAACTCAAGAGCTGTGATTTTAGAAAAACTCATCTGTTAGATTTGATCCTTGTGGTATTACTGTAGGATATGTGGGCACACTACTCTCTATGAAATCAATCAATAAAGCATTTCCTTTTTAAATCCAGGTTACCATGGTCACACAACCCAGGTTACGTCTGCGGTGATTGACCACCTACTACAGATGTGAAATGAAGTGGTCAGATAAACACTGGAGTGTGTTGCTTTGAGGCACAGAACATTTAGTAGTACTCGGTGAAAGCAGCGAAGATAGAGCGCCAGGCAGAAACGCACGGGGCTCTTAGAGTAAAATCAGCCCTGACAGATCTAGGCAGCCTAGTGACCCTCTTTCAAGCACAGTTTAATGGAGATGTTTCTCACCCACCTCCACTCCACCCCTCGCAGCACTGCCATCGCCTCTGCATGGGGGCAGCAATTTAACTGGAAAAGACTGGGAGCTTTTTATCGGTAGTGAAAGGCGCTGCTGAACGCTGAACCGTCTGGCTACACAGTGCAGCACAGCTCCTCTGTAATGTCAGCGGCCGTTTACTATTGGGGGCGTGTTTATTTATCACACTCTATGCAAAGCAGCGGTCTAGAGATGACAGTGGGGGGCGGTACCAACTGAGACTTAGTAAGAGTGTGCTATGGTAAAATGATTAATTATGGAAACCAGTGAAGATGCTTCCTGAAGAGTGATTGCACAGCCTTAGCAATTTGACAGTGGTTGCTAAGGTGTTGCTATGGTGTTGCTGTGGTATGTCAGACGGTTGCTATGGTATCCTGGGTGGTTGTTATGATTTTGCTAGGCGATTGCTATAGTATCCTATGTGGTTGCTTGAATGTTGCGAGGTGGTTGCTAGAGAGTTGCTGAGCAGATGTTATGGCATCCCCTGGCATTCACAATAAATTGAATTATTGGAATTTAAATAATCATACATTTACCAGGTCTGAGGCCCAGGAACTGACTGATACGTGGTTTCTGCCTTTATCCTTGTAGTGATGCTACCTGTATAACATAATGCGCTCTGTCTTTTTGTTTTTCTATGTTTTTCTTAAAAATACTACACACTTCACCGGGTATTTGTCTAGCCTTGTCTTTGAAAAGCCCACAGTAGGCAAGCTGGACTTAAAAGCTTGTCTGCACCAGTAACCAAAGGAACAGGGCTGTTCTTTTACACAGCAAGGCCAAAAGCACTTTTCACTAAGCTGCTGAAATACAAAAAGAGCTAACAGGGTTCCTTCCTGAGGGTTTGAGATCTCTCTTTGAAAAACAAACTGGCGGCTGAACCTTAGCATCTGCACCACTAAGGCAAATGAGTAGCCAATGCTTCGAAATGAGAAACTCGAGTAAAGGTTTCAATGAACTTTCCCCTGCTGAATTTGCAGTCAGGGAGTTTTGAATGCGTTTGAAGGTGCTGAAGGGAAACGAGCACACAGCTCTGCCGTTAAAGGACATTTTGACCTTTGTGACATTAGTTTGACCCCCAAAATGAACGCTTTCAATGGAAGAAACTTTAGTGGCACTACAGGAGACTGAAAGGGCTGACTCTGACACATCACTGTGTAAAATTACAGGACGTCCATGTTTGTTATTTGGCTTCAGTGTTTGTTAGAACATATCAGATTTAAGCACCTTTAATAATAATGATAAATAAAACCATATGGAATCAGCATGCTGGATCTTTTTTAAGGTTAGGTCATACCAAATGGTCTGATTAGTCTGATCACAAAACAAGAACGGAAAACAGGTCTTGTCATACGGACAGTTACTCCATGTTGCATCATATAAGTAAGTCTCGGTGCCAGACCACCAGCTGTGGGACGTTAAGTCTCAATATTCTCAGGGTGTCCTTAAGCCTGATGCCAGTCTTGCATTTAATGAGATGCCACTGTCATATGAAACAAAGCCAACAGCCAGGCACTCAGGCATCGTCTCACTGTAGTGTAATTCACATGGTTCGTTAAAAATACTGCTGTACATCGGCACACGGGCATGCAGGCAGATCCGTACGCCAGCGGGTCTGTTAAACACAGCTTTGGTTTTTGGCTCATTTGGAAATCCCTATTTTGTTGTGTGACAAGCAGAATTTAGTCCTTTACAGAGATCTTCTGGAAGCTTTGGCCAATTACAAACAGGTCCTTCTTTAAAAGCGCTGGGGTTTATACCAAACTGACGGGACATGTTTTAGAGAAAGGACACAGCTGCAGCTAAGCTGGGCTTCATATAGATTGTTAGTTATGTAAAGCACTTTTCCCAGTTTTATAGATAACAGTGAGCATGTTTAAAGTTACACTGGATTTCAGCCGTAATCCGTTTATTAAGACTCAAACAGCATACTTCTTAGATCAGATAGAGAGCCAGGCTGTTCAGTACATACACTGTATACCCTTACTCTGATTTCTTTAGTTCCTCCCAGTTTGATCCTGGGTATGTAACTAAGTAATTCAGTTTAGTTATGTCATGTAATTAAGTTCTGTTTTTCTATTGTGTCAAATACTTATTTCATGCAATAAAATGCAAATGAATTATTTAAAAATCATAAAATGTGATTTTCTAGATTTTTTAAAATTCTGTCTCTCACAGCTAAAATGTACCTATGATAAAAATTACAGACCCCTCCATTCTTTGTAGGTGGGAAACTTGGAAAAATCAACAGTATGTCAAATACTTGTTTTTCCACTGTATATATAAGCTTATAATAATTATATATTAAAATAATAATAATAATCACAGGACACCATTAGGAACCTCTACAGCTCTGTGTGGAGATGTCTGGCAGGTTGGGTTGGCTGAGAGTCTGACTTCTGTATGTGTAGCTCAATAAATATTGATCATATCAGTCTAAATTTATCATCAGTTATTGATCCTGGTCACCTTTATCTTCCTTCCCAACACACCCGCACTCCCACACCTCCTCCTGGGTGCAGTCTTTTTTTGATGATTAATTTTTGACAGAGATGTATAAAATAAAAACAATGAAAAGTAAATAGAAACCGCTGCATTAACTGGAACAGGAAGCAGAAGGATGAGTTAGTTGTTGTCTGATCAGTCATGGTGAACTCTACCTCTGTGTGGGGAGTGCGTTGTATTCACAGCACCCTCCACTGTCTCTCCTGGATGCTCACTAGCAGCTCAACATTTAACACCCACAAAGCAAACCATGTCCTAGCTGATCTGATAGGAGAGTGGCAGGTAAAAAATGATAATTGATTGAATTAAAAAAAATCCATTCTGCCGGCAGATTATCCAATAGGGAGCCTGCAGAAACGGTTACATAACTGGGCCTTCTGAACAGTTATCAACATTCTGCAGACGACTCTGATACACGATCAATAGCCTAAACAGGAATGTGATGAAGGCCATCTTTTACCAGTTAGTTATTAAATTCAGTTTTATGAGTACACATATAAACAACCACAGAGCAGCTTCCCCACTACGGCTTACTCTATTCACATCCTGTTCAGAATCACAAACACACCGCTCCCTTCATTAGCCAGATTTATTTAACTCAGGTTTCGGTTTTTAATTATAGCAATATGATGATTTTGAATTATTTATTTATGTTTAGTGCTGTATCATGTCGTGACTCGAAAGGACACATGATTTTTTTCAGTTTTGGGGCAGACTGAAAATGGGTGCTATTTAAAGTACACTGTTCCCCACCAGGTGATAGGGCTCCGGTAAACAGACTAAAGCATTTATTTAATTAGTACATTCATGCAAATTTTCAGGGCGTGGAAGGAAATGATCGACACACAACAGACAATTATGGAATTGTTTAATTATGGGGAAGAATAATGAATAGTACAGTGGTGGTAGACATTATGCTTTTCCCTGAGCCCAGTTTAAACGGCCACACCTAGGAAGAAATGTATGAGCTGATGAAGTTTGAATTTTGATAAATGGTGATTAAGTCCTGAATAGCTGATAAATTTAATATGCAGTAACAAAAGAAGACGATGGAGAGACGGTGGCTGGGAGGAAACAGCACCTGTTAACATGAATCCCATCGTGTGCAGGAGAGCTGTGACTTCACGTAAAAGCATGATGAAGTAAGTGGTCTTATTGAGGCCGGTGACCCAACAGAAGGAGAACAAAAGCAGGAGATGGCTTTTTTGGGTTGGTGAATGAGTTACAGAGTAAAGAGGACCTGTTTAATTTTCACTGTCTGATGAGGAAGAGGAACATGAAGGCTCTCTCACAGTTAAAAGCATTTCTTGATGACGAAGCTGATTCAGTGGGTAGTGAGTCTGTCCAAGTGGCAAACTGCTTTTGCAGGGTGCTGCTGATGATGGATCCATAACGCCACATGACAGCATTTCACCGGCCACAGAAAAGGCTCCGTGTGCAGCCGGTAGTCAGGGTAGCAAAGCATCGAGTCCCCTGTCCGAGGCTTATGTACAACACCCCATACAGGTAGCACAATCAGGAATATTCGACAAGCAGCTTAGCTGAGGAAAGCTGAGATTATACCAAAGGCTACAACACCAAAGGCTAGAGCTAAGTTCCAGTTTTAGACACAAACATCAGTAGCACATACGACCGCAGTAAGAGTTCAAAGAAAGCACACAGTGTACCCTGACCAAAACCGCTCAGACAAACCGAAACCTGCGCCATGTCAGGTCAAACCACACATTCATTCTCAGTTCAAACCAAACAGCCTACTCAAAGCACAAGGTGAGGTCCACAGCAGATCCCTCCTGACAGCGGTTCTTATACTGATGTCAGGAAGAGGCCGAATGATATCACAGCGCTGCTGATAAAGCGGCATGCGCTCTCCACTTCCACTAAGAGGAATATTGGGCATGGTGATTCAGTTCCACTCCAGATCTTTCATTAAACCTTTAAAACTAAAACTGACCATTTCCAACAAGGTTATACCTAGGACAATATACGACTAGAGAAAGAAAGTTTTATACACCACCAGATAGAGAGTATACGGCAGCTGAGGATCAAACCGGAGACTCAGGAGTTTATCATACCCACAGAGGAACAGGCAGTGGACCTGTACACTGAGATCCCTACTCTGCATTCACTCCAGGACTACAACCATGCATACAGGTCAAATATCCAGTTACCATTCCAGCTTTAAGGAAAATGGAGAGTAGTTTTCTGCTGGGTTTATAGCAGGGGGCATTATGCTGTAGAGTTCTCGCTCATGTCAGTCCCTGAGCAAACAAAGTTGCAGCGGCAGAATAACTAGCAAACCCCAAATGCCGTCAGGGCATTCACAGAGCCCTGCATGTTCTACAACAGACATCAAAGGAGTGGTCTTCGGGTTCTGTCTAGCAATGTGTGTAAACAAGAAGTTCAAAAAAGCCTTCACATGAGCTGATCCCGAAGCAGTGGTCTTACTGGAAACCAGCATCCGTACAGTTCATGTGAACAAACTTTCCTATATCTGGATAAAGCATGCAGACCCAGGTGAGGAAAACGGAAACAAGCGATACAAAAAAAAAAAAAAAACAGCCTGCTATAAAAGATCTGTCTTAGAAGTGACCGTGGTAAATGGCCCATTGCAGAGCTCAACGTCTGCTGGAAGGGTTAAAAAAGGACCAAGGGTTCTATAAAGAGTATAAGGCCTTCATGGCAGAGGGGTAGAGATATCCTAAATCACGACAATCAATCCACCTCCACTACCTAAACGCCAACGACATGTCTTCTCATCCACCCCCATCACACTGAGAGCACCACCGACAGATTATAGATTACAGCACTCAGGTCTATGCTGTGTAACGCACCAGCAATGCTGGAGGCTTTAAATGCTGGTGTTTCCAAATAATTAATAATCCTCTTCAAAACATCCCTAACAATACATACCTCAAACTCAAAATACTCCACCAGCCAGTGTTCGCCAATCTACCTCCATCTCGGTTTTTAAATCAGACCTGAAACTCACTTATACAAACTTACTTTAGAAGAGTGAGAAACCGTGGTGACCTGAGGTGTGTAGTTTCTTTTCTTGCTCATGCGGAAGGGCGGAGTCAGGAGACTGAAGGCTGGAGATGTTGGAGTAGTTTATTTTAAGGGGATCACAGTTCACTGACATCTCCCGTCCAAAGACAGGCCAGTCCAGTCTGAACTCAGCCCAACTCAGTCTGAGGACCGAACCTTGTCACGCAGGTTTCATACACTGTTTCCACACCTGTAAGATTCAAAGACGATGTGTCAGCTGTCCTTATTTAATGTCAACAGATGGTCAGTTGTCCTTCAAATGGTGTTTGATCTAGGACCTGTAGAACCCTAATTGCAACATTCTCTTAGGGGCTCCGTTCTGTTCTGATGATGCAGCTGTTTCTCACATGGTAAACACACTCGTATACTTACACACTTCTACACAAAACACTGCTATCCAACAACTGCTTTTATAGTTGTTCGATACATCCCTTATTTTTTATTTTTTTGAAGTACTTTTAATATTTTAAAATTTTAAATTTTAATATATGTAATTTATCTGATTCCTTTTATCTGTGTTTTGGTTGTATGTGTTCGTGTGTGATCCTCAGGTATTGTTATGTACAGCCCTCTGGTCGGCGCAGGCTGTTTAAAGAGGGCTTTATAAATAAAGTTTACTTACTTACCTTTCAGAAAATATATTTTGAGTATGTTTGATGTACGTGTGTTAATGCACTTGCGTTAATGGCATATAGTACAAACGTAACTGAACTAACATCAGGTGTGGTGTAAGGCGAGTAGCCTACCTGCACATAATTAATAAATAATACATAATTAATTCAGTTATTCGAGCCTCTCCGGCCTCCCCCAGCTTCTTCTTTACTACTGAATGTTGAATTGCTCCCATGCATGTGTTTCCTTACCTGTTTTTGTTCCTTTAGCTTCAGCACTGCGGTTTTCCAGGTTCCTGCTGTGTTATCTGGGATGTCATTGATTTCCTTAGCCACAAACTGAAAAGACAAGAGACGTGGGAATGAGGTTCATTATGAACTTTCACTCTCATTACAAACAACACATCCCAGGCTTTTCTCGACATGGTAAAGTCATCACCATCTTAATCTGGGATGTCCTTTACAATTCTGTAGGGATCAAGACTATCAGATCAAAAGAAGTAAAGAACAAACAAAAGGGAGCCGAGTGTCCTTCAATCAAGACAAGCCAATCCGAGACACTCGATACAGAACAACACAAAATGGCAATCACAAATCCCTCCGGTCGTCCCAGCCGGACGATTCAATCAACATTTAAAATGTTGATTAGCTACTGAGGAACCACAGGTCTTCAAACAGCCAGCTCCACCACATCTCTTTCACCGTGGCCTAAGAGGCAGTGGCTCCGTGGCTGATCTGCGGTGGCTGCTTAAAGCTTTATTTCCAGGTTTCATTTTGGTTTCATCCAGTGTGCAAATCACTCCAGAGCTGCACACGAATAAACAGTTACCAGTGTCAATGGTGTTAATGAGCATGGTTACGGCTGTAACTCAAAACAATTAGAGCCTTTAATTACTGCCTCTCATTCTGAACCCATGGCAACACAGGCAAGTGAAGCAAACAAGGAACAAGGTTCAGCGAGTCAGCGGGTTTCAAAGGATTGTGTTGTCTCGTTTCCTTGACCATCACTTACCACAGACCCACCTACTACAGACCCACAGACCCACAGGCCCACCTACCACAGACCCACAGACCCACCTACTACATACCTACAGACACACGTACCACAGACCCACCTACTACAGATGCACAGACCCACAGGCCCACGTACCACAGATCCACAGACACACCTACCACAGACCCACCTACCATAGACCCACCTACCACAGACCCACAGACCCGCCTACCACAAACCCACAGACCCACCTACTACAGATGCACAGACCCACAGGCCCACATGCCACAGATCCACAGACACACCTACCATAGACCCACCTACCACAGACCCACAGATCCACAGACACACAGACACACCTACCATAGACCCACCTACCACAGACCCACAGATCCACAGACCCACAGACCCACAGGCCCACGTACCACAGACCCACCTACCACAGACCCACCTACCACAGACCCACGTCCCACAGGCCCACGTACCACAGACACACCTACCACAGACCCACAGGCCCACGTACCACAGACACACCTACCACAGACCCACAGGCTCACCTACCACAGACCCACAGACCCCCCTACTACAGATTGACAGATCCACCTACCATAGACCCACCTTCCGTAGGCCCACCTACCACAGATCCACAGACACACCTACCACAGACGCACCTACCATAGACCCACCTACCACAGACCCACAGACCCGCCTACCACAAACCCACAGACCCACCTACTACAGATGCACAGACCCACAGGCCCACGTACCACAGATCCACAGACACACCTACCACAGACCCACAGACCCACCTATCACAAACCCACAGGCCCATGTACCACAGATCCACAGACACACCTACCATAGACCCACCTACCACAGACCCACAGATCCACAGTCCCACAGACACACAGACACACCTACCATAGACCCACCTATCACAGACCCACAGGCCCACGTACCACAGACACACCTACCACAGACCCACAGACCCCCCTACTACAGATTGACAGATCCACCTACCATAGACCCACCTTCCATAGGCCCACCTACCACAGATCCACAGGTCCACGTACCACAGACACACCAACCACAGATCCACCTACCACAGACCTACGTACCACAGACCCACAGATCCACTTTTCTTACAGTGATCTACCAAAAGTCAGTAGCATGTAAAGATGTGAAGATACCTCAGGGGAAGTTTGGGAACGCCCACACCTGTATAGGCTGTGACGTGTAATCTCGTGAGTGAGGTAGAACCCTGTGTGGTGTGGTTCGCTGAGTCCCATTAGCGGTTGTTTGGGGCTGATGGTAGGGTTTGTGTGTGGTGCTTCTTTACTGGTTTGGCTCAGTATCTCGTAAGATCCTGTGGTGGGTGGGAAAAGAAAACCGTTTCTGTTTCCAGCAACTGCAGGTAGCAGTAGCTAATCCCAGGTTTATTTTGCTCGTGTTCTGTATAAATCATTAGGACGGGGTAATCGTGGAGAGAGGCAGAGTGACAGATGTGAAAAATGCACCTGTGAGTTACTGAGTGTGAAACATGGCAGAATTTAAAAAGCTTTTCATGCAGAGGGACCGCCCGGAGGCCCCCACACAGCCCTCCTCCCCTCTCCTGTACACACACACACACACACACACACACACACGCACACACATGTGCACACACACACACACACACACACACTAGCGCTTGTATTACTGTGTACGCCGGTGCTTTCTATGGATATCTTATTAGCTAACTAGTGCTTAAAAAGCCAGTCTGGCCTAAAACTGCAGTTTAGCATTATTTGTTGTTTGCCTCAGTTCTTATATCCACCAGCCTCATTGATTCTGTCCAGCAGCCCTTTTGGTGCACAGCATGCATTATGCAAACTCATCAGCTCATCATACAATATTTGGGTTTCCCTGTTGAATCCCAATCCTGAGTCCTACTCAAGCCAGAACTTGCTGCCAGCATCAGCACCTCCCCCAATCCCTGCATAATCAGCAAAACCTCTCCGTTTGGTCGTTTAATGAAGGACTTATAAATTAAACTCCAAGTACAGATACTGATACGCCCCCACCACGCCAGGTCGGTGTACGGTGGAGTTTTAAATAATCTAACTTCTTTATAAATCAAACATCTTCAAGTTAATTAGAAAACATCTTTACCTTCTTATTCTCAAAAAAGTCAAAGTCAACGGATCTATCTTTAGCGCATCTGTACGGTCGTGTACAGAAGACATCACTGTCACATCCTCCAATCCTGTTCCGTTTTCCAGATCCACCTCTCCAGAGTACTGATCACACACACCTGTTCCTCATATTGTTTACTGATCTGGTTTTTGACTTCCCTGTTTACTCTTTGGTCCGTTTGGAACCTTTGCCGATCTAATTGCCTGGTTTTGATGCCCGCCTGTTGCCCTACTCTGGATGCTACCACAGTAGTGACCGGCAGACTTGTTGGAGGGCAGACACAAAGCTTTGAACATTCTGCCTTGGTAGATTGCTCTCACCCTGGAGCGATTTCAATCCACTCATAAACACAAACAACCCCCAATGCTGGTGGAGAGACGAGGCTAGCTAAGTGACGATGAGGAGAAAGACGAATTCGTTTTCCTGCATCACTTAGCCAGAGTCCACCACCTACCTGTACTCTAGGCTTCGTCTCAAATACCCTGTCTAAACAAGCTCAAACCACCATATTTACTTCTTTCTTTAAGTGGCGTTAAGTAACGTGGTGCCGGACCTGTGTATGTTTCAGTGCTCAGTGTTAGCTGAGATGCCGGAGTCAGTCTCTCAGTGTATTTGTTCAGTACTCGGTGCTCAGAGTGTCGTTTTGAATGAAACTGCAGACGAGGAGAATGTTCCTGTAGTGTGAGACACAGAGACAGGATTTCAGCTGTTCCACCGTTAGTCTCCTTTACCATATGATTGTTTCATAATGCGGTAAATGTTTCTGGTGAGTGGCAGGTCTGAACTGCAGCCATGCCAGCTTAGCTCCGGGACTCTTTTACTACAGAGCCATGCCAGAGTAATACGTCACTGTGGTGACAGTGTGTTGCTTCTCTCAGGTCAGATTTTTGTGTGTATGGCAGCATGTTGTTCCAAAACTCTCTATAAAAATGCATCGTTTGGTTTTGATGATGTCATCACATATGTGGAAGTCAGACAGGCCATGTTTATTAATGTAACTATACTGTAACCTGTCCGCCACCATAATGGATGCTAGCTTTTGAATTGCTCGCTGATAACCAGCTGAATGGTCCTTCATCTCTTTAGAACCGAACTGCTGGCATTAGACTCGAAACGGCCATACGATCTCATTTTCAACATTTGACCTGTTATTTCTGAGCTATTTTCTATTAAATGTAGGGTCTAAATCATTTGTATTCTGTAGTTATTGGAAACTGACATGGAATTAATCTACACATTTAAATTAGCTTAGCAATAACATACTATTCAGTTGATATTTGCACTACTATGTTTTGTCTGTAAGTGAAATAAAGACTGAGCTGTAACAGTTAAGGTGCACCGCCGCTTTATAAGGTACTGACACAAAGTCTTTATTATAAAAAGGATGAATATAATTTACCTACGTTTTGAATTAAACGACAGTGAGACAGGTATTCAGAACTTTTGAGCAGTGGTTTGCAGACACTGCTCGTCACTCAGGCTTACAGAGCTCCCGCTTGCTTCACCACGCAGACACGTTTCTCTGAAGTGTGTGGAGAAGCAGAACATAGCATTTGTCTGCCACGGAGCATGCTGTCAGTTCAAAGTGTGAAAACGGCTGGACAAACTGGAATGAGGCAGGAAATAAATGGAAAAGCATCATCATCTAGTGCAGCTTAGAATTCCATGGAGAGGTTGGGATGATTTGCGTCTGTATTTACAAACAGCCCCTTCCTGCACCCTTCCTACAAGTTTCATATGATTCACTCCGTCTGTGTGGGTGGAGAGAGAGAGAGAGAGGAGAGGTATGAGAGAGAGAAAGATATAAGAGAGAGGGGAGAGAGAGAGAGAGAGAGAGAAAGAGAGTGGGATGAGAGAGAGAGAGAGAGAGAGAGAGAGGGATGAGAGAGAGAAAGATATAAGAGAGAGGGGAGAGAGAGAGAGAGAGAGAGAGAGAAAGAGAGAGTGGGATGAGAGAGAGAGAGGGATGAGAGAGAAAGATATGAGAGAGAGAGAGAGAGAGAGAGAGAGGAGAGAGAGAAAAAGAGAGTGGGATGAGAGAGAGAGAGAGAGAGAGAGAGGGATGAGAGAGAGAAAGATATAAGAGAGAGGGGAAAGAGAGAGAGAGAGAGAAAGAGAGAGTGGGATGAGAGAGAGAGAGAGGGATGAGAGAGAGAGATAGAGAGAGAGAGAGAGGGGAGAGAGAGAGAAAGAGAGAGTGGGATGAGAGAGAGAGAGGGATGAGAGAGAGAGAGAGAGGGATGAGAGAGAAAGATATAAGAGAGAGGGGGATGAGAGAGAGAGAGGGATGAGAGAGAAAGATATGAGAGAGAGAGAGAGAGGGAGAGAGAGAGAGAGAGAGAGAGGGATGAGAGAGAGAGGGAGAGAGGGAGAGCATGGAAATGAGCGGAGGCAGTCTTAGGGCACCAGTTTTGCTGAACCAGGCAGGACAGCAAAGCAAATATCAGCCTTGTGGAATGAAAGCGAGTGTGCCAGAAGGCCGCTAGGAAACGGCCGTCCCATTGCAGCACAAAATAAATTACTTCTGTGGTTTCCAGCAAGAGTCGGCTTGTACCAATTACCACCCTGGAATACGCTCGTACTCGCGGAGGTAGAGGATAAGTGAATGACACTGTGAGAAAAGAGTGACGCCTGCAGCAGCTCGGCCGCACTAATAAGCAAAGCAGACAAAAGCATGGTGCGGAGGTGTAGCTCCTACGTCAGTACAGAGGAGTCAACCTTCCTGCCGGAACTACGGAATGTGTTTCAGTTTCAGTCTTCCAGAGTTTTCACCAGGAAAGTTAAATGTGTAGTTAGCTTCGTCAGTTTACTGATCATGTTCCCTAACACAGATTACCATATGAGCTGTACAGTATAAATAGTATGTTTAAAGTTTAAAGTCATTCTTTAAATCTGTTATTAAAGTAATAGGACATGAGCGGCCTCGTGCTAAGAGGGATTTTATCACCTGAGGTGAAATCATTGTAACACCTAGCCGTAAGTGGCTTACTGTCCAGGCTTACTTAAAACCCAGAGATTGTCCATTAGAAAAACACCGGCCTCAGAATTAAACCTTAATGCAAAGTAGAGATTTCCACCGGTAACATCACTTCTTAAAAATATTAATAATGCAGAGCTGCTTTATAAAGCACAAAATAACAGAACAGAGGAAGAAAGAAGGAAGGAAGGAAGAATGAAGGGAAGGAAGGAAGAGGGAACAATGAGGGCAAGAAGGGAGGGAAGAAGGGAGGCAAGAATGAAGGGAAGAATGAAGGAAATGCTGAAGGGAAAGAAGAGCGGAAGGATGAAGGGAAGGAAGGAGGAATGAAGGGAGGAACGAAGGGAAGGCTGCTTGCTTCTCTGGACTTCCTTACTCCACACTCCTCACATGATTAATGAAACATTGTGTAGAGTGATCGATACTGATGATCAATACTGATGATCGAAATATATGTTAGATAGGCCATGTTGTGCGGCGTTTACCGCGATGAGAGGTTTGGTATATATGTTAGCTAGGCCATGTTGTGCCGGCGTTTACCGCGATGAGAGGTTTGGTATATATGTTAGATAGGCCATGTTGTGCGGCGTTTACCGCGATGAGAGGTTTGGTATATATATTTTAGATAGGCCATGTTGTGCCGGCGTTTACCGCGATGAGAGGTTTGGTATATATGTTAGATAGGCCATGTTGTGCGGCGTTTACCGCGATGAGAGGTTTGGTATATATATTTTAGATAGGCCATGTTGTGCCGGCGTTTACCGCGATGAGAGGTTTGGTATATATATGCTAGATAGGCCATGTTGTGCGGCGTTTACCGCGATGAGAGGTTTGGTATATATATGTTAGATAGGCCATGTTGTGCGGCGTTTACCGCGATGAGAGGTTTGGTATATATGTTAGATAGGCCATGTTGTGCGGCGTTTACCGCGATGAGAGGTTTGGTATATATGTTAGATAGGCCATGTTGTGCCGGCGTTTACCGCGATGAGAGGTTTGGTATGTATGTTAGATAGGCCATGTTGTGCGGCGTTTACCGCGATGAGAGGTTTGGTATATATATGTTAGATAGGCCATGTTGTGCCGGTGTTTACCGCGATGAGAGATTTGTTATCTGTTAGATAGGCCATGTTGTGCCGGTGTTTACCGCGATGAGAGGTTTGGTATATATGTTAGATAGGCCATGTTGTGCCGGCGTTTACCGCGATGAGAGGTTTGGTATATATATGTTAGATAGGCCATGTTGTGCCGGCGTTTACCGCGATGAGAGGTTTGGTATATATATGCTAGATAGGCCATGTTGTGCAGCGTTTACCGCGATGAGAGGTTTGGTATATATATTTTAGATAGGCCATGTTGTGCCGGCGTTTACCGCGATGAGAGGTTTGGTATATATGTTAGATAGGCCATGTTGTGCGGCGTTTACCGCGATGAGAGGTTTGGTATATATATTTTAGATAGGCCATGTTGTGCCGGCGTTTACCGCGATGAGAGGTTTGGTATATATATGCTAGATAGGCCATGTTGTGCCGGCGTTTACCGCGATGAGAGGTTTGGTATATATATGTTAGATAGGCCATGTTGTGCGGCGTTTACCGCGATGAGAGGTTTGGTATATATATGTTAGATAGGCCATGTTGTGCCGGTGTTTACCGCGATGAGAGATTTGTTATCTGTTAGATAGGCCATGTTGTGCCGGTGTTTACCGCGATGAGAGGTTTGGTATATATGTTAGATAGGCCATGTTGTGCCGGCGTTTACCGCGATGAGAGGTTTGGTATATATATGTTAGATAGGCCATGTTGTGCCGGCGTTTACCGCGATGAGAGGTTTGGTATATATATGTTAGATAGGCCATGTTGTGCCGGCGTTTACCGCGATGAGAGGTTTGGTATATATATGTTAGATAGGCCATGTTGTGCCGGCGTTTACTGCGATGAGAGGTTTGGTATATATGTTAGATAGGCCATGTTGTGCGGCGTTTACCGCGATGAGAGGTTTGGTATATATATTTTAGATAGGCCATGTTGTGCCGGCGTTTACCGCGATGAGAGGTTTGGTATATATGTTAGATAGGCCATGTTGTGCGGCGTTTACCGCGATGAGAGGTTTGGTATATATATTTTAGATAGGCCATGTTGTGCCGGCGTTTACCGCGATGAGAGGTTTGGTATATATATGCTAGATAGGCCATGTTGTGCAGCGTTTACCGCGATGAGAGGTTTGGTATATATATGTTAGATAGGCCATGTTGTGCGGCGTTTACCGCGATGAGAGGTTTGGTATATATGTTAGATAGGCCATGTTGTGCCGGCGTTTACCGCGATGAGAGGTTTGGTATGTATGTTAGATAGGCCATGTTGTGCGGCGTTTACCGCGATGAGAGGTTTGGTATATATATGTTAGATAGGCCATGTTGTGCCGGTGTTTACCGCGATGAGAGATTTGTTATCTGTTAGATAGGCCATGTTGTGCCGGTGTTTACCGCGATGAGAGGTTTGGTATATATGTTAGATAGGCCATGTTGTGCCGGCGTTTACCGCGATGAGAGGTTTGGTATATATATGTTAGATAGGCCATGTTGTGCCGGCGTTTACCGCGATGAGAGGTTTGGTATATATATGTTAGATAGGCCATGTTGTGCCGGCGTTTACCGCGATGAGAGGTTTGGTATATATATGTTAGATAGGCCATGTTGTGCCGGTGTTTACCGCGATGAGAGGTTTGGTATATATGTTAGATAGGCCATGTTGTGCGGCGTTTACCGCGATGAGAGGTTTGGTATATATATGTTAGATAGGCCATGTTGTGCCGGCGTTTACCGCGATGAGAGGTTTGGTATATATGTTAGATAGGCCATGTTGTGCCGGCGTTTACCATGATGAGAGGTTTGGTATATCTGTTAGATAGGCCATGTTGTGCCGGCGTTTACCGCGATGAGAGGTTTGGTATATATGTTAGATAGGCCATGTTGTGCGGCGTTTACCGCGATGAGAGGTTTGCTCATAAACCGTCTGTAAATCTGAAACACTGTTTTCTAGTTGACTAGTGTTTTTGGACGCTGTAGAAACGAGACAGGTGTAGCATGTGGTCACCTGTAAGAGACAGAAATGCTGAAGTTGTGATCCCGTGACATTGCTGGATCTGTTCTGGTGTTGGGGAGAGATCAGGCTTTAGCTGGCCAAGCCCTGGACCGCAGAGCTTTCTGCTTGGTGTGGTCGAGCGTCAGCGCCTTTGATACGCCTCTGGAATGATGGTTTGTCCGTGCTGGTAGAGAGTAACCAGGGTGGGTAAATTCCCCCTGGTGCAGAATTAAACCGGTTCCAGTCGGTCATAACGGCGTGCAGGTGAAATAAATAAGAGCTCGTGCTGATTTACCTGTACATGCTCCGTAAGAGGCAGTGTACAGGTGTGGTGTTTGAACACATTACTTTTCTCCGACCGGGTCGTTAGCTCGTCTCTACACTCTGACTCGGCCTTCTTCTGTCGTACTGCGATCTCTGACCAACACTAAAAATATCAACTCATGTTACAGATTAATCTCACAACCCCACCCCCTACAAACCCACCGAACCCCACCCACCCCCCCTCTTACTGGGCTTGGTGTTGGTAATAAATGGAGATTTCTTCCTGAGCTGAAACCCCAGAACAGCCTCTGAGTGAGGAGGTCCTCTCACAGTGGACAGAGAGTCACAGGAGCACCTGACTGCCTCTGAGCGGTGTCTTCCCTCTTCCTGGAATAAAGAACACACCGACCCTTCGCACTCCCTTTTGTTAACCTTGACCGAGAAAACACGGAGGAGGACGAGCGGCTAGTACTTTTCTGTGGGTTGGTACAGCAGCACAGATGTGCAAAACACATTTCAGAAAACAAAATTACAAAAATCAAAACAAGGGCGGGTCTAACACACAGGAAGTGCTTGTTGCAGACCCTTGTCAATCAAGCTGTTTGGTGGTGGTAGAGCGAGTGGAAGGCTGAGGCGAACAGGCGTCTAAACCACTCAGAGCTGGAGATGTAACGCTAGCTGTAGTGGAGAACCAGCTAGTTAGCTTAAACTGGCTGAGAGCTTTTCCATCCCACGTGGCGCCTGTTCGTCTCTTTCCTCCGTCTGCTCTTCAAAACCTCTCCACAGGAGAAACAGAGACTCAGCTGGATAACACACACCACAACATGGACAACACATGCTTTACCATCATCACATCCCAAACTCCACCCACTCTACCACCACCAAACAAAGTCAGTAACTCTACCGAGTCAGTGACTCTCCAGCAGGGCCGGTGGTTAGCATCTTAGCGTTCAGGTTTAATGTGGAATTCCAGCTAGTTTTTAAAATCCTGCCCAGTCTAACTGTTGAGGTTGAAAGTCTGACGTCCACGAACATGGCCACTGTTGTGAATCCTTCTGAGCTGGTTGGTGTTTCCTGTTTGTTTTTAAAAGACCGTCTCTTTAACTTTGCGGGTCATCCTCAGTGTCTTTTCCAAAATCAGGATCAGTTATGTTTCTGAAAGGGGGAGTTTTGATATGATTGATTTTCTGTTTTGTGTTTAGACTTGTTTTGGGCTGTTTGTGCTCCACATTTTGGCCACATTTGTGTTATTTCCTGACGTCACACCACACAGGAAAACTAAACGATTGTACATGTTGTCTTTTATGTTTTTTCTGGTACATTAAAATTTAACCAACAAATAATCATAATCCTGAATCCACATATGGCTTCTTTAATTCCAGTACTAAAGTGGTGTGGTTGCTAAGACACCTGCTTTCATATTTTCTGTCTGACATTGTCTGGTAAGGTAATGCGAAGTGACATTAACACGGGCTAATAAATATCAGTAACTGTCTATGAATACATTTATATATATATATACATATATATATTTACATACATACACATATAGATACAACGCAAAATAATTGCCAAAAGTAAAAACGCAACACGAGTCAAGTTTAAAGCTCACAATAACATATAAATAATAATCTATAATATATAATAATCTATAAAAAATGTAAATTATTAGTAACATTATGTATGTAAAATATTATTTATGTTTAATATGACTAGGCCTGTGTACTGGCAGGAACCTGGCGATATATTAAGGAATATAGTGATACTGTGAGGAAGACGACATATTGCATTTTTTTAAAATACAATTTTAATTTTATTATTTTAATTATACATTAAAAAACACTCACTTTGGAAATAAAGTGTCCAGAGAACACTGCTGTTTAGCAGTCTGTGATCCAGGGATTAAAACTCTCTACATATAATAATACAGTATTATCCAATATTTTTCAGTATTTGCTTATACCCCAGTAATTACATGTGTAATTACATAGTAACTAATGAATAATACAGCAAAACAAACACATTATCAGGAAACTCTCTCAGGTTAAACTTGACTCCAAGTTCTGAGAATGCCAGAATGTCCGAGTCGCCTCTGAAGTCCATGTTTACTGGGGGGAAGTTGTGAAAATGCAGCACTGTGCTATGAAAGGGTTCTGGCTCGTTATCACCAGCTTGAGCATCGGCCTGCTCTCAGAGGCCACACTCTCCTGAAGAGCTTACTGTCATCGCAGTGTTTGTTTATGTGACTGACCCCCCTGATTAAAACGTCCATCCTCATCAGGCCAACCAGCGGCTTGTCTTTATCGCCGGGGAGTGCCGACAGAGTCCTCCGTCCATGTCTCGGCTCTGCCCTCTTCACTGATGACCTGAGAGAGAGAGAGTTGGCCATTAACAGTAGCGATTAAAAGTGTTCCAGGGAGGAGAGGCATATGTGGATTCACCAGGGGCGAAGCAGCAAACGAGGGAAAACACAAGTGAGACAAATATAATCATCCTCTCGACAAAGGCCTAATCAAGTCGTTTCAGCACAAACCCATTCCGCCAATTTGTGCTCTAATGAAATGGGTAATCACGCTCAGAAAACAGGCCTCTCACAGACCCGCCTCGCCTCAGCCGTCTGGTCTCGGCTCGGGGTAAAGATGATGGCGTTCCCGAGTGAACAGCCACTGCCCCCTGGAGGTGTTCCCTCAAACTGCACCGTGCAGGCTGCAACCAGAAACAACGAACAGGAAGGTTCTGCCATGCAGACGAACGCAGAGGAGTCTTAACGAAACTGAACCATGACTAATTCACAGTGCATCCCCGCACACTCCAGGCTCATTATTCAGTTATTAATCTTACGGCTTATTATTCAGACACAGCCATTAATTATTCAGAAATTACAGTGAATTATTCAATAACTACCATCAAACTAACAAAGTTCCAGCATGAAGGTTTAAGATACAGTGTGTGTGTGTGTGTGTGTGTGTGTGTATAGTGTGTGTGTGTGTGTGTGTATAGTGTGTGGGTGTGTATAGTGTGTGTGTGTGTGTGTGTGTGTGTATGTGTGCGTTTGTGTGTGTGTGTGTGTGTATAGTGTGTGTGCGTTTGTGTGTGTGTGTGGGTGTGTATAGTGTTTGTGTGTGTGTGTGTGTGTGTGTGGGTGGGTGTGTATAGTGTGTGTGCGTTTGTGTGTGTGTGTGTGTGTCCGATATTTCTAATAACTGTTTCTGTAGTAACTGAGTTTAATTCACTCTTCTATTATTCTTCCTCTCCTCGTTTCACTCCGCTGCTGTTACCTGATTGTTTAATTAAGCGTATGTATTCATTGTTGAATTCTAATTAATTTTATTCTCTTTATTTGATTTATTAAATGTATTCTACTTGTCTGCATTGTAAACAGCAGCCCTAAATAAGTAAATGAAAAAATTAATGTTATTAATTTTCATCACTTTCTTGTTTTTGTTGTTTCCTAAGAAACGCATGTCTAAATTAAAATACAGTCACGTCTCAGATTCACTTAGTTTGTTTGATCTGTAAAACTTTAACCACAGCCGAACTTTCCCACTGACTCCCAGCGTCAGTAACTTGGCAGCTGGGCGGGGTTCTGGAGTCTGTCGCACTGCTTGTGCGGTTCCCCACTGTGGGACTCCTATCTTACCGGTCAGTGGGCAGAAGGCGGGACACACCCAGGGCAGGCCTCCAGTCTATTGTAGGACCAACAGCTGAGTTTACCCCATGGTTTTTAACGGGGCTCCTTTTCTACGTCCTGTAGTGGAAAACATTACTGAACACATTTAGAACAGTGTTCACTGGAGATGGCCTGAACACTGGGGGATGTGTAAGTGGTGATGCGGTTAGGAGCGGGACACATTCTGTTTAAAGGGTTAAATGTACCTTCACACGTAAAGAGCCAGAGAGCCGACCGATTTAAAAGCTCGTACGTACTGGGAGACTCATTCCGAGTCTAAAACACCGGAGCTGGGCTGCTAGGGGGGTCAAGGCCAACGCTGCGAGAGAGCATGAGATCAGGCCCATCTGTCCCACGCTGAGAAATGAGTTTGGCCGATCTGGCTTTTGGCTTCTGGCTTCTGCCATGAGGGATAACAAACAGAGCCAGAGGCAGCGTCTCAGACACAAAGCCATTGATCAGAGCCTTAAACATGCCTTACTCTCCTTTCTCGGACGTTTACAGACCTAACAGACCGACAGAGCTCCAGACTCAGCGTAGCTGCTCCAGTAATGCCACAGGAGCACCAGCACTTTTACTGGAGCACCATATAAATTAACCGGAGTAAATAAATAAACTTAAAGAAGCTTATAGATAAACGTATAGGGGGAGAGCGCAAGTGCAACACAGAGATCTTTATTCAGACACTCCTGGACCAAACTGACCACATAGGACTTGTGAACTTATCTGAGTTAGGGTCTCCCTCTGGTACATGGAATTCCCCCCTCTCCCTCCATGCAATGTCTACCGTCAGCAGACAGCTGCACGACGCAGAGCTACATGCATGCGGACCATTACCACCACTGCCCTTAACACCACGTCAAGATGAAAGGTTTGCTGACACGCGTCACATGTCCAGAAGGCCTTCACCTCGCCTTAAGACCAACCACAACATCTGCAGGACGGTGGATCCTGAAACGGAGGATATTCAGGCTGCATGCAGTGGATGATCACAGGACACCGCCAGGAGCCTTAACAACCGACACTACTTCTGTATGTGTAGCTCAATAAATATTGATCATATCAGTCTAAATTTATCATCAGTTATTGATCCTGGTCACCTTTATCCTTCTTCCCAACACACCTGCACTCCCACACCTCCTCCTGGGGGCGCTGTTTTTTGACGAGGAGTGTATTAATCATTAAGGATGGATTAAAGATCAGGCGAGGATCATATTCAGGTTTAGGTTATTCCATCTAATCATATTGTTCCAGTAGTTTATTCAGTTTTTCTTTATTTATTATTATTATTATTTGGAGTTTTATAAGTTACGTAAGTGGATCAGTTGAAGCGTGGGGAAGTTAACCGTTCCATAAAGACTCTAATCAAACCTGACCTTAGATTTTCAGGTCAGAGTGGATGTGTGGAAGAGAGAAGCACCTCTCCTGGTGGATAACTCTGCCCGGCACATTTCTGTTTAGCTGAAGGATATTAGCTCTGAAACTTAGCACAAGATCTTAAGTACTTAAAAAGTGATGATTAATTGCAACGATTAATTCCTTCTTTTAATCATCTCCTCTTTCTATAAGGGGAAGTGTTCCAGGGTTATGATGTATAATGCATTGTGTGTGCCTTTGCAACATCAGAGAATCATTTCCCAAGAACGTAACTAGCGAAACCCCAAAGAGAACGGTAAGCTTTCACAGAAACAGCCCATTTGCAGTCCTGAAATATTCTCTGTGAACTTTTCCATTGCTTTGAATTTGCAATTTAGCATTCAGGTCTCATCATCCCCCCGCCCCGACCCCCCCATACCACCCATGTTCATGAGATATCGATGATAAAGAATCATTAAACCGCCTTCCGTCGTAGAACCAAATCGATGAAGCGCACGGTTTCCCGGTAATTAGACGGGGACCTTCCCAGGTATCATTCTATTATGCATTTTTCTATTTTTCTATTATTCTATTTTATGATGTAAAGAGCGGGGCTCATTCCCACGGCATACGCTCCGCTCATAAGGGGGCGTAAGAGGGTCCACACTTCAATCCCCCACTCTCGTAAGTATATAACTGACGCCCTCATTTCATTTCCAGTCTAACTTCATATCTTTGTTTTGCCCACCCAGCATTCATTTTCTAGAGATCTCTTCCATATTTATTTAGAATCTGGTCTCGGTTTGTCCTCATTAATAATGCTGAGGTCTGGAGCCAACACCAGACGCCACACATGCTATATCTCCTCGCGTGTCTGAAGGGACAGGAGATGTGGAGCTGGCTCTGTTCTGATATCTGATCTCAGAACTTTCACTTGAAAGGTCGGCGGCCATTTTGACTGGGTAAAGTGTGGCGCTGCGGTGTCTCAGCGTTCCTCTCTTAGTCTTCAGATTAATAATCCGTGTTCGGAGACGTTCCCTGTACAGAACGTAACGCTGATTTCAGAACTCAGTCTGGAAGACCCATTTCACACGTATGGAGCGCTACACCTGGCTCGTACGCAGTTCCTTTGCTCTCAAGAGAATTTCTTGATTCCTGACGCGGAAAAAACGAAAACATCAAGGTGTCCTGTACGCTGAGCTCAGCATATGAGAAGCTACCACTCACAACACAAAGGTCATCAAAAGGTCAGCCAGCAAAACGTGTTTTCATGGGGCGTCCATGTCTTCCCCACCTTGTTGCTTGAACATGCAGGGGTTGAGATTCCGGGACGTTATGTCGAAGCTGCATTTGTCCCAGAACGCAACAGGACAGCCCTTCTGTCTCACGGCGAGGTCGTATCACACTGCAGTAGTCCTCTCGGCCCAGAGTTTACATTCTGGACGCCACTGTTTACCTTCTTAACAGGTCGTTTACATAATTCCCTCTTCAGCCATCCTCTGCGTGACGTGCCATGGTGCCCAGGTCGTTTTCTCTTGCTAAGCTCACCACCGCATCATCACTTCTTACGAATAAAGCATGTTGACACAGATCTGCAGCAGGTTGGACATGCCTGTGATGCGGCAGGATCCTGCTGCCTGGTTTCACTGGCCCTGACTCTGGGCAGTGTGGCCGCCCCCTGACTTATGGACTGCACTGTAACAGAACCAACTCACGAAACGCTCCCTCTCACTCCCGCATGTCCACGGCCGGAAACTAAGACAAGAATATACAGGACAATTAATTCGAGAACAAAGCAGAACGAATTAGATAGCAGCTTCAACGTCAAACATTTTATTACAGTCCCTCAAACTAAAAATGCACCAGGTGTTACATTCACTGGTAAAAAAACAAGAGGCTACGAGTCACTGTCTTTCTAAGAGACATACCGCGTGTTTACAGCCGTTACTACTCAAAGAAGACTAACGGGGACAGAGAGGACAGAAATGCCCTGATAAGAAACCCTGCTGATTTAGGGTTGTGCTAATGGGGTCTACCGGTTAAAGATACTTCCACTGAAACATTCTGGCGCAGGCCGCGGAACCGAGGTGCCGGATAGCTCTCACACTGTGTACCCTGGCAGTGTTTTATTAACACTTTCAAAAGTAAATTGCAGGACGTGTGAAATCTCAAAGTGAGCTACAAACGTACTTTATGACACATCCAGTATCACATGTCCTACTGTACTACAGATTAAACGAACACACCCTCCCTTATAAACTTAGTGGTGGCTAAAAGTAATAGCTACCACGTGTAGGGCATCAACACCCAGAACCACCATCAGGAGCTCAGATATACTCAGATGGGAAGCAGAGTTTTGGTGTTGGGTTGTTTTTCCACAAACCTCTATTTCATGGTTACTTATTTATTAATTTATTAATTTATTCAACAACTGGATAAAAGGCATCAGTGTAGAAGTACAGACAAGAAGATCAAGCAGTCCAAAACATACTTTACCCATCCCTGAAGGTGAGTTTATCAGCGTAGCTCATTTTCATGTCCTGAAGGAACCTGGTGAACAAGCACACAGCTGATATATACAGGGGTTGGACAATGAAACTGAAACACCTGGTTTTAGACCACAATCATTTATTAGTATGGTGTAGGGCCTCCTTTTGCGGCCAATGCAGCGTCAGTTGGTCTTGGGAATGACATATACGAGTCCTGCACAGTGGTCAGAGGGAGTTTAAGCCATTCTTCTTGCAGGATAGTGGCCAGGTCACTACGTGATGCTGGTGGAGGTTCGTCCTTCTTGGTGGTATGCTGACATTACCCTGGATACCGTGGCTCTTGATACATCACAAAGGCTTGCTGTCTTGGTCACAGATGCGCCAGCAAGACGTGCACCAACAGTCCGTCCTCTTTTGAACTCTGGTATGTCCCATAATGCTGTGTGCATTGCAGTATTTTGAGCAGAACTGTGCTCTTACCTGCTAACTGAACCTTCACACTCTGCTCTTACTGGTGCAATGTGCAGTTAATGAAGACTGGCCACCAGGCTGGTCCAATTTAGCCATGAGACCTCCCACACTAAAATGACAGGTGTTTCAGTTTCATTGTCCAACCCCTGTAGGTCCAGGTGTGTATTTGAACAGCTCTGCTGTTAGCCCTCACGGCTGATTAAGACTGACCTATTTTTACATCAGACTAATTATATGTAAACATTGACCGTTTGAGGAAATGCCTTGTGGACGTCAGGAGTTACAGACCATATACGAGGATTATGGTGACTAACAACTTACATAAACAACTAGAGCTTCAAAGCACGTTTCGTTAGACTGACTAGATGAATGGATTTAAGGGGGAATCTTTATCTCAGCTTGAGAGCTAACCGGCGTTCTGCAAACGTAGGTAAGATACTTTCAGCAGGTTTGGATTCAGTTCGAGTCGGGGAAGAGAGAAGATAAGAGTTTCACCAGGCAAGAGTGTTGGGACAATCATGACCTTGGATTTTATTTTAACAAAATATCCAAAATACAGACTTTATAGAGGGTTCTCTTTTCAACTATACATGATCAGTAACATTAATTTACAACAAAGCAAAAAATAGATGTAAAAATTCATATATGAATATATTTATACATATACATATATATATATAGAGAGATATATATTACCATCAACATCTTCAAGTCATTGCTTGGCAAAACAACAAAAATGTCTGAAAAATGTAATACTCCAGTTATAACCCGTGGTATAATACAACGCCTCCATATTATAACCCTAGATATCTAAGGCTGAGTTACGGTGTACTGTACACATATTATTTCTAAACTTGCAGGAAGCAACAACATTTAACCAGGATCTTTAAAATATCATACAAAAGGTCAAACCAACAAGGAATGAAAATGCACATCTAGCGTATAAATATATTTCCCCTTGACAAGCAAGACTCGTTCTCTTTGTAATTATGTACAACGGAAGGAGCGGCAGGCCGACTTTATCATTTACAGCTGAGATACGTGAGCGCATGAGGTACGTTAACGTGGGTAACAAAACAGTCCGAGATGTACAGAAATCTTATTGCTTTAAAAAAAAAAAAGAAATCAACTCCAAACAGCCTCACACAGAAAACGATAGCTCAGTTCGACATCCGTCACAGACAACAGCTAGCTCCAACCAACACTGTAAACAAAGGGTAAGGATTCACTGTAAACACACTTCAAGAGTCCAGCATCTAAACCATCTGTAGATGTGGATGCATGCCTAGTTTCGATCACTACTACGATTCTACAGTGCCATTACAGTCAGCTGCAATAAAGTAGCCAATGTTCAGTATTTTACAGCAGCTCGACTCGTTTTTCATCGACTCCTATAAAGCCTGGTTTATGGGACACACAGACAGCAGTGCACCACAGAAGTACCTAATCATTTTGGTCTCTGAATAATCAAGCAGCTGGAGCGTCAAGGAAGGGAGGTCATGCGCGATAGCCTGAGATGCTGTTAAAGTGATCCTCCTCAAAATGGACCGTTTTCCAGAGGCTTCCACGCTGACCGGGAATTCTACTGGAAGAGCCTCCTGGCGAACGTGTGAAAAAGGCCCAGTTCTACTGTTTCAACTCCAACCCGGACGGAAGAGGTCGATCTCAGCAAGGGTGGAATTACTCTCCTGACACGAGCGGACATGAGGCTTAGTACTTCCGGTGTGTAAACATCCATCCAGGGCTTCTAAAGCGGGCTTCTCAACAGAGGAATAACCGAATGTAGCACTACCGCTATGAGGACACAGCTCTAACTGGTCTGATACCGATCAGGTACGACACCTGGCATTACCATTTAGTACTATGCGAAGGTCCACAGACAACTTCAATTTATTTTTTTCATTTTTAGTTTAAACCATGAAGTAGAAGTTCATAGCTTTCAGGAGCCGTTTCTAAAGATATCCCCTGCATATGAAAAAGTAAAAAAATTAAAAATAACGAGAAGACGACTTAACACTATGGGTAAAAACCGCTACGGCTGTTCTCAGAACTAAGGACTGGCCATGCAGTGGCGGATTACTGCGGGTATGAAGCTGAAAGTGTAATAAAGTTCTAGGACGGTTTCAGAGGTTCCTCTGACAGGAACGGAAACTGAATGGTAAGGAAACTCAGACGTACGTACGCAGAAGCACCAGATGTTATTTTTAGCTGTTTGTTAAATGCATGTTGTCTCTGACTTTTGCACAGTACTGTACAGGACAGGGGGTCTGACCGTGCCATGTGCAGGTGTGAACAGGGTGCAGTGGGTCTCAGAGACACTCTCCGATCACTCATTGATCAATTACTGGTAGGTGTTGTTATTTGTAGGTGGAACACGACCACATAACATTCGGAGTGTGAAAACTAAAGTATCTCAAAGCATATCCAAAAGAAGGACCAGGTGACCCGCTGCATCACCCCAGCAGCTGCATCGTTCTTCTTTCTTCATTCGCTCCTGCGTTTATAACAACATCCTGTCAGCAGTCCACGCAGTCGGTGTAACACCCTGTACATGAGCAGGAGCTCGTTTCTCTGGCCTCGAGAAATCTGATCACATTCAAGCCTACAGTTACATCTCTCTGTGCACTGCTGGTCCGATCTCTCGAGATGGGCAACCCTGCCATACCAGGTTCATACCAGGGCAACCCTGGAAAACGTCACTCAGGTGGAGTCACTCGGAGCTTAGCTTTGGATGAGGTACAGTTGAGCAAAACCAAAAAATAAATAAATGAAAAAACCCACACGCTTAGCGAGGCGTTCACAAATCTTTAAGATTCTGTTTCTCCAACTGAGTAATAAAAGCAGGACTCACTCCTCTTGCATATGTTCAAACTATTAAATTAAAATGTAAACTCTGCAAGACTCTTTTTGTTCATTCAGCAATAAAATGAATAAACTGCCACTTGGTCCAGAACAACGTACTGCTAGACCTACAGAACAGCATACTTCATGAAAGATCCCTCTATGGCCTCGTGGTTTAGTGTGTGCAGGTTGGCAAAGACAGGTTTAAGAGCGCTTCAAAGCGATTTCAACACAACCAGGAGTCATTTGTGGCACTGCCTGTGGTGGTGGGAGTGTGCTCTACATGACGGGCTTTTAGCTTATGAAGCTGTCTTCACACTGCGGTCCTCTGGTCCACGTGCTGCTGAAGTCACACCGCTGACACCTGCTCATCTGCAAGAGACAGAGATGGAAAAACTTTAAACCAACCAAACTCACCTATCTGCTGCTATCAACACGACGTAGTGCTCTACAGAAACACCGACACACGACACCACATGCAAACACCAAACAGAGAACGCATACCAACATCAAGCAATGGACTGCGGCTGGTTTAAAGGAATCTGGATAAACGGGTAACCTGTCCAAGTCTCTGGCCAGGCTCTAACTTACATTTCTACTATCAAACTGGTTATCCAGCTCCACTGTAGTGAAGCGTACCATGTTAAACGTGGTGCTGATGAGAACCTGAATGCTGATAAAAGCTCTGTTAAACAGGTGTATGATTGAATATGTGTTGATTGAATACTTCTGAAATCATGGCTGAAATATCTGATGATGTATATATTGCTCTCCAGGGAAACAGAATGTGAAGTGATGCTGGGTTACTGTTCTAAACGCATGCATTCGTACTACACGTGTAACCCTCAGCCTATCAATCGATTTGATTAACCTATAGAAATAATTCAAGCAGATTCTACATGTTATAAATGTTTGTGTACTGACATTATTACATTTACGGTATTTAGCTGAGGCTCTTATCCAGAGCGACTTACACGGTTAATCATATTACAGGTGGGCCAATGTAGTGTTAGGAGTCTTGCCCACGGACTCCGGTGTAGCATAGCAGAGTCACTCAGCCTGGGATTCGAACCCCAGTCTCCCACGTGTGGTGGTAGCTACTTGGCGGGTAGCGGTGTTATCCGCTGAGCTACACCAACCACTCATTAAATATACCCATGGATATTGTCGATGACCCACAATTTCCGTATTGGTGCGTACTTTTAAAATGTATTCATGCCAGACAAGTATTTATAGGTCATATGGCAAAACAGTCACCAAGCAATTTTTTGTTTTCAGGTCACATGTACTTGTCAGAACTCGTATAGAACTCGTGTGGGTTCATTAGCCATTTTAAACAGCCAATAAAATAGCTATATTTGTGTTTTAGACATCACAACCCCAGGTTCCTATCAGCACCACAGCTAAAAGATTTCATTAAGCAAACTTCAAAGCACTTTCTGTTTATCACCTATAATTAATGGGTGGAGTTCCCCTTTAAGGTTTACCACCTGGACAATATGGGTTCATTTCAAGTCGGCCCAACTCAAATAACACATACAAAACAGTAAAAAGTTTGGACACTGCTGATTGAAGGTACGGTTTTCATAGTATTAGACCGCTTGATCTAAAGGCACATCCTAAAACCCAAGAAGACAAACAGCAACGCATGTACTTAATTTTAAAATAAAAAAATTAACTAACGTTTTTAAAACACGACAAGAAATTTAATATTGTACGAGGTCTCTGTATGAGTATATTTTCTAAAACCATGCCAGCATGATTCAAAGGCGGCTTAGGAGAATCCTAAGAACGAGCAAAATTGCATAAAAGCGGTAGTGTAGCACTGTAGCACTGTAATTCTACATTTAGAAGTTTTTTTTCACTGCAGCCCTATAAAGTCACTGGTTACTCTGACTGGGACGTTATGCCCGTATTAGGAATCTGGGTCTATGGTGTTCTTTTCTATGGCAGTAATGAATGTTGTTTTTAGATAGATAGATAGATAGATAGATAGATAGATAGATAGATAGATAGATACTTTATTGATCCCGAAGGAAATTTTAAATTAATTTTTTTCGAACATTGGCACATTTTGCCCTATAGCTGACAAAAATGTCCCAAAGCAGATCCTTTGTGTCCTGTGTGTCTCCTCAAGCATGTCATTGGACTTTATCACCCTTCACTAGAAGGTTATTTTTGCCAAAGTAACTTTAATAATGCTACATACCTGCTACAAGCAGGCTACCGTTTCAGAAATGCTATACGCTATACGAACGTCAAAGCAAATTTGATCCACCTTAAAACTTTCTGTGCATATATTGGTGCGTGTGCAGCCGTTTGCTTCCACGCACCAATATTAGAAGGTGGACTTCTTAACAACGTCATAATACAGAGGATCCAGTGACGTTGGGAAGGAAATCACCACAGAACGTTCTGGGTTCGTTCTGTTACATCTTTGTTTGCCACAGTGTAGTGATTTTTGACCACAGCATTCAATTTCATGTGCCCAAACTTTTGACTGACATTGTATGAGCTGGTATCGAGCAGCAAGCAGGCATGCCATGCTTGCCATGCTGATTCGGGGCTTTTCAAGCACATACCCTCCTCGCTATCTGCAAGAGCCTGAAGGATTACACTGGGAGGCCGTGCAAGGGAGCCACGCTGACCGGCCACCAGTCTTCGCGGATCGGCCAGGGCGCCGGGGCTCTGAAGCAGCTTGGACCTTTGCAAGGCCACGCTATAGTCGGGTGGCTTTAAATGTGGCGGCCGCAGCGCTCCTCCCTCGTCGCCCAAGGCCAGGCCCTGGTAGCCGGGAGGAGTCGGGGGTGGGGCCCTGTACCTATCGTCCTTGCAGGGCGAGGTTACACAGTACACTGTCGGCCGCCAGGAAAATGGAGAGGGAAAGGAGGGAAAAGGGGAGAGGTGGGAAAGGGGTTGGAGTGATGGTGACCAGAGGGGTAGAGGAAAAACAGATAGCAAACAAAAAGAAAAATGGAGCACGTAAATTAACGAGATGTTCACAAAACAACAGACCACTTAAAAAGAACAAAAACAAACATCCACAACATGCAACGGTGAAGGCAGCAGCAGATTTACGGCCAGCGTGTTGGGGCTTACTTTCCCCAAGCCCTGTTACTTTTTGTTCCATCATTAAGACCTTTATACAAAACACTTCCACAGGCGACACCACTCGACCTGCAGTTGTTGTTGTCTCTGCCTTAAACACAGCAACAACCATCAACAGTAAAGTCTACCGGCGACCTAATGTAAAGATCACGTTGTGACATACAGGAGTCCTGATGCAGGGTGAGAACGAGGTGGTGGTATTTTAATCAGAGTGCGAGATGCTCCTTAAAGTCTGCTGCAGGCTTGTTCTATGTTTTGTAAGGCTAGTAACTCAAACGGAGTTAGAGATATCCAAAAGTATGAAGAACTCATTATAAAGTTCCACCAGGATGACGCAGCTGTATAAGAGCTATCTGTGTGGGGGGAACCGTGTGCTGGTAACACATACAGCCCAATCCCATTTCCCCCCTCGCCCCGAACACTCAGCCCTACCCCTCCGTTTTACACGTTCACGTCTAGGCGTAGGGTTGCCCTGACTGGTGTTGGGGTGGAGGGGTAAGTGAAGAGTTAGGGCCACGTGGTCCTTCAAACTGAGATTTTTCAGAGGCACACTTCAAACGGATTCCCAGAGGATATTCCCAGAATGCCCTGCGGGTCATCGGCAAGGTGGCCCACAAGTGACCAGAGAGACCCATATATATGAGAACTGTCTCTGTTAAAAAGCCACTGTACCGTAAAGAGTTTTATGGCCATGGGTGAAACTTCTCGTTCCACCTTAAATGGTGCAGCAGTTACGTTCCAGTATAGGAGGTTGCTGCAACATTTAAGGTGGAACGGGGCCATTCATGAAGCTGGAGATTAAAAAGATCAGCTTTGAAGGGTTGTCCCATTTCACAGGGGGGAGATTTCAACCACTACTCCTTGTAACTCTGGTTCAAGGGGTAGGGGTGGTGGTGGTGGGGTAGACATGAAAACAAGGGGTGGGGTAGATAAGAAATGGGATTGGGCCGTAGTGTTCCAAAGTTCTTAGTGAGAATAAAATTCTAATCCTGTTGTGATTTTTAATGTGTGTCGTGTTCAGTGCATAAAGGCCTTAAAGGTCCTGGAAAGGACTAGAAACGAGATTTTCTGACAAACTCAAAATCAGCAGTAGCCGAAATAGGAACAGCTCCACAGAGCCCTTTCCTGTGAAGCAGTGTTTTACGTGAAATTGCTAATTTAAGAGCGACTCCTTTGTGGGATTAAATCTGCTGATGTCTTTGTCACAACACATCTACAGGGACCATCTGCAACGCCACTCCTCAGATGTGGTCTAAAGACCCTCACCTATCAGTCCTTTCTCTGTGCTTGATGTGACCGTTTTGTACGCAGGGTCTGTGCTTTGCTGTCCGTTGGCGGTCTCTCCCTGACCAGAGTGCTCTGCGGCTTTGCGCTTAATGGTGCCATAGCTTCCCTCATAAGTGTCCGAGAGTGAGCTGGAGGATGTCCAGCTCTGTCTGGAGTGGTTCAGATCCGAGCTGTCGCCGGAATGTCTTCTGCCGGCCAGCCGGTCCTCCGACCATGCTGGCCCAGCCTCCACCTCGGCGATTGGGCCTCCCATTGGAGGGTGTCTGTGGTTCATCAGGTCCAAAGCCCTTTGAGCCTGAAGGCTCTGAAAGTTGTCGTGGGAGTTACTGGAGCAGGAGGTCCAGCTGCCACGGCCACTGTCGGCGGCCTCCGAGACGGATGTGTGGTCGGGGGTGAGCTCCTCTGTGCTGGTGGACGAGGTGAAGGTGGAACCTCTGGTCACCGAGTGCCTCACCAAGGAAGAACTAAGAACACAAGCAATGTAGCGTGAGCCAAAGAAAAATAAATACACAAAAATGATATTTCAAAACTAAGGGCCTCATTCGCCAACTACTAAGAAGAAAATCCACCTTCAGGTGAAACAGTTTGGTCTGCTTGAAGGTGTAACAGACAACAGTGTAACAACTGGTTCTGCTGAACAGCCCAATGAAACAATGACGTGCTCAGCTAAACAAAAACATTCTACTGTCGGGCAGCAGAAGGCTAACAGCACAACTACAGCTAGAAACTAAATAAAACTGATAGAATTAATGTTGGATATGTTTAATATGGATTTACTGCTTAATATTCTTAATATTTATGTTCACAGTGTGTACAAGCTTATATACGTCACCCTGCCGCTCGTACACAGAGCAGGAATTCAGCTCAGTTCATGAGAGTGAATATTTATCGGGCATTTTGCCTGTAAACACGGCTCAGCCAATCAGCTTTATACTGGTATTTTGATTGGTTGTGTCCTTGATTTTAGGTCAGCTGGTTTATGATTATTAGCTGACTAATGATGGTTAGTTAAATTAGTAAAATTTGCCAAATATTGCTAAAAATATTGCTTATATTTCCTCAAAATGATGAAATCTGTGAATTAAAACAAGACATTTAATCGCAATATTCAATAAACTAATAATCATCAGGGTACTCTTTAACCATGTCGCTGATTCACAGGTGTGATACAAATCGATATTTATCTAGACAATGAAACTGACAGGAGGATCTAAAGAAGTGTGGCTGCAATGCTGGAGAAAACAGAAATGAGCCCCGTCTGACTGTAGTTTCTGAATTTCTCCACACTGTTTATCGCTAAGTCAAGAGACGGACTGCTTTCCGTTAGTCACCTTGCCACCCACGTTGCAAGGTTACCTGTTCCAGTTAAATAAGTTTGGAAGCACTGGTGTATGCTCCAGACATTGTAAAAAAAAAAAAAAAAAGTTAAGTTATGATCAAGGCAATAACTTTCTTTTCTTCTTTCTGTTTAAGATTTATCCGCCTGTCGAAGTGGCTGTGAAACAAAGTACTTGTCAACAGCCTCCGCCTGAGATCATGAAAACCTATTTAGCTGAGCTGGTTTTACTCTGCATGCTTTATTGCAGAGACAAATAAACAATATTTCAATAAACTGACTAAACCTTGGTCTGAGATATTAAAACAACCAGGCCGGGGGACACAGAAGTCCCATCATTAATGGTTTATTTGATGCGGCTTGTGAAAGAGCTCAAATCATAGCCTCTCCATAAAAAAAGCACTTTCCTTGGTGGGAATTAAAAACAACTCGTATAAAAAACAGATACATTGTTAATCCATCATAGGAAACTGTAAAACATGCACACCCAATAAAACCACCCTGTTTAATGCTTTTGTGTTGGAAGGATTCTTTAATAGCTCCAGACATCACTGGAAAAGCTGTGCTGAGGGAGGAGGCATGTGTAGGGAATAACGAGGACCTGGCACACACCTGATTCTGGTGTTTCGGGCTGAGAACTGACCCTGGTGTAAACGGTTCGATACAGCGAGCTCAATGTGCTTTACACACTCAAAGTGTAGCGGCCTTTACAAAACTATTTTGTGAAAAATGACATTTTTGTAATGATTTATTTAAAAAAGTGTTGAAAAAAACGTGTTACTAGGGGTATTAGGGTCGGATATCAGCTCCGAAATGAATTAGCTGGATCGGGTATCGGATAATTAGGCCCAGTCTAATTCGTTCGTGATGTGTGCTGTGCCGTCAGTAGCATGTTTGCGGGGTGCCTGTAGATGAACTGTCGCACCTCAGTGAGGCTCGAACCGTGGTGGTCACTGTGATAACAGACCAGCGCTACAAGGAGAGCTAACAGCTTCCCAGCAGAGTGGACAAACGGGGAACAAACAAAATCTGCCAGGAGGAAAAACTGGCAGCTCAACGGAGCAAAAAAAAATTTGTGCTGGTCTGAGAGGTGCTGGGTTATTCTGAGTGGTGCCGTGCCGGTCTGAGAGGTAAAAAAATAAAAATAAAATAAAGAGAGACAGAAGAAAAGAGAGTTCTCTTTACCTGACAAAGAAAGAATAGAAGATTTAGTACCTTGTGCAGGGTTGGCAGTGGTCTAAGGCAGGATGTGAGGGCACCGACGTCTCCGGCTGGCCGCTGGCTTTGCCTCCACATCGTTCTTCTGAAGGGCCCGCAGGCATGGAGTCCACCGAGCAGTTACTCACGATGCTTGAGCGAGAGGAAATCTCACTGTGGCTTGAATCAGACTGGTCCGACCTGCCTGATGGCATCAAAGCATAGCCTGCTACACACACACACACACACACACACAGATATCACTGACAGTGCAAGTGCTGCTTGATGCAGAAACCTAAAGGAAGCTTTAAGCTTACTGCCAACACTGACTGGACCTTACACAGAGAAAGCTGGGCTTTTTATTTCTCAGGTAACAAAACTTTACAGAATGTACAGCATGTAACACCTACATCGATTCAAAACTCTAACACTGACTTTAATTCAGGGAGTATTCATGAAGCATCTCAGATTAGCAGAGTGCCAAATCAGTTACTCTACTCTGAGGAGCTTTGTGAATGTGGTCAGGTCCAGTAAATCAATGAAAACACAAAAGTGTGAAGTAATAAAAGCTGCAGGTGACTAAGCCAATTCTGAGCTCTGCAAATGGTAAATGGTGTATAAAGGAACACAGAAAGTTGGGCATGTGACCGTTTAGTCTGAGAGCCTCAAGAGAGGAAAATCAACAAGCAAAAACACGTAACTCTGGTGTTTAAAATGTGTAAAAGTGACTTAGAATATATTTCCTGCAACACTAAACTCTCTGTTCTGTCCCTCAGTCTGTCCCTTCAAGCTCATGTCCCTTAGTCTCCTCTGTTTGTGCAGCCGGGCTGATGACAGTAAACTCCAGGGTATAGGCTGTTTCTGAATCTCAGACTCGGGTGTCTTGTCTAGCACTGGTTCTGTTCTTTCCTGTCTGCTTCCTGCCTGTGCCTGGATCTGCTCCTCTCTCTCAGCAGCCTGAAGGGTGAAAGGCAGCGCTTTCTTCTCGAGCCCTGCAGCTGGATCCCTGAGCCTCTATCTACTAAAGCCTGATCCACCTCCTTTCTGCTGACACACTGGATCATCATCTGGATTTGCTTGTGAAGGAAACCCCCACCTATACCGTAGCTTCGGCCTCCGCCTCCCATCGTGCTGCTGCCTCCAGCCCTGGCACTGGCCTCACTTGTCAGGGACGATGAAGAGCCTGACAGGTTCATCTGGCCACAGTCTTGTGATTTCGCTGTGCTCACTGAAGAGGAGAGACGGGGGCTAATGTTAGGGAGAGGCTGCTACGCTATTTTGAATACAGTTTTGATTAACACTGCATCTTTCCACGAGTAAATATATGCATAACAAGCAATTGATTAACAGATGCCTTTAACACAGCTTAAGTTAAGTAATCTCAATCAAATACACTGAACTGTTTCTAGTACTGCCACCCTAGTTCTTACTTAAGTTTTCAAAATGGCCTTCAATGAATGACTCAGTATTATTTGTTTGTGGGTAACCATCACCTTTGCGAGGAGAGCCCTGTGGAGACACGGTGGGGCTGGAGTGAAGAGAAGAGACAGCGGATGTAATATCTTCAGTCCTTCTTCCGCTGCACTCCTCTGCCGAGATAGAAGTTTTCTTGGCCACCTGCGGCGAGCCGGAGTCTGCAGGGCAGAAAGAGCTGCTTAGAAACAAGCACATGCTTATCACACGATACCACAGCCACACAATATGCTCTCTTCATAATCTGTAGTACAAAACACCGACTTTTTCACTGCATTTCCAAACAAATAGGTCTGCTGTGGATTAAACCTGCAGTTGTGCCGATTCACCAACAGAGGGCACTGTGGTTTTGGAAGGTGCAGCAGCCTTGAAGGCTTAGAAGCTCACCCCGCCTTATTTGCTCAGATTAGTTTAATAATGAAAGTGGTAAAAGTGCTAAGAAGACAGCAACCAGCTTATTTGACTCCTTTGTGATCAAACTCAAAAATCAGTGACCATTACGTTCTATGTTGCTGAATGACCGCATGTCATTTTTGGTTTAAGTGTGTCAAAAATAACCATATATTATAAATGCAGTCTTGCGTACTACAGCACAAACACTTAATTAAAAACGTAACTATATTAGCAAAGACACATTAAAAGTCTGGAACTCAGCTCCTCAATTATTAAGTTCATGAAATTTCAGATTCCTTTACTTCAAACGCAGTGACATTGTGTAGGCAGCAGGGGGCAGTGTTTACCAGCACAGAGACAAGAAGGGAAAAAAAAGAATGTCTCGTACGGTCTGCTCCTGACTGCTAACGATTAAGGCAGCCCACATCCTAAAATACCTTGTATTGTTGGAGGTTAATCCTGTTCTAACACAGATCCAGCTAACAGCTAATTAACAAAGCCTTGCTAAGCTGAAATGGATGTGATGAAGCAAAACTAAGTGAGAGAGATCTGAAGAATTAGAATTCAAATTAGGAAAGGCCAGTCATTCCCCGAGTACGGAGTTCAGGGACATTATTTGCCATTTGTGCTGCACACAGAGGAATTTGTCTTCCACATTTAACCCATCCGTAAAGTGAAACACCTACATACACACACACACTAGTGGACACACACTAGGGGGCAGTTGCCCAGAGCAGTTTGGCAGCCCCACCCATGGCACCCGGGGAGTATTTGGGGGAGTATATGCCTCGCACTTCGGTTGTTACTGTTGGTTCAGGGAATCAAACTGTCAACCCTCCGGTTACAAGGCTGGTTCCCAAATCCTCCAGCCCATGACTGCCCCCGACAAAGACTGACCAGGGTCAGCCTTGCTCAGCTTCATGCGAGCCCTATAGGCCCAAGGTAAACACCATGTAAGTGCACTTACTGTGTGCGGCTGCCAGGTCTTTAGCGATGCTCTTCTTGCGTAGGGGGTAGAGGCTGACAGGTGGGACCTGCAGTACTTGAGACACACGGTTCTGTGACTTGGCGGAGGACGGGGTGGAGCGCATGGACACAGGAGACATGTCTGATTTGGTCGACCTCCTTTCACTTAGATTCTTAGATACTGCAGAGAAAGAACAGAGGGTTTAGAAACAACAGAGGAACCAGCACTGAAAATCAGAGAGCAGAACACCAAGAGGGACATAACAGTGGAATCAGAGGGGTTCATCTGTCTACCACAAAATCACCAGTACTTAAGGCATCTTAATTACTAGGGATGCACCGATCCGATAATAGGATCGGATATCAGCTCCGATACGAGTTATATCAACTGGATCAGGTATCAGATAGTTAGGCCAATCCCCAGTCTTTGATTTGCTTGTGTGCTATGTGGCTGTAGATGAATTGTCACACCTCAGTGAGGCTCAAACCATGGTGGTCATGGAGGGGGAGGGGGAGGGAGTGACCCGCCTCGGGAGGCTCAAAACCTTCTAGCGGTTAGTGACGAGAGACACATGCACGTGGTAAAGTAAACTCAAGACTGAGCAACCAAGGGCCAGCACTCTCGCGCTTAAGTAGCGAGAGCTGCGGGTGTTAGCGTTTGCCGTCTGATTTCTCATTGGTTGCCCTTTGTCTCCCCCGAGTGGCCGAAGGTGGATCTGCAGGAACCCGAGACCTTACAGTAGACTTACGAACAGGAACAACAACATGGAGCGAGTCAGAGAGTCAGCTGTACAAGTGAGCTTAGTAAAGTCCTGGTGCCGTACGTCGCTCCATCATGGTGAAGTATACGGTTTATTAATTCAAAAGTGGTATCAGATCCATATCCATTATCGTCAGATAAACAAAGTTTATGTATCAGTGCTGGAAAAGCTGGATCGGTTCTACATTTTGTACATCTGTAAATTATACATATAGTACATGGCAACTATATTGGGATTTCCGCTTCACTGGAAAGTGGGTGGGTTCTAACAGAGGTGTACACTCTGACATAATGCTGGTATTTGAATACCCGTGAGACGTACCGAATGGACATTAGAGTAACCCTGACAAGAGTCTTTCAGACGTCACAGACTAAAATGATTTTCTCCCTCCAAATAAACGATCTCTCCACCTGCTGGTGCATGTCCCCACAAGGTCGGTCTGAATGACTACCATGATTCCACCAGACTGAAACTGATAGTTTGCACAGCAGGGCAGTTCTGTTGAAACTCGTTTTGTTCTCAGGTACATGATCAAACAAGCAAAGAGGGAGCTAAAACTCGCTTCAGAAGATGAAAATCTCACAACTAGCAGACAGGCACGGAAATACCTCAATCAAAACTGAATGAACTGAATGGAGGCTGGTTAGCATTGCCAGGTGCCAAGCAGATTGGGTTACAGACGCCCAGAAAACCTAAATCTGCGTTTCCTTTCTGTGGGTACTCAGCTGGTTATGGCTGGTTTAAACGTGACTGTTAAGAATAAAAATCTTTTAGGTAGCACAGTAAAAACTGAGACATTATTTTAACAGAAGACCGTTCTCTAAAATAAATTATTAAAAAAAAAGTTTCTAAAACCGGGCTCACGCTGCAGGCTTCCAAAGCTTCAGTGCAACAGATATAAAATCTCTTTTATCCCTGGTGTATTTATGTTGCTGAATAAGGGATAAATGAATGTTAAGTCTATAGCTCATCCATACGCTCTCGTTGTCCTGTGGAATTTTAGATTTTATTTACATCTCTGTCTTGGTATTTTAGTGTTTTGTGTTATTGTAGTTATAATACAATAATAAAAACGACTGAGCTGAACAGGTTAATCTTGTACTTGCCGACAAACAGTAAACACGTGCTACACGTTCCCTCTGAATACAGTTTCAATGGCCAATTAATGTCATGAGATATATTTCACCTTACTTTTCCTTAATTTAAAAACCTGGCTGGTCCAATCATGAGTAAGTAGTCAGCTGTCACTTGATCCGCCCACATAAAAGTCAAAGCCAGAGAAACTCTGTGGGCTAAAGCTAACCCAGCTAGTAAGCTAGATCACCTGTCTGTAGTTCCCGGTCACCTGTTATTTTTTTTATCTGTACACAAACGTTGTTTATTCAGTGATTTCTCTATTCATGTGATGCTGTTTGTTTATCCATCTGCGTATCTGCTCGGTTGTGTGTCACTCTGTCCATTTGTTTTGTTTCATAAACGGACAGCAATGATAATAACTGGCACTAAAGTCATTTGAAATTCCAAAATCCAAACAGGTAGGCTGGTTCTTACACATGTATTTAATAAAATTACACTATTTTATTTCTATAATACTTTTAAAAGTACCAAGTCATATATACATTATATATAAATGAAGGGTCTCAGGGTAGATAGCAGGCCACCTATACAAATCCCCATCTTTTTACTAAGCTGCTTACTCACAGGTGCTATAGGCAGGCTCGCACTGCAGCGACATGATCTGGAACTTCTCCTCATCTGTTTCCACCTGCAGGTGAGCCAGGTACTGCTTCACCTTTCGGGCCATCTGCGCATCTTCGTACAGCTTCTTGGCATTGAGCAACGAGCTGCGCCGCACGCGCTTCTTATGGCCACCCTGCACATCCAGCAAGTTGGAGTTGGTGCTGCCCTGGCTCAGGGACCTGAAGAAGAACATAGAGTATGTTTACACAGGAGACCGAGAGAAGCCCTTACTGTGGATGTCCTCCGAATACTGACACATCAATAACAATTACATCAACAATAAACATCAAAGACTGTAGTGTGTCAGGTAATGTGCATGCCATTTCGGTTAGCAAAATGATAACACATTGTTCTACACATTTTCTAAATTTCTGCAGAATTAAATGTTAAGACATAAATTATGAGTAATAAAATGAAAATGAAAATATGCGAACAGCACCACCGCACAAGGCTGGTGAATTTTATGCTAGATTTATTTTTATTAAAGATGTCTGCCTGTAACGTGACCATGCATTATTACTACATGTTCTGTAACATGTTCTGTTCTGTTCATCCTGATGTGGATCATGTTTTGGAATAACACTCCTCAGGTGAAGCGCAGTTGCTAGTCCTAGTCCTGTGCCCCCTTTGACCCCTGCCGTCGTAATTCCGGCTACTTTGATCAAACAGCTTTGATGAAATATAATGATGGTAATTTGTTGTCTGCTCCACCACAAATTAGAAAATGTAATTTCAGAAATTTTAGGAATTTTAGGAGTCAGAAAGCACATACCTGCTAAATAAGCAATATCAGCCTAACCTTACACAGCTATGGGATGGTCCAGAAAGTGTACTGGACAAGGTCAGCATCTGATCCGAGTACTGGACCGGCGTATCACTACTGGACAGAAAATATTTTACACCTTGTGAACATTTCTGACCCAAAAGTTCAAGTAGCTGGGAACAGTGTTGACGCGAGGAACCAAAAAGATGGAACGTCTCAGAGACGGTAAATTTATGAAGAGCTTATTAAAACCTGATGTCGGTAACATTGTTGGTAAGATCGTTTTGTGATCCAGTTTGATCGAAAACTTGGAGTTATACAAGCAGGGGGCAGTAAACCACAGAACACATCTTAATACTGTTGTATATTTGTTACAGTATTACAAACCCTGTAAATAAAAGGGCTGTATTTGTGTTGTGACTCCTTGGTTCCTATCCCACCAATGTCAATCAGTTCAGTCAGGGGTGGTTAAGCAGCTGTCCAGTGTAAACCACTCTGAAGGACCTTCTCAATGATTTAATTCCGCAGAAATTTTGAAAACCATTTTATTTGGGACCTTAAACTAAAATGTTACCAAATGAGAGATTCTTAGGTTATGCCTTCATTAGTTAATATCTGCCGTCATAATGATACTGAAGGAATCATATTACATGGGAAAGGACGGAGTGTGTTAAGCTTTCATGCCTTGGACCAGCTGCAAAGTAAATAACTGAGTGGCATTCTCTGCATCCACACATAGTACCTCTGCAGTTCGCACACCGGACTAGAATAATCTGAAGCAACCATGCAACCGGGGTCTTGTTCAAACCAGTCGATGATGCCATGCCCAAAACAAAAACAAAAAAATAAAATAATGTAAAGACGATGCAGCAGACATTGCTGGATCCTGCAGATTAAAGCACTCGGCTTCTCTTTGGTCATGAGGAAAAACGAAAGGGGTATGACGTGACGGGGTTAATGACGATGACGCATTCAGAGCATGCAGGGATGCAGCTGGACGACGAGAGAAAACACTTACCCTAAGCTCTTCCACCTCTTCTTCCTGCAAGCAAGAGCCATAAAATGGAGGGAGTGGAAGGTAGCAGAGCAGAGAGAAAATCAGAACCAGGGCACATCCTCACTCACCCCCATACACACAGGCATGAATGCTTAGACAGCAGGGAGAGAAAGGGAAACCACCACCGGAGACCTCGCACACCTTTCGGCGGCCACTGTTCGGTCATCCTAGAATGTGTGGTGCCCGGGGAAGTGCCCCTGTATCCCAAAATAACACACCCATGCATGCATCAGCCACCAGCACCAGCGGTCAGTGCTTTAAACGTTTTCCTGCCTGCTTTATAGGCCACGTGATCGGTGGCTTTTACAATTCTGGCATTTAGCCGCCAGCTTCTAAAGCCACTTACACGAGTGCTTGGTCAACAGTTAGCAGGGGTGAGGTGTCTTTACTTGGACGAGTATTAAGAAAGCTAGCTCCAGTAACAGTTCACATCGGCTTATCAAGGTAACTCAGATATGTTGTTCAGGGTGGCCTATATCTGACATCAGTCCGAGCAGGTCACGGTCCTTTACAGTATATGCGGAATAACGCTCCACTGAATGTTCATGCAACAAGATTCTCTCAGATTAACAGACTGCCCTCATGTGTGACCATCACGGTGGGCACACTGCTGAATCAGATTAAGTAATCACCAGATTGTCCACGTCACTGATCAGTGTATTAGTCCTGACTGCATCCACAGGACAGTCCGAATGGGTGTTTTGATGACGCTGCTGTATGAGGACGATTTCCACCTGTAAATTATGTACAGCAGCTGGTGCTGTGTCACACAAACACCAGGGCCCAATCCCAGTTCCCCCTCGCTCACAACACTCAGCCCTATCCCTCCGTTCTGCGGGTTCGCGTCTAGGGGTGGGGTTCTCCCGACTGGTGTTGAGATGGAGGGGTAGGGTGAAGTGTTAGGGCTACATGGCCCTTCAAACAGAGATTTTTCAGAGGCAGACTCCAAACGGAGGGTTATGAGAAAATTCCCAGGGTGCCCTTCAAGTCATCGGCAAGATGGCTGCACAAGGTCACCATGGTAACAGCGTTTTATGGCCGTTTTCTTTATACCGTGTGCTAGTAATAAGCTGAAGTCTTCGTGCTACCTAGCAAAATCTCCCGTTCCACCTTAAATGGTGCAGCAGTAACGTTTTGGTACCTGAGGTTCCTGCACCATTTAAGGTGGAACGGGGAAATATGATCATGAATCTGAAGATTGAAGAGCTCAGCTCAGTTTCATATCACTGAGGAATTCTGGATGGAGATAATAAATAATGGTCGTCCGCCTCTTTGAAGTCACATGATGCCCTAAATGTGTTTAAGCAGTGTGGGGCTGAACTCTACCCTCCTCTGCTGGCACTGCAGCCTAGCAGGGTCGCCTACAGAGCACCGCTAGCAGTCTGCTAATGAAGTCAGGTAGTTTCTGTGTGAGCTCTTGTTTATTGGCTGACTCGTTTGACTGATTGGTGTGTTAAACGAAAGTCTGATTTTCGTCTGTTTACATAAATGCCCTGACGATATCTGATGATGTATCCGTTTCTTGAAGGGTGGTCCCATTTAATACCACTACCCCTTTTTACTCGGTTTCAAGGCCCCCCCCCAAAAACCAGGGGTAGCGGTAAAAACAAGAAATGGGATTGGGCCCAAATCTGCGTCACATACTGAGTGGCCTGATACCAAACTTGTGGCCAACACTAACAGCAGTGAGATTCACAGAACCAACTGCATACCGCAGCCAAAAGACAAATCCATAAACATGCAGCAACATCCGTCATTTACACACCACAGCACTAAAATCCACAACCAGTAAACACCAGTAAAGCTGGAGCGCATCAGCTGCTCCTCTAAAACAATGACCAGCTCAGTAAGGCTGGCAGTAGTCTTTCGGCACAACTGTCCAGAGACACTGTAGGAAAGCATTCCGGTACCAAGACCTGGGGATGATTTGGGTTTATCTGGCATGCGCTCAACATCCTATCACATGTTACATGATGAGGATCAGAAAGACATACATGCTTCTGCTTTTAAATAGGAATTCAACAAACAGCTGCACACAGGAGGAGGTGTGGGAGTGCAGGTGTGTTGGGAAGGAGGATAAAGGTGACCAGGATCAATAACTGATGATAAATTTAGACTGATATGATCAATATTTATTGAGCTACACATACAGAAGTCTGTCTCTCAGTATGGTGTCGGGCCGCCGTGTTCGCTAACCCAACACGCCAGACGTCTCGGTATGGAGCTGTAGAGGTTCCTGATGGTGTCCTGTGATAATCCATCCCATGCAGCTTCAACATCCTCACACAGTTCCTGCAGATGGTGCGGTAGGGGTAGAGGTGGATATGATCTGCAGATGACCAGCTATCATTCTGAGTCACTTAATGACAGTCTGGAATGACATGTAGTCCTGCGTGGTGCAGCCGTTTGCCAATGGTGCTGCACCAACAGGCGGACTCATGGAGGGCACCACTGCTCGCTAACTGTCCACAATCATGGCTGCTGGTTCAGTCAGGTACAGAGAACGCCCGTCCTTGCTTACTTCACATGTGCTGCCTATCGAAACTTAAATCATTCGCATGTCTCACGGCGCAAAGCTACTACCCAGTCTCGTTCTTCTGGGTGCAGCTATTTGTGGACCTACTTTTTTGAAGATGAATGTATAAACTATATGATTTTTCTCTGTTTTAAATGTAAGGCATGTCCATAAACAGCAGCTCAAACACCAAAAACCTAACTGAAACCAAACCAACACTGAAAATCAAAACAAACATCAGAATATGCTGGCATGCTTGTAAACAGGACTGTAACTGTAATGGGACGTTTTATACCCATTTAAACATCTTGGTTTGACCTTTTTTCTCAGATTAGGAAGCTAGCTGTCTGTTGTGTGCATGTAACGAGTATTATATTCAATGCAATCAGATTAAGAAATTTCTCTGGTTGCTCTGTCATCATTGCTTCTATGTATACATTGAGGGATGAATAATAAGTGGCCATCATTGTGATCGTGGTTTGGCAGATGAACTGTTTAGGCACTAACCTCTGGCGGAACATGAGTGCCGGGTCCATGTTGGCGGAGGTCATGCGTACAACGTTACGGATCTCCTTGGCGATCATTCGTAACTTCTCGAAGTTCACCAAGCTGTCCACAACGGAGTCGTTCCCTGAGCAATTTGAAAATGCCAGAATTAGACTGGACCAGAACTATGACTGGAAAAAAAACTAGAATAAAGCAATAAGTCAGAAAGTTATAATGCCACAACGGCCTTCATGCTGCGTTTAAAGCTTGGGCATTGAGCGGCATTCTGCTTTGTTCAGCTTTGACCTATAGTTACATCCACTTCCAAAACAATACTGCTGCTGTATTGAGAAACACCATTCACATGCTTCATTCATATCGCCGTGACTCAACGTCCTTCGGCTACTATGAGCATAATGAATGACTACTCTGGCTTTTCCTGATTAGAAGCGTACTTTTCCCTGTGCCATGTGACTTCCCCATCTTATCTTCACTTCTGTAGGCATTAGGCAATGCTGCCATGCAAAACAAGAAATGGGAGTGACCCGAGTTGCAGAAGTGAGATGGACTAGGCTAGCGATAGAGATATGAAGGGGTGGAGAACAACACTGGAGTCCTAAGGTTGGTGCCTATACAGCTAACCAGGTCTGCATGATCATTTGTAAATCCTATCATGATATTGGCTTCTAACCAATCAGCATTATTTACTGTGTGATGAGTGCATTCAGACCCACGCAGATGGGTGTTTAGAAAAATCAAGGTCCAAGGGGCCTCGTGTCACCTAGCAAGATGCTAGCCAGTGCTGGTATGTGTTGGGTGGTGCAACAGAGTTATCAGTTCTCTCTTTCAAGTATGCTGAGGCTGTTAGCAGTGGGAACAGGTGGGTAGTGCTTCACATGTCACATAGGAAGCACATCATTTTCACCCTCCCAGTTCTTGTGTGCTCCCTTTTGCATTTACACACCTTCATGCAGGAATGTGAGATCCTTTTTGACCACAGGGAAGAGGGGGATGATGGGAGGCTGTACGCTTTGGCTGCTCAGGATGTTGCGGTACTTGGCCATGTTACGCGAGGGGTCAAATATATCCTGCAAGTCGCGGAACAGCTTCTCATACTTGCTGGGGAGCTTCTCCCATGTGCCTCGGAGCCTGGACACTGGGGAAAGGTTCAGGCCACTACGGAAAAAGACCATACAGACAATCAGCACAGAGAACATTTTAACACTGGAACAAGGACAACAAAAACGCTTCACAGTAGGCATTCGTCTTCTAGGCTGATTTACCGGCTTTAACGTCAGTTTTATAATCATCATGGCTTTTTATTTCAGTAAAATCAGTTTTAATTTATGTTAATAGTTCTTATCTAATAATTATTAGATTATTATATATAGAGAAAACAAACAAACATAATCAAAAGTTCCCCAGTCAGAGAGAAAGACAGTGTGAGAACTCAGTACTGAGAGCCTTCCTAGGGAGAGGGACAGGAGACAGAGAGAGAGACACATAAGGAGCTGTTCATATGTCAACAATCCAGCATCTAACTGAAGGCAGATGCCCCTGCCTCACATGACTAAAAGCTTAGAGAGAGAGAGAGAGAGAGAGAGAGGTGCGAAAGAGAGAGTGAAGGAGAGAGAGAGAGAGACAGATAGGGAGAGAGAGAGAGGAGAGAGACATACAGAGAGAGACAGAGAGGCAGAGAGAGAGAGAGTAAGTGAGAAAAAGAGACAAACAGAATGACAGAGACAAAGAGGCAGAGAGACACAGAGAGAGAGAGAGAGAGAGAGAGAGAGAGAGAGAGAGAGAGAGAGAGAGAGAGAGAGAGAGAAGTTAGAAAGAGAGAGGAGAGAGACATACAGAGAGAGACAGATAGGGAGAGAGAGGGAGAGGCAGAGAGAGAGAGAGACAGAGAGAGAAAGACAGTGAGAAAGTGAGAAAGAGAGAGTGAGGGAGAGGGAGAGACAGAGAGAGACAGATAAGGAGAGAGAGAGAGGAGAGAGATATACAGAGAGAGACAGATAGTGAGGGACAAACAGGCATTTCTTAGAACTACACTGTATTGTAGTAACACAGATGATCTCACTACAGTGAGAAGCAGCCACTCACCACCACAGTAACAGAGATATTGACTGAGTGTAGTAATGGGCAGTGGCATGGCTACTATAGTTCCTGCATACAATCAATAACAAAGGATCAAATCATTCTGTGTTTGTTTATAGCCTTCAGAACTGAGAGAGAGAGAGAGAGACAGAGAGACAGAGAGAGAGAGAGAGAGAGAGAGAGAGAGAGAGAGAGAGACAGAGAGAGAGAGAGAGAGAGAGAGAGAGAGAGACAGAGAGAGAGAGATTGAGACAGAGAGAGAGAGGAGAGAGAGGAGAGAGAGAGAGACACAGAATGAGAGAGAGAGAGAAGGAGAGAGAGCGAGAGAGAATCAGAACATAGAGAGAGAAGGAGACAGGAAGAGAGAGAAGAGAGACGAGGAGACGAGAGAGACGAGAGAGAGCCCTCAGAGAGACACAGAGAGACACAGAGAGGGAAAGACAGAGAGAGAGAGAGACACACACAGAGACAGAGAGAGAGAGAGAGAGAGAGAGAGAGAGAGAGAGAGAGAGAGAGAGAGACAGAGAGAGAGAGAGAGAGAGAGAGAGAGAGAGACAGACAGAGAGAGAGACCTCAACAACTAAACAATGTGAAACAACCAGTTTCACCATGGTTTCCACCCACCTTCAGAACAGGAAATGAGACTGCGTACCTGTCCATAATGGCCAGAGGGCGAGCATATGAACGAGTAACTTCATGAACGGTCACTCCAAAAAACATTTATATAAATATTTTTATATATGAACGGATAACAGTGTTGGCTGGTCATGCACAGGCTAGTGTTTGGTAGAACACACTGGTAGTGTTTGGTAGAACTATTAGGGTGAGGACCAAATGGAATGTGAAGTCATGATACATTTACAATAACACATCCGAGCAGCTCCACCTACCTGATGATGGCGAACATGGAGTTGAAGTTCTTGCATTCGCGGCAGTGCAGGGCGATCTTGATGAAGTGCTTAATGGTCTTCATCCGTTTGAGCGTGTTGGCCTCGCGGAGGATTTCAGCAGCCACCCAGAAGGTCTCCTGGTTGATGAGCTCCTCAAACTGCTTCAGGTGGCCCCCGCCTCCGCCACCAGGGTCCAGCTTAAAGAGGTCGTCAACGTACTCAGTGGACTCAATATTCCTGAAGATGCCAAAGTCACGCATGGAGAGCTGGGCGGCAACTTCCACGGTGCTGAGCTGGAGCAAGCTGATCTGGCTTTCCCTCAGCAGCTCCTGGGCATCGTCATCTGAGCACAGCGTCTCTGTCTCCATGTTGTTCTTCAGGTAGTACCTGGTTAAAGACAGACATTACCACGTGTGAGTTTTTATTAATGCTTCTCTTATTCCACTGTCTAAAAAAAGAAGACACTGAGAGTTGCCCATGCTGGAAAAGGAGGGCTCTAATTTAGACATGTTCAAACAAACAGTCACGGTCATTAAAGCGGATTCTTCTCCTCGTGACTTTGATGATTGCTGCTGTAAGCATTTTTTCGTCGGTGACCAAGAAGTGCAAAACAAATGAACATTTCAAAAGACAAAATTACAAAAATAAAAATTAATTTATATAATGTGAAACTCTACAAACTGAGAATTGTGACGGAAAGGGCGGGCCTAACACACAGGAAATGCTTGTCAATCAAACTGTTTGGCGGTGGTAGAGTGGGTGGAAGAAAGAGATGAACAGACGACATCTAAACCACTCAGAGCTGGAGATGTTAATGAAGGTAAGTGGGCTGTAACGCTAGGGATAGTGGAGAACCAGCTAGCTCCTTAAACCGTCTGAAAGCTTTTACAGCCCTGGTGGTTTAGAGTCGCCTGTTCGTCTCTCTCTCCGTCTGCTCTTCAAAACTCTCAACAGGATAAACAGAAGCGTGGCAGCTGGAAAAAACACGTGCCACAAATTGGACTAAACTCCACCCACTCCACCACTGCGAACAGTTTGACTGACAAGGGTTCGCAACAAGCACTTCCTGTGTGTTAGCCCCGCCCAGTTTGTAAAAGTGTTTCGGTACTGGTAAACCTGTTTTTGCTTTTGAATTTTAGTTTTTATTTTTTTATTTGTTTTGCACTTGTCGGCCGCCATAAGTATAATCTCTCGGCTGCTAAGATACGACGTCCTTCCTGACTAAGGTAAACGGTGGCTTTATGTCTACAGTGTAATGTGCCGTTTAAGATGTGGCATGGTCCCATTAAGAGTCACACCGCTCCTTTTGCTCAAACTGCCGGTATACGCTGCAGCGCTAGGCTTGTCAGAACGGACGATCTTGTATCTTGAGCTTCATGTTTCCCGTAGGCCTGATATTAGTGATACATTTACCCGGGAGGAGAGGAGGAGGGAAAAGAGAACTCATATACTGATACACTTTCTTTGGAAGGCATCCAGGAAAGCCACGCTCAAGTGCTGCAGCTAATGGACTTGTAATGCACGTTGCTCCAATATCTCGTTTACACCACTCCAACAGAAGCACGGCTCTTTTGCTGGAGTAAGGGCCGTAAATGGCGACTGAATGGACAAGAGCATCTGCAGTGCCTATGAATAAACTATGATTTGCTGAGCTGTTAGGAATCACGAAACAATCAGAGCAAAAAGAGAAAAGCCTATATCCGAAAACCGCAAACCGTACGCCATTACGTATAATTAGAACCTGTACATACTGTATCCCCCTGCCGTTAACAGAGCTCTGAGAACGCCCCTCTGACAGGGCTCTTAATAAGCCAAATTTTGGAATGCGATGCTAGTTAGTTAAAACTCTCTGACAGACGCTAAGGGGACTGTATTTATGTTATTTATCTGTTTTAAAGTTAATATACTGTATAAACCCGTTTGAGTGTGATAAATTGGACCGTAGAACTGATTCCTATTTAACAAATTCAGGGTTAATGCCTGATATCAGTTAGTAAGGCACTGAACAACAAAATACTGGAATTCCATGTAACATTTACAGTGGGATAAAATGATACGGGGAATTATACTGTTCAGATGGTTTCATCCCCTCAGGCTGTTTTAATACTGGTCCAGTCCTAATGCACCAAGCTTTAGGCTTCAGTTTCTGACCAGAACATCAGGTGGGATACCAGACATGTGGTCTACAGGAAAACACCCAGTCAATGAAAAATTCATTCTAAAAAACAGGAGGGAGTCTGCAGCAGAGTCGGGGGGCGGTGGGGGTGGTCTGGTCATGAGACGCATACATACAAGTGAAGAGTCCGGAAAGAGCAGTGAGGACTGTAGTCAAAGCTATAAGGTAGTGTAGTCTAAGCTATATGGTCGCTGCCCATTTAAAATAACACAGACTCCATTTTTACTTTTATGAATCATTTGACCACAACAACTGCTGTGTGACAATCTCTCTCTGATGAATGGACTAACAGAAATGGCCCAAAAGTGCTTGGAGAGACGTCTGGTTCCATTGACCTCCATTAAAACGAAGTGAGGTTTTTGTCCTCTCCTGTAAAGTTACCGTTTTGGAGATACTAGTTTTTCTTTGTACAGTGATGATATGCAGCCTACATGGTGCCTGAATGAGTGAAAACTAAAATTAAAAACATTTAATATATTAAAGTTTGTACTAATGCATAAGGCATCCACCTTCCCATGATTTCTCCATCCTGCGTAAACAATTCAGTACTTTAACTTGGAATTATTGTAACTACTGACTACTTATTTATTAGTCTGGCACCATATACTGTAGGCAAAACATACTGCCATACAAGGCCTATGTGATAGGGAACAGGCCATGTAATCAGACAGTGTAATACATTGATAATTTAAAAGCAATAACTGTCATGTTGAGAAATAAAATCAAAAGGACACAATTACATTTAAAACAACTTTCTGTTAAAAATAAAATCATACATATATGTAACGTTTTATTTATTTTGGAACATACTTGGAATGCTGACTTTCCCCTATGTGGGTTTGGGTAAATGAGCAAATGAGATGCTAGTAATAAAAAGCTCAGTGCATCCAGAATCCCTCATTTTGATCTTACCTGCCATTGAGCTGGATACGATCAGCCAATTTGGAGAGCTGGTCTGGTAGCCGCCGCTGTTTAATGACACCTTCTGGGCTGATGGACACCTCACACAGCGAGTAGGTCTCAGGAGCAGCGATGAGGCCAAATTCATTGACCACGTGCGAGACCACATCCTTGGCTGTGGTGTCTTTACTGATTATGATGTAGCAGCTCTGCTGGTCTGCTTTGAAAACACGAATCACTTGGTCTGGAATGTCTGCAGGTGGAGAAAAGGGAAGGTAAATAAGGGAGCACAGTCTTTACAGTCTATAAAACAGAGAACAAGCTAAATTCTAAAAATGTTTACACACAATATGTATGAGCAAGTCTCAGATTATTTACTTACACCTTAGACACGGCTAGTTAAAGATTAAGGCAGTGTGCACAGGGCTTATTGGTGAGCCATAACGTCCTATTAGCTTCAGCGCCAAACAAAAAATATTATTAAACTTTGAATCTCTACACCTACAGGGCAATTTAATACATGTGAGGATTATTTTCTGTTCTTTATTAATAATAACTAACTAAAGCTTTCACTGACTTCACAACACTGTAAATATTACACACACGAGCGTCACACCAAGAAACAGCCCATTGTTTGAGCAGCAGACCCTTAAAAGCTTTTGTGTAAGCACTCCCAGGCAGTGTACACTCGAGCAGGACTGGGAACGGTGCAGTGAGGAGAGAATGGGACCGACATGATGGATGAATAATGTGTGTGCTAATGTGCTGCTTCCCTACGTCTCCGTCAACCAGCAAGTAGGGATGCACCGATCCAGCTGTGGATACCCAATATGGATCCAATACCATTTTTAAACGATTAAACTGTATACTTCACCGTGCTGGAGCGACGTACGGCACCAGGACTGACATGAACTCTACTTCACTAAGCTCACTCATACAGCTCACTCTCTGAATCGCTCCATGTTGTTGTTCCTGTTCGTAGGTCAAGTCTACTGTAAGGTCTCGGGTTCCAGCAGATCCACCTCCAGCCACTCGGGGGAGACAAAGGGCAGCTACTGAGCAATCAAGTGGCAAACGCTAACACCTGCAGCTCACGCTACTTAAGCGAAATCTTTTTGGTTAGCTCCGCTGAGCTGCCAGTTTTTCCTCCGGGCAGTTTTTGTTTGTTCCCCGTTTGTCCTCTGCATATTGAGTGTCCACTGTTAGCTCACCTTGTAGCGGTGGTCTATGATCACAGGGACCACTACAGTTCGAGCCTCACTGAGGTGCAACAGTGCATCTACAGGCACCCCAACAACATGCTGTTCACGCCATCGCACACATCACAAATGAGTTAGACTGGGGATCGGCTCCATGGATCAGCCCAATTCTCCGATACCCGATCCAGCTAATTAAATTTATATCGGAGCTGATATCCAATCCTAATATCGGATCGGTACATCCCTAACCGCAAGGTGTGCGCTAAGCCCAGCGGCTCCAGAGCCAAACAGGCTTCGATTAAAGACACTGGGGAAAACAAGGGAGTCCTATGGCTGGGTTTTAACTGGGATGCATGCTTTGATCAATCATCAGTGTTGCATTGATTGAGTCTTGTGCTGATTAATCTAAACGGTGGGGCCCAAATGCTGAGGAGGCTAAATTTGTGATGGGTCTGCAGGTTACAGTACACGAGACACTATCTGAATAATAAAGGAGGGGTGTGTGTGTACAGTGGAACTCAAAAGATCACCAGTGAAAATGCTTCTACTTCACAACCTTCTTAAAATTAATACGTTTTTCATTAAAAACCAGGACATAGGTCAAATAAATTAGCCACCTGTGTCTGAAACAGCCTTATAGTATGTAACACCTCCACAAGCATGAATAATTAGAGCTAGAGCTGACCGATTTAGGCAGAAGGCTCTTATTCCCTAATATTCATAAGAAAACAAAAACTATACATACACTACACTTATTTCCAATACCACACGTCTCCATGTGGCAGCCCAGTATCACCTGTACTTACCACCCAATACCTGGTTTGACTATTCAAACCTACGTTATGTTAAATTAAATTAAAAATTTTAATTAAATTTGCTGGTGATGGAACTTTAAACTAGCCCCTGTATTAAAACAATAATTAATATAATAATAACTATTATGTTTCACTCTTTTTATATTTATTATTTATTGTAGTAAGAATTGAAATAAAGATAATAAAAAAAATAAAATAAATAATTAGGAAATTATGTTGCACTATTATAATTTGTATTTACTTCAATGTTAATGTGCAGTTGCCAAAAAACAACTTTTACATTTTTGCTCCTGAATGACACTAAAAAAGGTAGATTAATTGTAGACTGTAATTAATTTATAACTAACAACAAGATTGGTTACTAGATCACATACATATATATATATATAATTATGTAAATCAAATGTATAGCAAAATGACAAAAACAACTCTGGACGCCAGAGGGTTAATAAAAAGGGCTGACATTCGACAAAGAGCTTGTACTCACAATAAAACCCAGCCGCTGGGAGAGCAGATAAAGAGGATGGGAGAAGAGAAGAAAGAAGAAAGAGCTTTAAAAACGAGAGAACAGAATAAGGAAGCAGGCTTGGCATTCACAGCTCACCGTCTTTCTCGGTCCGCAAAACTTCCACACCTCAACCAAACAGCTATTTACAGTTTAGTGCGTGTGGCTAGCCACACAAAGAGCTTTTCAGTCCCGGCCACTTGCCCAGAGTGCTGGTTTAGAACTGGTTCCTCCTCTACGTGTCCTTAAAGGTGACGGTTAACAGACAGTACAGTAAACATGCTAATGCTACTAACTGAGAATGGATGCAGTCTTTGCTAAATGGCATGACAAACATCTAATCAAATTTATTCATATAGCACTATTTACAACTGATGTCTCAGAGCAGCTTTACAGAACTTAATCAATAATAATTAATATTGTTCATATTATTATAATAATAATTCTTATAACATTATTAATATAAAACAGATTAATAATTCATATTAATTATATACAACATCATCATCATCCTAATGGATGGCTAACCTCATTTTGGTCAAACCAATAATTTATAAAATTAGCTGTACAGAAGTTACTTTGGTGGCCATTGCCTTATATGCACAGCAACTCGGAGAACACATCCTGGTCTCTGATTCACTGTATGAACGTCTCCTTCATCAATCAGAGGACAGATAATAATAATCAGTGTATATCCCTCCTTACCTTCATTCTCCGCCAAACAGGAGAGCACTTCTGATGTGTTTAACCTGAGCTCTAGATATAGGTAGCTCTTCGTATTTTTGGATTTTTGAGTTCCAGGAAATAAGCAACAACCCTATCTAACAACCCATCTGACTGCATTCTAAGCCAAACTATATTCACCATGTTTATTATTACGAACTTCCTTTGGTTTCTCTGCTTGGCCCCTGGCTGAAATACAACATGGTAAACACCCAACAGCATTCTGGATTACCGTTCCTGGTGTCCAATTAAATACGTTTCCTATTATATAGGCATGCACTAAATAATCCCCTCGATCTGTAGATGATGTGGGACGTAGCATTATCCATTCCAGTGTACTGGCAGGCATGGGAGAGTATGAAAACGTCCCGTTACATCATCAGCTTGCTGTGTATATATTAGTAGTGCTGTTTAAAGATCGGATTATAAACTGTGTGACGGTTTGCAGGTTGTAGATTTAAATAAAAACAGTAATCAGACATTTACTGAAACAAATCAGATCTAAAACACACGGGTAGATGTTCAAAACTAGAGTCTGTGGCCCTGCTTTACACAAAGCTGTTATAGGAAGTAAATGCTAGTTCCCTCAAAACCAGTCTTTCATGCGAGCTTGGACTCATGGTGCATTTTCATGAGTACTTCTGGTCCTTAATGGGAATTCTAAAAGGTTTTAAGCAGAATTAGAGGGCTGGGTTTCCACGCAAACGGGAGCTGGAAGAGTAAAAAGCAGAAATGCTAATAAAAGATGCTAAATCTGATGCAAAAGCAGAACAGTGTGTTGAAGCAGCATTTTTCAGAGTTTGAATCCCCAGTTAGCCATGCACTGTACGTGTGACCCGTGCAAAGACTTCTCACTGGAAGTCGAGTATTGGAGTTGCTCTCTCTCCTGCAGTCAAGCACACATGCCAAAACACGAAACATGGCAAAAGCTGTTATCCCTTCGGGTTCGATGTTTCAGAAACCGCAGTCTCATACAGTCAGCCAACAGGTGGACTTAATTTGTTATATGGATCAGGATTCTGTTTTATACTCAGAGTCGCTTCACCCAGACAATGAAATTAGCACGAAGGCACACCTCCTGCATACAGGGCTTATTTTAATGAATAATGAGTCAGCGGGAAAGCTCCAGGGGCTTCTACATTTTCGTTCTGAGTTGACAGACATTAATAAGCTAGAGACTCGAAAAGTATCCCAACACTTGCGGCAAAGTTAGTGGTTAATAGTGCCTACCCTCATCTGGCATTAATTAGTGGTACACCAGGAGACTCTGACTTTATCCCCCTCATTTAAATCAAGCTTCTGGTTCAGTTGTTGAAGGCACAGTGACACTTATCGATATGGGCTTATTAATAAATGACATTATTAAGGTGATGATACTGAAGAGGTCATTCAGTCCCCTGCTGGTGTAACACTGGCTAATTCACATACTGTTTATTAGATCACTGCTTGGAAATATGACCTCCTTTCTTTCCAGCATGATGCAAGGAATTAAAAGAGGGAAGCCTTACTTCCCTGAATCAGGGCTGAACTGAAAGTGTCAGGCCTTACCTGAAGGGTTAGAGAAGTCAAGCACACTCGTGGCTGGCTGCAGCAAGTCTGGGCTGCTGGACGACAGACTCCCCGGTATAGGCATGATCGCCACACTGTGCCTGCACTGCTTTGTGCCCACGATGCTGTCATCCTGAGACTGACCCACACCCCCGTCACTGAGAGAGAGAGAGAGAGAGAGAGAGAGAGAGAGAGAGAGAGAGAGAGAGAGAGGGCGAGCGAGTGAAGGGGAAAGAGAGAGACAGAAAAGGAGAGAGAGAGAGCGAAGGGGAGAGAGGGAGATGGAGAGAGACACACACACACAGAGTGTTAAGGTATAAGACATGAACGGATATCTCAGGGTTCTGTATCAGGGTTACACATGGAGCATGCCTATGGTATTGGGTACATGGTGGTTTGGGTATGCAGTCACACACAGACATCTGATAGCATTCACAGAGCACACTGACTTGTGAATTATCAACACGACCAAAATCATGCGTCACAGAAAGACGGTGGTAGGTGCAGGTGGACATTTACCACACACACAGAGACCTCACACACAGAGACCTACACACAATCACTCACATAAAACCCTGCAGAGAAATCAAGCAGTTAGACCACAAGACTGACGTGACACTCATGCACAGACCCCCAAAGGCAAAGCTCTGCTGGCTTCATCCAAAACTGACCACCAGATCCGAACCACGCATGTTTGTTAATCACGATATCGACCTTCGTGACCTTATCTGTTTATATAGTATCACACATCACTCCATCCTCTGTTCTGACTGTCTCAGACTGGAGCTTCATCCTCTGTACTGACTGTCTCAGACTGGTGCTCCATCCTCTGTACTGACTGTCTCAGACTGGAGCTCCATCCTCTGTACTGATTGTCTCAGACCGGAGCTCCATCCTCTGTACTGACTGTCTCAGACCGGAGCTCCATCCTCTGTACTGACTGTCTCAGACCGGTGCTCCATCCTCTGTACTGACTGTCTCAGACCGGTGCTCCATCCTCTGTACTGACTGTCTCAGACCGGTGCTCCATCCTCTGTACTGACTGTCTCAGACCGGTGCTCCATCCTCTGTACTGACTGTCTCAGACTGGAGCTCCATCCTCTGTACTGACTGTCTCAGACTGGTGCTCCATCCTCTGTACTGACTGTCTCAGACTGGAGCTCCATCCTCTGTACTGACTGTCTCAGACTGGGTCCTCTGTACTAACTGTCTCATCCTCTGTACTGACCGTCTCAGACTGGTGCTCCATCCTCTGTACTGACTGTCTCAGACTGGTGCTCCATCCTCTGTACTGACTGTCTCAGACTGGAGCTCCATCCTCTGTACTGACTGTCTCAGACTGGCACCCCGTCCTCTGTGCTGACTGTCTCAGACTGGCACCCCGTCCTCTGTGCTGACTGTCTCAGACTGGAGCTCCGCCCTCTGTGTTTGTGTGTGTGTGTGTTATGTTGTTACTCTCTGTGCACTGTGAGCTAATGTAACCAACGACATATTCCTTGCATGTGTGAACATACTTGGCAAATAAGGCTTGATTCTGATTCTGATAATGCAAAATGCTTCAATATGCAACCAATCACAGGGTTTTCTTTTCTGCAGTTTCTGACCAATCACAGTTTGAGTATAGAGTAATCTGTATAATCCAAACTCATGTTAAAATAATGCTGGCTAATCTTCAGCTACATCGTATAACCAACTACATTATATTATAGATCATGTGTCGCGGATCATTACATATAACGGCAGCCCAATCTGAACACTAGCACTTTCCCCATACGTTACAGCTATACTAACCGCTGACTCGCAGGACCCGGAGCACATAAGGCGACACTGATGACAGGAAAAGCTGCTTTGGCTTGGGGAATACCACACCACTATCATGCCGCATTTACAATGTGGTGAAAGTTGATGTTCATAAATCCACAAATGCCTATATTCATGAGACATATTTATAAGTATACACTCACAGTTAACTAATTCAGTGTTAATGCATCAATAACAATGATCTTTTTATTCTCCTATACTATGCTAAATAGAATTAGAGTTTAAATACATTATTACTGATAATAAATAATTTACTGAACATTAATTTTCTTATATGTGTGTTGCTATTGGTTTATTGAATGTGTCGGATGTGTAACAACACCCACTGTAGTACATGACGGCTTTATAGAGGCAGACAGAGAGAAAGCTGTATGAGGGTGTCTCTTACCCAAACAGTCCCCTGTGCAGGTGAAGCAGTTGTAAAGACAGGAGACAAGTGACAATGAGCAAAAAAGCAAGACTAAAGCAAAGCGCTGAGCACTTCAAACAGAGCTGACAGGACACATACAGAGACGCTGTGACTGGCCCTGGCACGCCTGGAATGTACTCAGCACGACAGTCACAGCACAGCTTATCAGCTGTATCAATGCCTGGTGTGGACAAAACAGCTTTATCACACAGATTAGCTTGGGGACGGGAAATGAAGCATGAGGGATGCGGGTGAGGCTTGTGTAAGTTACTCCTTTGTGATGGTCTAGATAGAAACAGACAAGCTAAAAGAAACGGCTCTGCAAAGCAAATCAACCACTAATGGTGTCAATCAAGCCGTGTGTGCTCTCTGAAAATCGGAGGAACCGGAACTATGAGGCTCATGTGGCTAACAATTAATGGCATGGATGAAAGATAGCCAGTAACGGCAACAGAGACTTTCCTAAAGGCAATCTGATGCATAATTAAACTGATAAGATGTGAACAAAGCCATTCACAGTGGCTGGATGTGAAACAGGCACTCTAAAGAAACAAACCAGGTCAGATTGGTGCGCACTGGTGGTGATGAGGAGGCCTTAATGCCTCTGAATGCCTTTGCAGAGTTGTAGCATGCAGTGTTTACAAAAATACTGCTTGATTCAATAAACAGTTTTCACCAACAAAACATATAAACAGTCCTGAGCCGCTTTAAATTTGCTTACGTCTCGTATCGGGTAAAACTGTTCTGGTCTGTGTTCATGAATGTTCCTGAGAAATATCTCTATGTTACTATGATAGCATTTTTCAGCTGGTTAGTAACAGCAGTTTGACAACACCGTCAGGGTGGGCAGCCTTTTTGCCGTCAGCTTTTATCAATGACTAAAGAGGAATGAGAAACACCTGCGCTCGTCTTTTCCATATTCCATTACGTCTAAATGAAGGAATGAATGGATGGGCAGTGTAAATGAAAAGCAGATAGCCATCTGGCTCTTCTCAGTGAAGCTACTGACAGCCTTCACAGAAGGAAAACAGACAGCAACACTGGTTTTGTTACACGGACATCTTTCCTGAGCAATTTTCTGCTCATTGCTTCGCCATAATAGAGTACTGATGAAGCCTGACAGACCCAAATCAGAGCTGCTCAGAAAGCCGGAATTCAGGTGATGGGAGCAGCTGGGAGACTAAATGCTGGTTTACAGGGAGCTCAGGAAGGAATGTGAATGTTTAGGGATCAAAGAATGATACGTGCTGCAACTAAACGGGATATGCATGGAATTTGGAGACTTCTGAGAATTGGAAGCTTCCATACTACCATCTCCTGGAAGCTTTGACAGGTTAGGGCAATTTACTGTTTCTTAATATTGGTATGCAAATGAGCCCTTTAACCAACTGCACTGCTTTGTGTTCCTTAGTGGATGACGTCTGTGAAGTGCACTCTTGAAATTTTTAAGTGGAGTAAAACTATAAAAGGAATTTTACATATTTCAGTTATACATCTGGACTCTATCCGTACCTGAACGGTTTGGGGGGCAGGATGCTGAACCGGGTCTTCTCCAACATTTTGCGGATCTTGTTGCGACCGCCTGATACGGTGTTGGCTTTCATCTTCTTGTGGCTCTTGCTATCAGAAGGAAACTCCAAATCTCCTGGCAGTTCTGCGATGGAGAAGCGGTTTCCCTTCTTCTCTTGGATTTTTGGAATGTGGAGGCCGCCATTCTTCTTCTCATGCTTAATACGGCTCTGGAGCTCTTTGAAAACTGGAATAGGAAACATTTATAATCATGTTTACCAGCATAGAAATGCATACACTGCCTGTAATTCTACTGTCTCTGTTTATTTTCCCTTATATTTCCTTATTTTTAAGAGCATACATTTCTATATCCAGATCCTCTTTAGTGCCTTTAGTGCCTTTTTTAGTTGAATCCTTATCATGATTGCACCAGGGTACTGGGATGGTAAAAGTAATGTGAGTTTTCCAAGAAGGCTGATTGGGAAGTGGCATCCCATTATTTATACTGAAGAGTTACATAAGTAGATAAATAGTAATAAATGGACTCGATTCTGGCTGTATGTCCTAAAAAAAAAATCACAGTATGACAATCATACTGGTACCCTTACTACCATACCACGATGACTGCTGTGCAATATTCTGAAAATCATATTCCTCCGTACTACTCAAATTTACGCTCACTCTCAAAGACTCCCACTAATGTTTCTCATTAATCTGAACATACCGAAGATGTTGGTCTTTACAGTGAGCGAGAGGTGGGTGTTGTTCTTCAGGATGTCCATAGCTTTGGAGTACGAGATGTTCTCAAAGTTCTGACCATTGATCTCCATTATCTGAAAGGAGACGGACAGACATGCAGTCAAGATTTAAAAGAGAGTCAGTTTAAAATCCGACTCAGACTCCCATCTCAGAGTTACTGGCTGTGTTACCTGATCTCCACGCTTCAGGCCGGCCTCCGCAGCCTTGCTGCCCTGCTCCACCGTTTCAACAAAAATGCCAAAGCCTCTTTCGGTGCCGCCCTGGAGGCTGAAGTGGAGCGGGGACTCTCTGGAGGGCTTCTGCAGGGTGACCTGCCGCCACTTAGCTTTGGCCGCGCAGGCGATATTCAGCAACCGCAAATGACCCTTCATTTTCTGAGGAGGAGCGATAGAGCAGTTAGCATACCTGACTCTGAATCACCAATTTAACAATTCTGTACAACATTTATCAAAATTCTAATTATGTTCTAAAATATGAAAAATATGGGGGGAGGAGTGGTGGGGGGGGATTTACACCAAATACACTACAACTAATGCGAGTCTTACCGTTTCGTCCAGCAGTCTTTCAAACTCCTCTAGGAACTGTGTCATTGAAGGATTTCCTTCAAAATCATTAAAATGATTATTCACCCATAACAACACGATCCGTGTAACCTGCAGAGAAAACGACACCGTTTTAATTTAAAATCCGTCCAAATAGACAGAAACAAAGTAGGTTAGTGGTTGTGGTTGGTGTAGCTCAGTGGGTAACACCACTACTCAGGGTGCCACCTCTACGTGTGGGAGACTGGGGTTCGAATCCCGGTCTGGGTGACTATGCTGAGCTACACCAATAAGAGTCCGTGGGCAAGACTCCTAACACTACATTGGCCCTCCTGTAATATGAATACCCTTGTAAGTCGCTCTGGATAAGAGCGTCAGCTAAATGCCGTAAATGTTAGAAATACAGTTGTAAGGAAGCCTTTCACAGCATCCTTTACAGATAATAAACTTAAGATTCAGAGTTTTTCTACAAATTATAGCTGTATGACATTTCTACAAAGTTTATTGAACCCCCCCCAAAACCTGACATGCCATGATTCGCACAGACCACATGTGCTTTATTGTTTCCAACGTATTAAATACAGAAAAATATATAAGATTAATATACATGTAATCAGTCAGACTGATCAAGTTGTGTAAGGTACTTATGTCTTACACACACACACACACACACACACACACACACACACACCGTATCTCTGAGGTTGTCCACATTAAACCACTCCAGTAGCTTCTTTCCCACTTCCATGGGGCTGGAGAGAAAGGTGCGGTAGGTAAGAAGAAAGTCCTCGATGTAGGTGGGGTCCACCACAGAAGGCTCCTCCACTAGGTGCATGATCAATCTCTCTGGAGTGCCCTGAGACATACCAAACCAGAAAAAATCATATTTTGTTTAAAAGAAGTTATGAGAATGTGTGACATGGTCAAAGACTGGCTATTTTGGTCAAAGTAATTTAATTTACTTGTTTTTTTTTTTTTAAATAAATAATATAATTTGTATAATTTCAGCACTGCAAAAACCTTGTATAGCATTAAATGGAATTCTAAGCCACTACATTTTGGAAGGTGGACCATGTCTGAAGCTCCTCCTCCACTGGCTCTTGTTTATATGACGCTCATGACGCACCCCTGGCCCTGACATGCTACAGCTGAGGTACAAGCTGCGTGCAAGAAGTTCCAAATTACTTGTAGGTTTTGATCGAAACAGCAAAAAAAGACAGCACGGCAGCAAAAAGCTGGAGGGGAAGACGGGAAGACAGAGGTTGCATGACCACTGTTAGGCCTCGTATAGGAGACTGAATATGCAAACGACAGATTAAGATTCTATTATTGTCTCACAAATCTGAGAAGCCCATCCAACCCCCTAATTATTCTGGTAATGCTTAAAATGTGCTAATAATGCTAATTCGTTTCCAATAATCCAGAACGTGTCTTAAAGGAATGTCCTGAACCTCTCCTGTAGAAAAGCTTCTTTGTCAGCAAGTGCAGGATGACAGCAGCGAAAAGGTCTCATGTTCTGATGCAACTTCTGTTTTTAGACACAACTGGTCACATGGCACACACAAACTCCATTGAAACTAGAGGATCAGAAACTAACGCAGGTGCTTCAGACATGAATCATCTAGACAAAGGCCCACAGCCGAGCAGAAGGAGAAACCCCTACAGTAAGCGCAGCATGTGAGCACAATGCCCAAGAGCCTCTGACTCAAAAGCAAGACAACTTAGCTAACAGATGCTAACGTCTGAATTTCAGGTGACACTGAAGGAGGAACGCTTCTCCTAAATAACACAGCTGTGGCTGCAGCTTTGGAGGACCGGTCGATCACGCACACTTCGTTATCAGGGCTCGTTATCACTTCAGTTCTAACAAAGGTGATGCATCGTTACAAAGTGGAATTAATTAATCCAGAGTTATAACCAATAAAAAGAGCAATGCTGGGATGTTGTATCTTATTAGACCAAATATCTGATGAACTGACATGAACACTGGATCTAACAGTACAGATACAGGTGGGCTTGCTATGTGGCCAGCAACAGTTCACGGCTGCACGTGGTATTTATGTTGTCTGCTATGAATTTGATTTTTAAGTTCATCATGAGGGTAGTGTACTGTAAATCGAAAAAACACAAATACTGCATGAAGAGCTCTATTAGCCGAGACGGCTATGTTAGACATGCCCTGCATAATTAAAGTAATTTTGTATTAAACTGTGTCGACTTATATTCAAATCAGCAAAGCATGTGATGTGACCAGCTGTTGGTCTTTGACTGTAAGCCTTAAAACTGGTTAGCTATGCGATGCGGTACAGGAGCATACCTGAGACCTCAGACACCTCTTGTCCAACTGACTACATTTGGCGCAGGAGCTACAGTGTTTGACTGAACAGAAAGGCCTCACCTTGATGACGATGTGGCCCTTGCGGGTGCCGCTGCGGTCCAGTTCACGGTGTTCCTTCACCATGACGATCTCGCCCTCCTCCTCCACCTTGTGCGTGTTCTTCTCCACATGGTTGAGGATGCGCCAGTAATCCTCTTGGGCGATGCACACAAACTGGTCCACAACAACATGAGGCAGGCGGGTGAACTTATAGTAGAGCAGGACATTGCACTGCACGACACACGGACATTCAAACAGCAGCACCGAGGAGCCATAGTGGCCCGGCATTGAGACCTCAGACAGAGCTTCTGCCTCAGTGGCCTTACTAAGACTGACACTGATAATGCAATTTTGGTCTAGGAGGATGTTGCTAGAGGAAGTGAAGCCTTGCGATCGGAATCAGAGGGGTCACAGAAGCCAAGTTTCGAACTTCAGAGTCCGCTTCTGACCTCTGTACGGACACATCAGGAAACAGTGATATGTGCGTTCCTGAGGCACCGAGTAGGTTTCATAATGCACAAGATCATTTTTAGTAAATGATTTCATACATATGATTTTCATGTGTGCAAAAGTTTAGGCGTCTTGGGTACAGTTCCCTTTTTACTGTCAAAGTGAAAATACATTAAATTAAATAAATCTGACTTCTAAACTTATGTAGAATGTAGTTCATGTTTATTTCCTAAATTTAATATATATAAAAAAAATTAAGTAAAAAAAAAAAACAAAGTTACAGCACATTTTATATTTAATGTTTAATTGATTACCAATAGTTTTAATTTAATGTCTGACTGCGGGGCGTAACAAACGTTTCTGGTTTTTCTAGATGAATGGCCTCAGTTTGACGCTGGTCTTTATTTATAGATGCCAAACAGGGGACTCTTTAAGAATGGGCAGCATCAGGAAGAGTTTATCTTAAACTTGGACTGATCAAGGTTTATCTGCTAATCATACTGCACCAAACTAAATCTAGTTTAAATATAATCTGGATTACATTTAGCCAACACTTTAATCCTGGATTACATTAACATGGGATAAAAAAATCTGTAGCACATTTACTTTAAATGTATGATTTATTTAGGGATTAAATGTAAAAAGTTCCAATTTTGGTGATTTCAATTTATAAAATGTGCTTAATGTGGGTGTTTCCGCAGAACAGAGAACTTGAGAATTTGTAATTCTTCAAATCTGCCCACAGGGGGGCGCTATTACTTGCTTTTGTGTGCATCACTGCAATAGAAGAAAACCCTAGCAGTAGGATCTAATGCACCTTAATTCAGCAACTAAATGGGTATTAAATTCATATATGAATAGATACATTTAAAGTGCATTAAATGTTCAATTCATTCAAATTAAACTTCATCAAAAAAAGTATGAGAGACAAAAAGTAAAGAATAAGTTAAATGAATATTCGACTGGCTGTTTTAGTGCCAGCCACATGTACCACTGCTATTTATAAGAGCCAGGTTTAACCTTAGATGACTTAGCTCACAAGTCTATTGATAAGTAGTTCAGGGAAGTCCACCGATTTGAAAACATGTATTCATATTTTAGCATCACTTCTGTTTATAGTGGGTATTCCACACCATCATCTACAGCAGGGTTAACTTTTTCATTTTTATTTAGAGAGACACATCCATCCTGCCTAATTAATAAACAAATGGTATTAAACCCTCATACAGTCCAAACTGTGTGTAAATAAAGTAAAATCAAGTAAAAATGCAGCAAATTAGGTAAAAATTACAACTGAAAATACAGCTAATGAAGTAAAAAGCTGAATATAATCCAGTTAACGGTTCTGATGAATGGGTTACTCTAGGATAAAGAGTATTTCAGATAGCTAGCTCGCATTAGCTAACCGTCTAACAGGCTGCTCCTACTCTAAGACTTCACAGACTACGCGACAGAAGATTTCGATACGCAGGGCTACAGCCTCTATTTCACCAAAATAATTTAATCCCTGGATCGGTAGAACATGAACTGGACCGAGGAAACGCATCAGCCTTCCACTACTCACTCAGTACGGCCTTTCTTCAGTAGGTGAATAGGCGCTACGGTAACGAGACCCTTACCTGGCAGTCGTCCCCCTTGGTGCGCACTTCGCCGTTCATGTATTGCTTGTCCAGCGAAGCCGAGATGCCGAAACTGTTCCCCATGCAGAGGATCTCAGTCCGGCCATCTCCATGACTCATCTCTACGGCACCGTTCAAAATCACATACCACTGGTCCAGCTGTAGATACAATACACAAAACCACCATCATCATCATCATCATCATCATCGACATCACCACCACCATCACCACCACCACCATCAACATCATCACCACCACCACCACCATTATCATCACCACCACCATCACAATCATCACCACCACCATCACAATCATCACCACCACCACCACCACCATCATTATCATTATCACCATCACATTATTATAATTATTATTTATTAATTTTTCTGCTACTGAAATGTCCCTTTACTCTGTAGTGGTGTGTTGTAGCTGTACTCTATAGTGTATTAATTATTTAATAAAGGTTTAAAAACACTCGTTTAATCTACAGCACAGTGGTCTACATTTATGCCTGTTTTTTTTTTTTTTACTTCCTTGTTTCTCCTTTTTTTTTCAGACTTCAGCACCCTGTTATTCCTTCTTCTTTTCCCTCCTCACTTCTCTTTCTTAATCCTGATTTCAGCACCCGGTTGAGTATTTATTCTGAGTTTACTACACTAAGACTTTCTAAACCCCATGTAAAAGACTTGCTGCTTTCCATCTGCTATTTACTCATTCATCTTTCTACTTCCTTCTATATTTTTATATCCTTTTTGTTCCGTTCTTTTCCGCCATGTAACATTTATTGTAATTGTGATTTATGTAAATGTGATTTATTACTTCATTAATTTATTTATAATAGTTCAAATGCTTGGCATTAATTGTTATCAGTTATTATTTCTATATTATACCTTATTACAATAACAGCTGATTTAAATCTAAATTAAAATCTAAACTACACTCTAAGAGTAAGTTCTCAAGGTTTTATGAAATTTTGTAAGGATTTGTTTTGTACTGTAAATCATACCACATAATTATTTATTTAGGTTTTTTTTTTAAATCAAATTCCAACCTTTTGAACTTCTATTTTAATTGATAATACACTGAACATCACGTCAGCCCTGTCGATGAGCTAACATTCAGGCACAAGTGTTTCGTAGCAGCAGAGTGAATATATAAAATACATAAAATACTAAAATACTAAAATACCGCCACCCTGAGTAATCAGCTGTGTCCCCAAGCACATTCCTAAACCGTAGACTAATCCCCCCTCCCTGCCATTCTTGATTTCGATTTCTTTACAGCCTCTTGTCAGTGAAGACCTGGACTTGCTCGGCTGACCTTCACACACACACAATATGCCAAGCATGCTAATGTGTCCATCACACGTCTGGAGCGAAGGACCCAACCCTGTAACTGTCCATCAAACAGCAGGCCAGCCCGCACCTCAGCGCTCTCCGTTTGATAGAAATCCTGCCTCTCTGTGTTAAGAAATTGGTGCGGCTCATCTATTACATCGTGGGGCGCAGGCTTGACTGGGCAACCTCTGACGGTTTTCCTTTTGCTCAGGCATGTAACTTAATTAATTAGCCTCCTTCAGGATTGACTGCACAGCGCTACAGACCCTGAAAGGCTCGGCTGAGCACGACAAAGCCAGACGGCTTTATTTCCGAACAATAGCAAACACAGATCCCATGCTTCAGTAAACTGTGAGCCTGATCCGCTAGGTCCCTGCTACACCAGCCTCTTCCTGCTAATCTTTCACTGACCATTTTCATCATCGTTAAGCATTTAAAGTGCTCCTAACGTTGTTCAGTGCTCAGACGAGAAGCAGTACAGGTTTTGTAAGTCATGTGTAATGTGACTTACAAAACCGCGATAAGACTACAACGAGTCTCCCTATAGCAGGAACACCACTGATCTCCTGCTGTCTGAACTGTGTTGAGCTCAATCATACTGGTACACGCCCAGTTTTTTAAACTCTACTGCACTGCTCTAATCTGGACTGTTATTTTATCTGACCTGCCAATCATCACTTTATATATAATCCTTCTACCTCACATCTCTAAGTGCAATATTACTTATGCTGCTCCGTTAATGTCTATTTATTCTATTTATTATGTTATAGGCAATGTCTTATACATGCACATTTATGTATATAGACAAATCTCCTTAATTCAGCTCTATTTATTTATTCTGATTAATGTATGTACATACTTCATAGAACACTTTTATATGCACATAGACTCTGTTATTTAAATTTATGTCATTTTGTGATTGATAGCTCTTCTGTAACCTCTGCCCTTTCTATTGTAATAATGTATGTCTTACTTGTGCAATATGTACAGAACTGTGACACTGCAATTTCCTTCAGGATCAATAAAGTGTTATCTTATCTTATCTTAATGTGCCGTAATTTTAAGAGAGCCATATTTACTATATACCAGTAATGATGCACTAACGGAGACTAGAAGGACATGGCAGGTACATTGTAAAGAGAGATTAATTAATCAAATCACAAGTGCCTATAAAAGTACACCCACAATATCTTATAATAAGTGGAAACGTGTTGATTGCAGAATTAGTTTTATTTTAATTTAATTAAATTCTACGACTTTTTTTGTATTTTTGTTGTTTTCCTATTGTGTCGTCATGACTTGTGACGTACCTTGTTTGAATAAAGCAAAGTTTAAACGCTTAATTACAAAGAAATCTGCCAGCTGTTCACAACATGGATCATGGAACCAGACATTTGAAGAACTGAATAGAATTGTCTATATGCTGCCTAAAATACTTTACAGTGTGTTTGCCTATTATTTAAACACTATATTATATTTTTTTACTTTTATATAACTGTGCAAAAACTGTACAGACAATCAAAAACTGTATACAAGCACAGTAGACCAGTGGGAGTCATTAACTGGAACTGATAAATGTCTCTATTCTGTTCTATCACCTCGTGTAGTGTGACTGACAGCTCTCTGTGGTAAAGGGTAAATCTGTTAACTGAAGTTAAATTAGAAGTGGACTGTTTTGTGGTGTAAGTCTTGTTACGGTAATACGGTAGAAAGAAAGGAGAACAATGAGCTCTATGCTCCGTCACTTGCCTCCTGCTTGTCCTGCAAAATGACCGTGCCAGCCTGCTCCACCACCTCAAACACCATAACTGTACACAGCTCTCTCCTCACCAACATTGTCATGTTGGCAAAGGCAGGCAGTTGATGCATGAACTCCAGCAGCTGCTCTGTAACCGAAACGAACAGGAAGAAAAACAAAGAGGGAGAGAGAAACAGGAGCGTCGTGAGACACTGTTAGCCGTGAGTCCGTTTGTCTTCAGTTTTTATTATTTGCATACGGAGGTTAAAAGCCTCCTGCGCATTTTCTAACTGCAGGCTCCAATTTGTTTACTGAGGACATCACTCTTCTCGCCACTTTACTCTAATGAGGTAAACCATTTGATGGTCAATCGATAAACGAAAAGAGAAAGGCTGACCGATGTCATCATCGTTGCGATCCGCCGGCTCTTTCTCCAGGCACTCCCGCACCAAGTCCCTGCCCAGCAATGGGTCTGAGGCACGCTCAATGTCCTCGTCCTCCTCTTCCTCGTCCTCCGAATCCACGGGGGCCTCGGGGAGCCCGGACAGGTCAACATCACCCATTTCACTCTCTGTAGCCTGTAAGGACACAAACCCCCACAAAACTTAAAATCTCAAAACTCACACATCTGGTTTCATACTGCTGCTACTCTGAAGTGTGCTGAGGTGAGAGGACACAATCTTTCACCTAGCTCATGCGTGACTGAGCCCAGGCATGTTCATCTTCCCCACAACACCTTTCAGCTCACCTCCAGTTCTTTATTAAGGACATGCAGGTTTACTGATAGGGTTCTGACACTGTATGAATTACAATAACTGTAAAGAATACACAAAACTTTACTGCGTGATTGAACGAGGCCATCAGCCATTTTAGACAACAGGTGCTGTCAAATTCCCTCCATGAGAAGCCATGCTGTGCTCTAAACCATGTTACCCATACTGAACATCGTTTGAGCAGGTTGACAGATGTTTTAAGGATGTTTTACAGAAAAGATGTGTGGCACTCTTGACTAGTCTGGGGTAAAATTAGATTTACCATTTTATACATTCCTGAATGACTTACATACCAAATAGTTCTATTTATAAAAAAAAAAAAAAGTCACACTATTACAGCTCTGGATGAATGTAAGAGCCCACCTGAATCTGATCAGTGTCTCTAGCTGTACAGTTTCTGGGTTTGTGTTGGACCAATAAACACTCGAGGTCATCTTACGGTGGGTAAGGGACATTGGAATGAGGTGGCGCTCATCACGGTCAGTAGAGAGGGGGTTTGGCCCTCTGCCAGTCTGTAGCTGTGTTGTCCTGTGTGTTTGCTGCTTGTTCTTATGAACCAGACGCTCACTGTATCTGCCAGTAAAGCTAGAACCCAACCTTCGGTTCCTTCGGTATATTTATACAGTGTATTTCAATGGAACAGAGCATGTACACCATATTAGGGTTCAGCATTAGTACTTTACAGGTCTCCTTTACTCGAGCACAGTACATTTAAGTGAGATGCTCAAATACTGTACACTGTCCTTCATTGCTCTTTGCTTCATTAGGTGCTCTCGAATCTTCTTACAGTTCTACACACTGGACTGTCCTTGAAGGCCATATATATATATATATATAATATACACACATATAATATTCTATGCCCTGTATATACCCTGCATCTCTCATCTACCTCTGCCTCACCATAGTGCTATATGGAAATGTGTAGATCTGGATATATCACAGTTTTTATTCCTAACTTTATATTATTGTTATGTTAAACTGTAGATTAGGATAAACAGAGATTTTGTGCTTAGTATTATATATATTTATGTCCTTATTTATTTACTGATTGTGGTTCTCCACCAGACAAGACTGCAGACTGAACAGCAGATGTCATCAAGGCTAAGTAAACCGAACATTTAAACGAGGGCCTCAATGTAACCGGACCACAGGAGCGGATCTTCATTTCAAAAGGTGAATGTGTGTCAGAGAGAGTGAATAAGAGCTAGGGAAAAATGAACTGATGAAAAACACAAAGCTGCGGAATGCAGTTCTAAAACTTGACTATAAATAAGCAGGTCTGGGTCTAGACCTAATGAAGAGAACCTCATCTGCTTATCTCCCGCTGATCAGAATCTCGTCTCCGCCCTTCCTTTTGGTCATAAATTATTTTAAGAAACATTGAGAGAAGACAGCTCTGCCTGCCATGTACTGTCACAGACATGGTAACTGGAACATGGGCCTGTAAGATGCTCCGGTTCACATCTTCACCGTTCAGGGCCGACACCAAGGACACAGCAGGAGCTAGGCTCGCGTACAGAAACATAAAAGAGTTAGTACCTGGTAGATGTCAGACAGGCTGCTACTCCCCGAATCGCTGGCGATGCTGCATCCCGATTGGCTGGGTGCCATGTGCATCACCTGCTGATGGGGGTGGTCCGTCAGGTGCATTTTGCTGAGGTCTCCAGGTAGCTGTTGAGACAAGACAAACTGGTGTTAGGAAGGTTTTAAACGGAAGTCTTCATTTAAAGGACAGCTGTAGCTCCTTGGCTCATCACAACACAGTTTAACAGCAGAGGCGAGTTTTGAGAACAAGAAATCCAATAACTTCAAAAGGAGCTATAAACATGTAGGAACGCTCCAACGGGCCAAACATCCATATTTCTTCTCGAGTTGGGAAAGAGAGAACGTTATACGCTTGACAAGTGACCTCCCGGGCTACGCAGCTCCCTCCGGGAGCCGTGGCAGTAAATCTGAGAAGCTGCGATCCCTCGCCGCTCGATCTTTATTACCCTAAATGCTCCTCTGTCTGTCATATCTCAAGGAGCGCTGATGCACCGCTATGATACAGGCCCCATCAGAATGACAGCAGGGGGAATCTGTCGAAAGAGTTAGTGTGGCTTCTCCTCCAAACAGGGAGTGGTCTTTCAGTGTGCGGTAGGCCCAGCTAGGATACAGTACCGTTGGCTGTCCTTCCACATCACTAGTGTTCCAGAATCCACTTTGATCCTTTTATGCTACTGGCGTAGAGGCACCAGAACCACGGACGGTATCCAGAACCTGCACCAGTCAGGAAGGCTTCCAGAGGCAGGCACGTCAGTCTAAATTCCCATAGGGTTTTACAGCAGCAAATAAAAACTTGTATGTTTATGTAACCACAAAAAAAATAATTAAAACAATTAATAAACAACACAAATCTACCTGAACAGGACACATCAAACACAAATCTACCTGATCAGGACACATCAAACACAAATCTACCTGATCAGGACACATCAAACACAAATCTACCTGAACAGGACACATCAAACACAAATCTACCTGATCAGGACACATCAAACACAAATCTACCTGAACAGGACACATCAAACACTCCTGATCAGGACACATCAAACACAAACACTCCTGATCAGGACACATCAAACACTCCTGATCAGGACACATCAAACACTCCTGATCAGGACACATCAAACACTCCTGGTCAGGACACATCAAACACTCCCGCTCATGAAAACTAAAACACAAACACTCCTGATCAGGACACATCAAACACAAACACTCCTGATCAGGACACATCAAACACTCCTGATCAGGACACATCAAACACAAACACTCCTGATCAGGACACATCAAACACTCCTGATCAGGACACATCAAACACTCCTGATCAGGACACATCAAACACTCCTGGTCAGGACACATCAAACACTCCTGATCAGGACACATCAAACACAAACACTCCTGATCAGGACACATCAAACACAAACACTCCTGATCAGGACACATCAAACACTCCTGATCAGGACACATCAAACACAAACACTCCTGATAAGGACACATCAAACACTCCTGATCAGGACACATCAAACACAAACACTCCTGATCAGGACACATCAAACACTCCTGATCAGGACACATCAAACACAAACACTCCTGATCAGGACACATCAAACACAAACACTCCTGATCAGGACACATCAAACACAAACACTCCTGATCAGGACACATCAAACACAAACACTCCTGATCAGGACACATCAAACACTCCTGATCAGGACACATCAAACACAAACACTCCTGATCAGGACACATCAAACACAAACACTCCTGATCAGGACACATCAAACACTCCTGGTCAGGACACATCAAACACAAACACTCCTGATCAGGACACATCAAACACTCCTGGTCAGGACACATCAAACACAAACACTCCTGATCAGGACACATCAAACACTCCTGGTCAGGACACATCAAACACAAACACTCCTGATCAGGACACATCAAACACTCCAGATCAGGACACATCAAACACAAACACTCCTGATCAGGACACATCAAACACTCCAGATCAGGACACATCAAACACTCCTGATCAGGACACATCAAACACAAATATACCTGATCAGGACACATCAAACACTCCTGATCAGGACACATCAAACACAGACACACAGTTTGATTAGATGTGTAAACGGTATAATTAACACTATTAAGAAATGATCACTAATGACCAAACTGTACGGTCTGTTTGGGAAACATGCCACTGAGGCACTTACGAAAGCAGCGCTGCTGTACCACATAAACCACTTCCTGAAATATTAACATATGAACATATCTGTCTTCACACTGCAGAGTGATGGAGCCAGACCTCCGGAAAACAAAGGTCTAATTTAGAAGCTACAAAACAAACACCAGAGCTCTACGCCAAAACCCAACCAGTGAGGGATGGGGCTCAAGTTCTCACCCGTCCAAACTGTCCGAAGGAGGCCCTTCTTTGACGCAGAACCCTAAAGCTGGCCACCTCCATCGCCAACATCTGCCAGGCTGGCAGGCAGACAAGTCAGCACCACTGGAACCCTCGGATGCCCATGCAATATTAAACAAGTCTAGTCTACGGGCGTTACTACCAAACCCTACCCCCACTGTGACGAAGGACAGGCAACCCCCTTCTCCACCTTAACATTTACCAAGCCCACCTACGCTCACTTCAGTCTCAGCCGGGGGAATTTACCTGTACGGTACCTCCAAACAGGAAGGCGTAGAGGTCAAAAAGGGCCCTGGCCGTAATGTGTATACACCGGAGAGGAAGCAGGACTACAGGTTTTCATCAGTCAGATTTTACACTTCTATACAGCTATACACCTTATTCACGGCGTCATCATCAGTGCTTCTGGACTGCTGAAAAATCAAAATACCCCCCCAAAAAATGGATAAAATAAACAAACAGCAGTTCAGACAGAAACAGAAAGTTCTGGTTTTGTCCGGATGAACCCCTGCTACCGTGATGGTGCGGTGACTGTGCTGATCCTCCCTGTCGGACCGTTCCAGTCGTCATCACAGATTCCGGCGGTAAATGAATTAGACTGAGCGGTACTGCGGTAGGTGCCTTGTTTGGTGGGCCCAGTGGCCGGTAAGGACTTTCCTGGAAGCACTCTGATGGTTTTGCTGTATATCTGACTTTTCTGGATTATTCCAACTACAACACTACGAAAGCATCTAGGGCGTCAGCTCCTCTGACTCTCCAGCTGTTCATACACTAGCCTCAGAGGTAATAATTGCCACTAACTGTATTAGCTGTGGCACAGCGGTTGCACAGCTGCAACTAATAAGGTCAACTCGGCGCTACTAGAAAGCAGAAGCCCAGAAACGGATTCCAAATATACGCTGACAGATTTTCCCTTTTTGCAGACAGGAAGCAGACTGTAACGTATTGATAACCCTCTCGGCTTTCTCGGTTTCGCGCACTGGATTCTCCACTTAAAACCGCGTCTCCCGTTACAGCCTAAACCGGAGGACAGGGTAAGTGGGTTCCATGCAGTTGCTTTCATAACCCGGAACTAGGGACATGCCGCCGCAGTCGATGTCATCCTTTCATCCAGTGAATGAACTCCTGGTGTCACAAACACTCACAAGGTTCTTAATGAAGGCATTAGAGTGAGGGGAAGGCCCTGCTAATTGCTGGGGTCTCGCTGTGCTAATTCGCACTGCCGACTTAATTGCCGTCGACTCTGCTCTCCCCCTCTGGCAGTGGGGCTCTCCCCCTCATGGCATGAATTAATGATTATGGTGAACGATTAAATATGAATGCGTGCTCCCTTTTGCCGTATGAATCCATCACGTCAACAAGCCCCGCATGTGTCTCCAGCTTGGGTCTCATCCTAGCAAATGGGGTCTGTGTGCTCAAACAGCAGCAAGGGCTAGCTTAGCCAACCACTAAGCTCCTAGCTGTTCCTCACTGTTAGCTCCTACACTGAACTAGTTAACCAGTCGGTCGGCTTCAGATCAGAGAAGAGGCGGAGGAACACGTATGAGGCTCAGCCACTACTTGGCTTTCAGTAGCTGGTGAAGAAACAAGTTCCTTGGTGGATCCTAATGGCCTAACCGTTTCAACCTGTCGCTCGACAGCACAGCAGGGCCTCCATCATTAAATCATGCCAAGCCTTCCTAATTACGAGCCGACTCGGAGGCAGCCTCAGCGAGGGGCCGCAGCACAGGAAGGGCAAAGGACAGTGCTACTATGGGCTACATGCTTTAACGGGCTGAATCAGGAGGACTGAAACTCCTTAGCAGCTTTTTACTAGTAATCGTTTTTATCCCGTGGTGGGAGGGGCTGTTTTTAATTGAAGAGCTTAAGATGAGAATCCAATGCATTTTAATTCAATCTCTCTATAAACCCACAGGAGAAATACACAGCTAGCGATATCCCGCACACTGTCTCGAAGGCTGGCCTAAACGGTTATAGACTACAAACACTTGTTTGTCCAAATGAGTACCTGAACACATCAACCTGAAATATAATATCCCGATTCAGGTACAGCCCTATATTTATCTAAACCATCCATCACTTCTTCATTCTTCTTTTAAAGTTTTCCATATATTTACAATAGGTGGTCCATCTAAAGGTCCTTTTTGGAATAAATGTATTGTAGGCTACAAGACAAACAAACAAACAAATACCTTTAATGCTAAATAAAGAAATGATTACCAACATAACAAATACTTCAGCACTGAAATCATATATGGTATGATTATCTAATCTTGCATGTCACAGATGGTAGTCCAATTGTAACCGGAGTAAATAAATCATAGCACAGCCAATCAATCAAACAATAACAAAAATCAAACCCAGAATTTCAGTGGCAGATGCTGAAGGGAAGAACCCCAGGGCGGATGTACCCGGCAGAGTTGCAGGTGAAGAACAGAGCAGCCTTCCGTTTGCATTATTCATGTGGCCAGATGTTCCTCCACCCTGTGTCATTTACACAGCTAGACAAATATTCGGCGGGTCTCCCGCTATCCCAACGCGGGAGAGTTTAACCGCAGCTCTATCGGTAAAGGAGAGGCGCTACTCTGTTTTATTTTGAGGCATGTTGACCAATACGGTTACATGCAAAAACGCTCCGCCGAGGCTTCATTAAAGGACCGGGGCATTAAAGCGCGCTGTAGGCACAACACTCCGACGGGTAAATCAGGTGTGTGTCTGGGGCTCTGAAAAACAGAGCACTGATATACAGAAACGTACAGCAGCCCCGGAGAACCACACAGCCTTCTCAACACTCAACAAGGCCGATTAGGCTAACTGCAATACAATCAGTGTAACTCCTAATCGCACACTTTACCTGGGGGCTGATGCCTGAACAGTGCAGGAACAGGAACCAGTCAGCCAAGAATAAATCCGGAACAGTGATGGAAGACGTGTAAGGCCTCAGTAAAAAAACTGGAATTCACTTTCACTGGTGAACTAGCTGGAGATCTGCATTTGTCCACTAATCCTTCATTTTATATTCAGTCAAAAGGACTATTTGATGGTCAGTTTATTAGTTCAGGATGTTTTATTATAGATTTTTCTGTGGGGAAAAACTGAGGAAATTAGATATAACAACCTTTACAGGCTTATAGAAGTGAAAGGCAAACGGAAGTATGTGATACCATAAGAGTGAAGAAATTATTAAACATAATTAAAATGGAAAAAGAAAAGTAAGACCTGTAAGATCTCCAAAACCAACACTACTTAAAGCTTTGATCTTTGAGAGAGGTAGAAAGTACTTCCACTGCGAGAATCACACGCAGCCGTCTACTTAAGAGTGAACTTCCGAGGGCTGGAAAAACACTCCTCCGGTTTTAATACAATACCAGCTGTAATAAAGGGGGACACACTAAATAATGTTTAATACTGTATGTAGCTGTTGAGGGTTCTGTGTCATTAGCTTTACTGACACTGAAAAATAAATGACCTGAACTCTTACCTCCTTCTTACAGGCACGAAACGAAGAGACCATTCCATCCTATATAGCGGCCCCCAGGTCTTTGAGGTCATCAGATCAGCTGCTGCTGCTACCTCAGCCCTGTCTCGCCTGAAACTCAAAGGTGACCGTGCCTTTGCTGTGGCTGAACTAGACTATGAAATAGTCTACCGATGGTCATGAGGTCTGAACCTTCTGTTGAGGCTACAGACCGACTAGCTGTTGGCTCAGTAAACTGACCGCTGCTGTATTCCTTTTTTTGGAGTGTGTGAACGGTAGCACTTAGGGTTAAAATGTGCCTCATAAATAAACATTTACTTGCTTATTTTATAGACTTAAGTCATTTAAAGTCGGTTTCTGACACAGTATGTTGTTAAACCAGTAAGACATGCGGCCCAAACATCACACAAATGCAATGCAAAATAAACCTAGCAAAAAAAAAAGCTCCACAAACCAGCACATGAAGTGACAGATAACATTCCCGTATTCCAGAAAACACTCTGAATTCCGGTCGCCTGCAGATGTCAGTAATGCAAAACTCAGGAATTTTGCTGCCCTGGCAGGAAGTCACAGCCCGGCTGATCTCAGATCAGCTCCAGGCCGAACATGTGGCTGGGTAATTCCATTAATTTGACATACAGCAGCTGCAGTGCGCTCCACATCAGGAAGCTGTGTTACTTCAGCATCAAAATGAAAGTTTACAGAATCAGCCAATAGAGGAGCCCGCGTCCTCAGACCCACTCCCCGAACACCAATCACCACACAGGCTACAGAAAAGAACCAGAGGAGCCGTCTCTGCCAATTAGCTTCCAGTGCAACAAAGAACCCAATGTGAGACATCTGACCAGCTAACGTCAGACGTGGCCTCCCCTACCCCACCGTCGTAGTTCAGTGGCAATAGGCTTTCCAAAATTAGCCCTGTGGTGCATGGCTTTAATCAATGGAGGCCAGCATCTGTCTGATCTTAATTGTATTAGAGGAGCAGCAGAGTCTCCACTACCTCACATTAAACTCTGGCTGACCTGGACGCGGAGTGTGCACGGAGCTCTCGACTACATCCCCGAAATACAGCGAGAAACCCACCCAGCCCATCTTCATTATCGGAGTACAGATGGATTAGGCCGGAGGATGGGAGACGGTGGCACGGCTGTACACCTCAGATGGGTGCGCTGAAGTCAGCTGGCAACAGAGAGATGTAATGAATGGAGGCTGGAATTGGAGGTGACAGGTGTGAAGGCGAGGCAGTAGAAATTGAGGGAATGAGAGCGAGAGAGCTGGGAGAGAGAGGAAACGGGCAGCGCCATCCGTCCAGAGAGGCCACGTCCCACAGTGAGCCCCCTCCTTCACTACAACAACCATATGGAATCCTTCGGTGAGGGGTGGACCCTCAGCCGGCTGCCACTTCTTCACCAGTCGGGCTTGACCAATAAACTAATTCGCTGATATTAATACTCCACTTAATCATCAGCACAGCTCCAGTAACGGTAGGATATTTACAGGAAGTCCTTTTATATCGAGTGTGTCGATCAAATAAGTACGTTTTACACCAGACAGAAATACTAAACTAATGGTGCCAGTAAATTAGATGGAATTCTTAGGCCAGGAGACGATGAGCACTCATTCGGTCCTGATTATCTGGAGGAGTTTGCTGGTTGTTTTTTTTTCTGAAGCTGAAAATAATGGACCCACAGTCAGAGCACAGCAGCACACCTATCAGCCAGCAGACCTGGGATGACAAAAGATCTAAAAGAAAGTGAACTGAAGGCAGTGTATGCTGGCTCTGAAGTGACGTAAAAGCTAAGCTACGGTATTTGTTAACGCCCATTTTGGTATGTTTAACAATAGGCACTAGGACATGCACAGAAAAATATTAAACCCTAGTAAACCACAGCGTGCTCAAGATGAATTCACCATCTAACCCTTTTCTAATTAGTCCCAGCATCAGCTTTAGAACTAGCCCTTTTTCTGGCTTAATTAATAAAAATATTAATTTTTTATGTTTCACATTTAGCCCTAACTGGCCACATACTGCTGCACTCATACACGCAGATTGTTTACCGATCACCCAAACAAGAACCAACACGTACATTACAAATCTAGAATCGCAAACGCACGCGTACAATCAGAAGAGTTTTACTCACGTGTGGGCCATCACAGTTATTTACCTCCAATAGAAGGCACAGTTTAAAAGGAAAATAAAAAAGTCAATGCTAAACTATAGAGGCGGTCAGGAACTTCCACTGGCAGTCACAATCTGTCACTCAAGAACTTCCCCACCAAAGATTTCAAGTAAATTCTTTGTGTACATTCCACAGCGATGAGCTGTTCAAACGTGTAGGGATTGTGACATCCAGGAAGTGATGTGGTATAAACAGAAGCCCAGTCGTTACCTAATTATCTGACGAAGGTCTTGAAACCTTTGTTTGAAGGCTGCCTACACCTACATGCCCAGACACTGAATAACACTTACAAGCCATACCCTGATAAAAAGCATTTCTAAAAAACCTGCATTGCCAAAATGATCTCCAACATTTCACCAGTTCACAGACATTATATCGACATAAGGCATAATTAAATACAATTAAAAAAAAAAAATTCACCCAGCATCATCTGTCAACACTTTCTGAGGTGAAGTCATTTCAAAGCTTCCAGAGGCAGCCTTTATGATGACTGACTGATGTAATAACTGGTTCTGTAATGAGCCTTTATAAGTGCTTATTCAGGTTTATATGTCGGTCGAGCTCAAACTGAGCTTTTTGAACACCACCCCTCAGTAAACTGGTACCCTATTTAATTTACATCTCTCGTGAAAATAAACATCACCAAACAAATCTGCTCATAAGCCATTCATAGATACCTCATTCACCTTCATGCATGCATTATGAAGCTTCAGCGTAGGCAGTCTTTAGATAAAGGGCTTCATTCCAGCCTGAGTGTATCTGTGAAACTGTGAAGCCCCTAATAAAGAGTTCCTTACAGGTTTAAACCCGTTTAGGCATTCCACTCAAGTTCTAGGAGAAACACCAAGAGCAGCCGGCTCTCTATAAAACACCTCACTAAATCAGGCCAGCGTTCAAGTGCACAGACTCGGCCCACAACAAGGACAAAGACGGAAAGCGTACCGAGAGTCCGGTCGCTGCTCCAGACTGGCCTGATTTCCGCTGCCAGGAAAAGACGCGTCTGTTTCGGGTTTGAATATTCATGGAACATCGTGAGGGCGACCTGTAGCAGGCAGGCTGTTCTGGAATGTCTCCCACAGGCAGCAAGTGCAAGGCCAGAAAGACCACAGCAACGGCCAGTTAACAGGCGGCCGAAATGGTCCGAGACACGGAACTAGATGATTTCTCATCTGGAAAGACTTCCTCTTCATGAACACCGCTGAAATGGACCGACTGGTCGATCTTTAAACAGCTCTGTATGACCAGTAGATATAAAAACCTTCCCAGTACTGCCTTAGAGGGGCGTGAGTCTGTGATCTTTATCAAATCATTCAGTCAGTTTTGCTAAAAAATTTTATTTCCAGAAATGCACTTGCAAGAGCTACTGCACAAAAAGTCCTGTACCTAGTCCACCTGACTCACTGCTACCTCACCTGTCTGCTGTCTGTTTAGAATTTACAGTTTATTCAGTTTTTAGAGTCATTTATTATATGTAAATATTACTTTAGGGAATGTGTATATATGTATGTTATTGTTTTTCTCTCTCTTTCTCAATTCTGCATTTTAAATATTTTAGTCCTATGTTTAATTATGCTGTGTGTAAAGTGCTGTTGGATTGCTGCTCAGTGTCGTTTACATTACATTTACATTTCTGGCATTTAGCTGACGCTCTTATCCAGAGCGACTTACAGGGTTAATCACATTACAGGCCAGTGTGGTGTTAGGAGTCTCGCCAAGGACTCTTATTGGTGTAGCACAGCATAGTCACTCAGACCAGGATTCGAACCCCAGTCTCCCACATGCGGTGGTAGCTACTTGGCGGGTAGTGGTGTTATCCGCTGAGCTACACCAACCACATGTCGTTGTGCACTGTGCAATGACAATAAAGGCATCTTATCCACAATGACTCATAATATTAACTAAACAGAATTCAGAGCTTTCATCTTGGAGAAATAAAAGTCATGATGAAAAAGTCCATGTATGTTTCTGCCCACTGTAATGGGGTCTCTAAGGATGCAGAAGCTGTTACTGAGCCGGGCTAGTTTGCTCTAGAACATGGAATCCGAGTTGTAGAGAAAGGTAACGCAGACGGGTTTGACTTGGTTTAAATTTATAACTGGGGTTAACTAAACCAGAAAAATGTAGAAAATGCAACTTCTGAAAAAGTACTGCAGCAGATTTCTCTGAGAACTCCAAACGCACACCTCCCAAAAGAGGAGTTGTAATTAAAGCAAGGGAAGGATGCAGTAAATGATGAAAATTTACAATTCTGTTTGGCTGTTAAGTTTTTCTATGTAATTTCTATTAAATATGTTTTTACTCCCGGTGCTGAAAGTTTTATCGTACCTGAAGACCACTGGAAATGAAATCAATGATGGTCAAAGGATGGTCACTTTTCCCAGAACTTTTTTCAGAGCAATAAATATCATCATTCCAACTGAATTACAAATGTTCAGATACACTTTTAGACTCGTGGGTTCAGCGGCGTGGTAGCTGATCTGGTGACAGGGGCTGTAAAGGGGGAACCGGAGGCTGTGGTCAGTGTGAGAGGAACAGGATGCTGCAGGTTGCAATGTCTGGCCAGCCGGTTCAGGAAGTAGGGCCAGGGCTGGCTCGACCATGCTGAGCAACACAGCAGAGGCTAAACGCTTGGCCTGGCTGCGGTGCCGGAGCTTGCAGATGCTTCCTGCCGACTCTTCACGGCCGCTGAGGGCCAAGGCACAGTTATGGACGGGGACAGCCACTTGGGCCCGCACCCCACCCTTCGTAGCGTATTCACGGCCATTTACATTGTCCCAGTGTCGGCCTGTCCGTTTCGTTTCTCCAGATGGCAGCAGCCTCTAGCAGCACGGAATGTGTTCGACTGCCGAGGGCCTGCTTTCGGAAGCGTGGTCTCAGGAGGTGTAGGTCCTGCTTCGCCCATCCTTCCGTTCACTAGGCCTCGCTTTCCATTTATCTAAGCCTTATGGGGTTTCACGCTACCTCCTCCGCCTGGCTCCATGAATGAAAGTGAAGAAGGCCATTCAAACCAAACAATAGTGAGACGTCAACAACCTAAAAGGGAAAACAGACCCTCTGCGCTCCAGATTTATAGATGCTCGTAAATCCATACGGGGCCTATACCTATAAAGGACTGGATAATCGATAACAGCGCGGTAATGGAGATATCTAGTCGAATGGCTGTGAAGCAAGGTTGAAACATTAGCTGAACTGCAGAAGCAGAAGTGAGTAATTAGGTGGTGAATAATGCTGTTACGATGATATGGGGGGGTGCTGGGTGATGGGATGGGTGATACTGTATAGTATGTCATGGACATATACCGCTAATAACTAAGTAGAGGTTGCAGACACATCAATGGTTTCAGTGTAGGGATCTCCTTTAACACACAGTCATATTTTTTTTGCTTGGATATTTTCAGAACTCAAAGAACCGATCTGTTTAACAGGCCTGATTATGCTAAATAAAATATGGGCATTAATGGTTATTACGTATTTCCAGAAAACATCAGATCATATCAGACTGTCATATGGCCCAGTCACACTTTTAAGTGTATTAATATTTTACAGAACAAACTCACATGCAGATTATCCATCCATCAGATCTCATGATGGTATAGAAGTCATGGTGGCAGGAAAAAAAAATCGATTGTTGTTACCCTTAATATTTCAGAATTTTGATTGTGCACCAGCAGATAAAATTAACCAATAACATTTAATATTATCACTTTCTTATTTCACACTTAGCTAAACCCCCTGCTACCTAACAAACCCCTCCTGATATTGGGTTTGGATCAGAACTGCATTACAGAATGCAGGAAAACTACATTATCATTTCCAGATCATCCTGACTTTAACAAGACAGGTGGGAAAAACATTACCACAGCAAATGAAGACACTCTGCAAATAAAGCCAAGCTAACCTCTGGTACCACGTTAGCAATCACAAACGCAGCACCAGCACAAACGTCCTGGAGGAAAATGCAGACAAATCTTCAAAATCAGACCTACATTCCTCCCGACGGGCCTGAAAGCAGCAGATCTTCAAAAGCTGATATCATAAACAATAATATATACATGAATAATACATCAGAGCTCTCACAGAACAGTCCCTTCCACGCTTCATTTCCAAAACAAATTAGTTTCAACTCTTATTATAACACGAGCGAAGGCAGCAATGTCAATACAAACAAAAAACAAACAAACAAAAAAAGTACTATGCATTATTTAACGACGGCTCTTAACATCTCCATATTGGGCAAACATAGGCTGAGTGGTTTTAGCTGCTCTGCCCTGGGAGGTTTTGGGTGTCATCTGGACAGGAAACCGAGGCGATAAGGATCAATACGGTGTGCATTAGGCCAGGCGCACTCTCCCTACGACCGTAAAATTATGAATCCTCAAAGCAAAAGCTGGGCTCCAGTCGATGAGCCTGCCGCAGAAGCTTACCTTGAGCTGCTTGGAGGGATCTGCTCACTTTTGATGCTGAGTGAAGGGAAATCCATGAGCTGAATCCTGAGAACTGGCGCGACACAACCGCACCAAAAGGTCAGATCCTGAGTCCGACGGACCCGAGGGTAAGGCTTAATAAAGCTAAAGCAATGACTGGGTTCTAATTCTGCAGCCACAAACAGCACTACCGGCTCCGGAGCTCTTCCAGAAAGACGGTACAATAATCCTTTACCTGCTGAACCACGACAGCTAAACAAAACGGCCTGAGGTTTAAAGAGACGCTGGAGAAGCAGGTGTCTGCAAACCTTTGGATGTACTGTGCATCTCGGCAGCTTTCTCTGAAAACCAACCTCAAAAAAACATTTACAAATGGGCTGGCTATGAGAGTTACGCGATTCGAGATACTTTAAAAATAGCTATGACGAAGGTGTGCGAAAAGAGAGTCCCGCTAGAGACGGACATACTTAAACGACCAGCATCAACTGGAACCTCTGCACTGCCTCATGTGCCCAGGATTTTTAATCAGCAACATCATCCAAATCACAGTTACCCTTCTCCAGCACAGCTTCCACATATAGAGATTCATTATTCCGAGATGTGTGATGCTTTAAAATTTCCTTCGGGATTAATAAAGTGTCTGTCTGCCTGTCTATCATATTTACATTACATCATCTAGCTGAGGCTCTTATCCAGAGCGACTTACAGGGTTAATCATATTACAGGTGGGCCAGTGTAGTGTTGGGAGTCTTGCCCAAGGACTCCTATTGGTGTAGCACAGCCTAGTAACCCAGACCGGGATTCAAACTCCAGTCTCCTGCATGTGGTGGTGGTTCCCTGGCAGGTAGTGGGGTTACCTGCTGAGCTACACCAACCATATCTCATGACGGTATAAAAATCATCCACTTTCATCCACTAACATACTTAATTCTTGTTTCTGCATAGCCTTACCATCAAAAAAGTGATTACTCTTACTCTAAATATTCCAAATTTTGATTAGCAGCGTGCACCAGCAGGTAAAATTAACCAACAACATTTGAATCACTTCTTACATCTACGTAGCTAAAACCCCCTGCTACCTTACAAACCCCTCCTGATACCGAGTTACTGATACTGATACAGAATGCAGGAGAACTACATTATCATTTCCGGAGCATCCTGAAGAAAGGCGGGAAAAACATTAACACAGCAAATGAAGAAACTCCGCAAACAAAGCCAAGCTAACCTCTGGACCAGGATAGTAATCACCATCACAGACATCCAGCCAGAGGATGAATTTTAATACTAAGTGTAAATAAGCGGTCTGGCCAGCGCTTCAGTGAAACCTCTTTAGTGCCCGTTGTTTATGGAGATGGCTATCTAAATCACCTCACAGCCCAGAGCGGACTTCCCATTACCCAAACCATCGAGGATAAGGGTGAAAACAAAATCATAAGGGGACACAACTGACTGAGCAGGAGACACAGACAGTAAACAGGAGGAAAATAAATGCTAATAGCTTTTAGAGCACCATTAACAACGCTGCCAGGATGCTTGCTGCAGCGCCAAGTTCAAAGATGGCCGGTCACCAGGAAATAAATGGAGATGTGAAAGTGGAGTGCCGCACATGGCGAACGGGTAGGCATGCTGAAGACCCATTATTGGTCACTGAATTATGGATGAGGGCGGTCCTCCAACTCGGACCTATCCCGGTGCGTCACACGACAATGTTCAAGCGGAGTGTCAAATTCAAAGTCAAATCTGATCTCATAAGCTTGGGTACCGAACCTGGTGTGAGATAATAGTAACGGCAAAAGTCAACACTGATCAAAGGACAGATCAAAGGACTGCGCTCAAAACCTGAGCTGCAGAGCTGTCCTTGTTAAATAACGGCCCTACTTGTTCAGGGTGTTTGGTTAGGGGGCATCTGATAATATCTGATCTGGCACAAACCAAAACCTCCAGATCTGCTCTACAAATAAACATTCCTCCGCGGTCTAATAGGAAGACTTACATACGGACACACATCCCAGGATTCCTGTGATGGAACAAACAAACAAACAAACTATACAGATGCAAATGTCTATACAAATGTACTGGGGGCAGCCGCACCTTCAGCCGCACCTTAGCATATTTCCTCACTTATTTAAATAAAACACACACACCCCACACACACCATGCAGGCACACACACAAACACACACACACACACACACACACCATGCAGGCACACACACAAACACATACACACAAACACACACCACGCATACACACACACACACACACACACACACACACACCATGCAGGCACACACACAAACACATACACACACACACACACACACACACCATGCAGGCACACACACAAACACACACACACACACACACACACACACCACGTATGCACACACATACACACACACACACACACACACACACACGCATACACACACACACCCCACACACACCACGCATACACACACACACACCCCACACACACCACGCATACACACACCCCACACACACACACACACCACGCATACACACACACACACAACATGCATACACACACACCACATGCACACACATGCACACACGCACACACACACACCACGCATACACACACACACACACACACACCACGCATACACACACACCACGCATACACACACACCACGCATACACACACACCACACATACACACACGCACACACACAAACACACACACCACGCATACACACACACCACGCATACACACACACCACGCATACACACACACCACGCATACACACACGCACACACACACACCACGCATACACACACACACACACACACACACACACACACACACCACGTATGCACACACATACACACACACACACACATACACACACACACACACCACGCATGCACACACACCACGCATACACACACACACACACACACCACGCATACACACACCCCACACACACACACACACCACGCATGCACACACACCACGCATACACACACACACACAACATGCATACACACACACCACGCATACACACACCACACATGCACACACATGCACACACGCACACACACACCACGCATACACACACACACACCACGCATACACACACACACACACACACACCACGCATACACACACCACACATGCACACACGCACACACACACCACGCATACACACACACACACCACGCATACACACGCACACACACACCACGCATACACACACACACACCACGCATACACACACACACACACACCACGCATACACACACACCACGCATACACACACACCACGCATACACACACGCTTACATACACACACACACACACACACACCACGCTTACACACACATACATACACACACACACACACACACACACCACGCTTACACACACATACACACACACACACACCATGCTTACACACACATACATACACACACACACCATGCTTACACACACACATACACACACACACACACATATGTATTCATGGTAACAGTGGCTGAAACAACAATCTTTTTTTTTTTAGATGTGATCAGGACCTAATGAAACTCGTCCACATCCTGTGTGTTGAGGAAAGGCCTTGTGAGTAATATAATATTTTATTTTCACCGTATCACCTACAGACTATAGAGCATAAATATGCTGAAACACTCTACATACTGTGGGCGGACCTTTTCAAACTCCTCATACAAGTCCACTTAGTGCTCAGCTGGTCACTCTGGGCATGAAGGACAGGTTAGGCTGACCTATCTGTGCAACCACAGCTGCATCTCTACTGCAGAGAGGGAGGGAAGCTAATCGATCATCCTAGGAGAAACTGATTCAAAATTTTGTGCAAATGTAAAATTCCGTCCACGGAAAACAGCTTTGCATTTCCATCTGCCGCTGCACATTCCGGACATTCTGAAAAGACAATGCATGCAAAAACACTTCTCTCCTGAAGCTGATGGGATATTCTCCATATGAACTAGTGGGCTGCTTCCGAAACCAAATATTTTAAAACCACGAAAAAGAAACATATTAATATCCTTTCAGTGTCAACCGCTATAAATCACTTATTCAACAGATTCAGATTGAAGAGGAGAATTTTCTTTTTGTTGTATGGAAAGTCCCTTTAAAGCAAATGAGTGCCTTCGTAACTCAGGGCGACTTAATAACGGTCTTCCTCGTTGCACAAAACACGCGTGGTAATGACGTGCGATGGGAAAGACCTATTTTAAATCATGCTCCATCTGCAAGTGTACTGGGGAAATGAAGGCAAAACAGAATATGTTTATGTTGTGATTGTTTATATCATGTGATTACCAATATGTAAGATTATTTATTGGCATGAAAAGTAATATAGAAAAAGCTAAAACAGTCATATATTGCATGTCTTAGAGACATAACCAGGAGGATCATCAAACTGTATATGCTAATGCTTAATGTCTAGACGAGTCAAAAGAAAAATATGTGAAATATTTACATACAGAGTATTTATCATGTTTGGTTCGTCTAAATCACACGACCCATGTTTGGCATTTCCCAGAATTAAACAATCCATACAACGCATCACTGCAGCTGCAGGTTCACACCCAAGCAAAACACACTACACACAAACACACGCAGACACACTCCGCTCTCCACGTCCTCACTTAGCGGAGCTGGATACAGAAGAATTATGACATCACTTACTTTGGAGGACCACGGCTGCAAGCAGTTGGCATAGCAACGGACGAGGAAAGCCATTTCCCAAGCTGTGAGGGAAACTTTCTGCCCTTCACCAGATGGAGAAACAGACGAGATAAGCCTAATCTCAGCTAGTTTAGCACCACAATCCACTGGAAGCTATCACAAAAAATAAAAAAATAAAAAATAAACCAGACTAAAGCGGAACCGATATCTCTGAATGCAATACTTCCTGAAACACGTAGGATTTCAGAATTCCAAAGTCACGTAAGGAGCAATGGCAGAATTGGCTCCATTTGTGCTGCAAGCCGTCACTCAGAAAAACCCAGCATTTTCCCAAACCGCTGCTCCAACTGCGGAGAAGTCCCTGAAGACCAGTCTTCAGACATGCAGCAGAATTCCTAATGTCCCTGAACGGAGAGAGACCTTCCCCTTAAACTCCGAACTCAAGCGGTGCAGCGAAAAAGTCAGACGGCTCTACTTGCGGCGTTTTGGATCCCCCTTTAGCCGCCGCTTTTCCTGCACTCTCCCTGAAAGCACAGACGTGTGCCTGTCAGCCTCCAGGGCCACCAGCCTGCCTACTGCTGTGCCCAGACTCTGAGTGCGCATCCCCGGCTGCAGCGCCCCGCCGGCTCCCCCAAGAGAAGCTTCCATCGATTGGACGCTCCGCCGGCGAAGACGGAGCATCTAATGGGGAGAGAGAGCGAGGGGAGGGGAGGGGAGCCTAGCAGAAAAAGAATGACATCACCTGTATAGGGCGAACGAGGGAGGGAGGGATAGATGGAGGGAGCACCAGGGTGGGGTGGTGGTGGTATGGGGAGGTGGTCTACTGCATTAGAGCTATTGGTTGTCTGCTTGAAGCGGAGGGGGAAAAAAGAGGGGGGGCACAGGGGAGCATCTTTATTGATCAGACAGTATAAAGCCTAGCGTCTCTGCTAACCTCTGCTCCACAGGAATCATATGCATAAATAATGCTGAAGGAGAATAAATCACCGGCATGTGTTTCAAAACGCAGACCTGCCTAATGGATTCTATTTGCACAAAGCCCTGCCGCTCAGCAGTGTCTGCTCCGCACTCTTTTGTGACCATGACAATAGCATGCCTCTGCAGAGATGTGGAAAAGACCTGAGCGTCGTGAAAAGAGGCGAGTGCTCCATAAATGCGCGGTCCAGATAAAAGTGTCAGCACTTATTGGGCAGTTGGTGCGAGAGAAAGTGAGCCCACCCCGTGCCCATTCTCTCGGCAAACGGCGACAGCTCTTACGTTGCCGCTAATTGGACGGATCAGGCTGTGGTTGAAGGATGTCTCCAATCCTTCGAAACCGGGCCAGTAATGTGAACTGAATCATATTCCCAGGCTCGGCTTCCAACGCAAAAAATAAAAAAGTATGACATCATCTTTTTCCATGCCAGCCAATGGCAGGCCAGCACATGGAGCTTTCCGAGGATTGTTGTGGAAGCAGAGACGACTCGTTTTGGGAAAGGGAGAAAGAACAAGTGAGAGAGAGAGAGAGGGGAGAAGGATAGGGGGGTGAGAGAGGGGAGGGGAGATAGAGCGAGAGAGTGAGGGGGGGGGGGAGAGGGGAAAGAGAGCAAGTGAGGGAAGAGAGAGAGAGAGAGAAAGAGAGAGAGAGAGAGCGTGTGAAGGAAGAGAGAGGCGAGGGAGAGTGAGGGAAGAGAGTGTGAGGGGAGAGAGAGAGTGAGTGACGGGTAAGAGAGATAGAGAGAGAGGTGAGAAAGCGAGTGAGGGAAGAGACAGTGCGTGTGTGAGGGCGAGAGAGAGCGAGTGAGGGGTAAGAGAGATAGAGAGAGAGGTGAGAAAGCGAGTGAGGGAAGAGACAGTGTGTGTGTGGGGGCGAGAGAGAGAGAGAGAGAGAGAGAGAGAGAGAGGCCTCCAGCTGCTGGAGGATCACCCTTCTCTACATATAAAAGCCAGCCTTGGTTGGAGGGATTAAGGGGGAGAGGGAGAACCTCTGGGTCTCATCGGTGTAAACCGAGCAGGGCTGGTTCTATGATCTAATATTCGGGGAGTCGGAGGGGAAGGAGGGAGGAGGAGGACATGTAAGGCACGAAAGACTTTGAAAAGCAAAATGCAGGCACGCTAGCTTGTACAGTTAAGACCAACTCAGTTTCAGGACAAAATAAATCTGCATCTCTTGTTGAGCGTGTGGTTACTTTAAAAGGGCAGTGAGTTTAATATTCATAGTTAAACCAGCATTCCTCTGATCACCAAACCAAGCAAATCAGATCGTTTCATTCTAGGGCCAAATCAGAGTCACATGCCTTCTAAAGCTTTCATCTTTGAGAGAGAGGAGATAACCAACCTCCACTCCACTCTTACTTCAGATCTGGAAAACAATTATCTGCAAGTGTTTCTGCACATTAACAACTTAACACCATCCGTCGGACATAGCTGTGAAGAAGCCGAGATATGCAAAAAAGCAGAACCAAGAAATGAGCGGTGTTCTCAGAACAATGGAGTACTCACCCCAAAGTTCAGGCCTCAGTACTGAACTTACCGGGAATCTGTGGATTCGCCCACATAGAAAACTGAAAAATTCAGAAACACTATATACTAAAAAAAATTATATCATATTTATCATATCATTATCATAAAATCGTATTAGTAGCTGAGGCATCTGTGTAATGTCTCTTAAATATGCTGTGAATGTGTGGTTTTATTTATTTATTTATTTAACACTGAGAAGTGACTTGTGCTTGGTGGCCATACTGACACATCGGTGTAGATCAGTATGGGGGATTATTAAACATTACACTGATTTGCAAACTGAGCTACTAAAACTGCGGTACTGCACTCAGGATACACCAGAAAAGCAGCCGAGACAGTAAACAGCTGACAGACAGGATGTACATCCTGAGTACGCACCACACGTGTGTTTGAGTGAGTGGATGTTTTGGGGGGTGGGGGGGTGGGGGGTGGTCTAAAGCACCGCAGCTTTTCATCATTCACTGATATTATAAACTTGCAGGTCTAATGACTCTTACATGCGTGCTACATTACGCTACAGTCCCTAAGACTACGGTAGTGTTGTTGTTGGCTTGCTATTTTTGATTCCAATCAATCAATCAATCAATCAATCAATTTATCAATCAATCTTTACACTGAATTAACATTCCGCATCCACAGGTGTCACCTTTTAACTCTGGGGATTTAAAATAACAATGTAATAACTAAAAACGTGTATGTATGTTGGGTATTTTAAAAAAAACAAAAAAAACAACATTAACTCTTTAGATAAATAAAGAATGAAACAAAAAACGTTTACAGCACCAATAAGGTGCATTTATTTACTATCCAAATGATATAAGACAATTATTTTTGGAAAGTTGATAGTGGAAAAACAGTCCAAACAAATATGATCCTTACATCACCATGTACGTTCCTTTCAACCATGGAAAAAAAAAAAAAATAAAAAAAATAAAATAATTCAGGCCAAAATTGTTTTAAGGAATATTTTAAATCTACTGCAAAACAAAATCTCAGGTAATGCACTTGCAACCTTTTATTATTACATTTACGGCTCTTATCCAGAGCGACTTACAAGGGTAATCATATTACAGGTGGGCCAATGTAGTGTTAGGGGTCTTGCCCAAGGACTCTTATTGGTGTAGCACAGCATCACCCAGACCGGGGTTCGAACCCCAGTCTCCCACATGTGGTGGTGGTTCCCTGGTGGGTAGGGGTATTATCTGCTGAGCCACACCCACCACACAATTATTATTATTATTATGTTTTTTATTTATTTATTAATGAGCTAATTTCATGTGACTTATTTTAAAGTTTAATGAAAATGCAATGGGAGAGTGTAGAGAAGGTGGAGTCAGGGTGGAGTTTCATCATAAAGCTAAAGGCACTCGGGACGGCTTAATGGTATTAACCTTCATTACTCAGCTACCAGGAAACCACACCAGCAACTTAACCATGCACTCTATTAACCTTCGAGTAGGTGTGTTAGGTGCTGCTGTGGTTTCTAGAATTATCCTTAAAAAGTCTGTACTGCTAAAACTTTGATAAATCGGGTTTCACTGAATAACGTAGCCCACAGTCCAGCTGCCGTCGTCTTTCAGCATCACTAGCACGGATGCACTGCACGTCTGAGGGTTTGCAAGCACCTGCTCGTTTAGAGTTTCTTCTGAAATCAAGTATCAATGAGGAATTCGTCTGATCCTCTATTTTTCTGAACCGATGCTCACCGATAACTCATCCCGGAGCATCAGACGTAGCTCTATCACTCCAGAGAACAAAGAACGGCATTAGGAGTGATGCCCTCAGACGGCTTCTATTTTATTGGCCAGTTTTTTTTCTTTCTATGGAAGAACACACTAGCTATATTCACCAATCAGAAGAGGAGTTTTTTGGACATATACTGTATTTAACAGTTTGCTGATTTACCATACAGCGGAGTCGTTTCTGTAGCTACTCCCCACCTCGGGTTTCCTTTGGATTTGCACTGGATGAGTTTAAAGCATCCAAAACAGCAGATGTCCTAATTTGTGATTTTGAACATTATTCAGTAAATTTGCATCTACTCGGTCTGCCTCTGTTCCAATGAGCTAATAATTTAACAAAAAGCCAAAAAATAGAAAAGCATGTCAAGGGATATACGCCACGGAGGACCTCGGACGGTTTAACTACGAACAATACATATACAACAATACAGCTCATCTGCGAGACAATGGCAGAGAGGGAAGTGCTTCAGTTTTGATTTCATAGCAGATTAATGGGGTGGTGATGGTGACGAATGAAAGCACCAAGGAGAAGCCAGAGGGAGTCCAGGGAAAAACAGGGACAGAGGGGGAAATGAGAGCTGGGGGATGGAGAAAGGGGTTGTCCCAGGGGTCTCATTGTCCCCTCAGCATGAAGGCAAGTGACAGTGACGACACAGTGCCGGGGAGGGGGTGTAAGTTCAGCCACCGTGTACAGCCCACTGGGCACAGCACAATAACACACATGGCCTGTGAGGGCCGAACACACTCGGGGCAGTGGTTCTCGCGCTCCTGAGTAATCAATCTCGTAATGCTAATTAAGAACAAGGCGGGGACAGCTTCCCCCGGAAAGCGAAAAAATTCCAATAAGCAAATGACTCTATTTGTTAAATGTTTTACGGCTCCCCTATGAGCACGACTGTCTCGCTGCACCGAGGTCGCAGGCTGAAATCAACAACACGTTTTTCTTTCTTTGCTTTTTTAATTTTTTATTTACTACGTCACTACACTCATTCTTCAGTTCCAACAACACTGATTTTGGTACATTATTACTATAATGTTTTGATAAACTTTTATCAAATTGAAATGGTAATATTGATCCTCTAAGTCTCTACAAAACGAGTATCAATTAAAAATGAGAATTTAAAATGTAGATAAACTGCTCTGCCTGTTTCAGTGAGCTACGAGTGAGGGATTAATACCCACTGGTAGACAGCATGACTGAGGTTTCACACTACGTGGGATACGTCCTCCCACGACATCATTCAAAAACGGCGCACCTGTTCCCCGCTTTGTATCAGCTAGGAGTGCGACCTGGGATAACACCACGCTCTCGCTATCAGAGAACCTGGGTTATAACGCTGACCTTAAGTTCTCCTCCAAGAACTCGCTTTGGAGTCTCACTATGGAGACTCTCGTCAGAAGAATCTCCCGCCAACTACGCCTCTGTGGGTGGGGTTTGCTCATTTTACAACTTGCCACTGCACAGACGTCCTAAATCGAGATTACCCTGAAAACCACCCAGGTCACCACGACTCTTGCTCTATGTGCCACAGCTGGAACTGGCAGACCTTTGCTGAAGCACGGCAGAGTAAGCACCTCCATAATCCAGCACAACAGCTGCTGTAAGGATCGCTCTTCCCATGCTGGACAAGGACGGAACTGCTCACAGCACACATACAGGACGTGACACGTTCAGCTTTCTGGGGACAAGGCTGGACCATTTTGTAGGGATGCACTCTTTCAGTATTAGGATCGGATATCGATTCCAATATTAAGTTAGCTGAACCGGGTATCGGATAATTAGGCTGATCCATGAGGCTGATTTTGCAATGTGAGCCATGATGTCAATAGCATGTAGGGGTGCCTGTAGACGTAACGGGGAACTGTCACACCTCAGCGAGGCTCGAACCGTGGCCCATTTGATCACAGACGAGCGCTACGAGGTGAGCTAACACCTCTCAAGCAGGGTGGACTCTCAATGTACAGAGGACAAACTTGCAAACAGGGAACAAACAAAAACCGCCAGGAGAAAAAACTGAGCTCAACGGAGCAACCAAAACTATTTCCTCAAACGAAAAGGAACCTCACAATGCAACCCTCCTAACGCCCGCCTTTAATTTTTTTATCTGTACCTTAGTGACACGAGATTGCTCTGAAGAGTCGGAGAAGCAACCTGCCTCGAGAGGCTCAAAAGCTTCTACAAGCTAGTCACAAGAGACTTGTGCTCACAGCAACGTGAACTCGCAACCTAGGGCCGACACTCTCGCACATAAGTAGCGTGAGCTGCAGGTGTTAGCGTTTGCCGCTTGATTGAACACTGGTTGCCCTGTCTCCTCCGAGTGGCCGGAGGAGGATCTGCAGGAACCCGAGACCTTACAGTAGACTGGACAGGAACAACAACATGGAGCGAGTCAGAGAGTGAGCTGTATGAGTGAGCTCAGTACAGTCGTGTTCATGTCAGTCCTGGTGCGGTGCGTCGCTCCTACGTGGTGAAGTATACGGTTTATTCGTTCAAATATGGTATCGGATCCATATCGGGTATCGACAGATACGCAAAATTTATGTATCGGTGCTGGTATCAGAGCTGGATCGGTGCATCCCTACCATTCTGGTCATTGTTTTGGTTGCCATTATTCACCGCACCCGTAATAAATCCCACGGGAGGATCTTCCATATGCCACTCATGACATGACTGACCAGGGGGTTCTGTCCGACAGTTCTTCCCCTCAAAGTCTACATGACATGCTACAATAGGGGCCAGATTCCCGGCTTCCCACTTCCCTGAATGGGTGTTTGGAAACAGCTGTTCTGTCCACGACTGCTACCTCCTTCAGGAGCTCATGAAATACGGAGCAGAGCTGTTTGAGCTGAGACAGGCCTCTGGAGCGAAGCGAGAGTAGTGTATATGACTAGATGATATGGCGTCACAGCCCAGATATTGTGTAAGCCAGCCAATGGGCTGCCGTAGTGGAATTTGCCTTCTGAGGTAACCGTGGGTCTTGCACATTGATGATGTTATCTCCATTATCTCTCTCATGCTCCGTCTTTGTTCCTTTCAGTTTTCTTGCTTTCCAAAACTTTCCCCTCCGACCTTCTCACCTTGTTCATCACAGATACCACTTTACTGTTCCAATACCGCTGCCAAGAATATTAAAACCTTGAGTATCAACCAATACTGGGTCTGACAGACCCCAAACAATAGAACCGCACTTTAAAACAAGCTATTTTAATTTATGTACCTCACTTAAGAGCAGGCTCCAACTACTCAAACCCCGCAGAGGTCCACAGAAGGAAATGCATATCTAGTTTGGGCTATTTCAGGATAGATCAAAAGCAGCCCTCCCTGCCTCACATAGCCTCCTTTTCTTAGAACCTACGGCGGCTGTCAGGTTTCTGCTGGTCCCAATTTCGTTTTTCCTTTTATTCTTGTTATCGTTTTTTTCACTGCGTGTATTCCCCTCGCCTTTGTGTTTTTTGTGATAAATAATAAATATGAATTCTCCATTTGTTGAAATGTGGGCTATACCAATTAACCTTACCCATCTCATTAATACTACAGTCTATAGTGGTGTAGTCATGTTCTGGTAGTCCAGTGGGCTAGTGGAGTCCAGTGTGTATGGGCTGGGGTGATCAGGACTGGATCAGTACAGTCTATAGTGGTGTAGTCATGTTCTGGTAGTCCAGTGTTCCAGTGGAACCCAGTGTGTATGGGCTGGGGTGATCAGGACTGGATCAGTACAGTCTATAGTGGTGTAGTCATGTTCTGGTAGTCCAGTGTTCCAGTGGAACCCAGTGTGTATGGGCTGGGGTGATCAGGACTGGATCAGCACAGTCTATAGTGGTGTAGTTATGTTCTGGTAGTCCAGTGTTCCATTGGAACCCAGTGTGTATGGGCTGGGGTGATCAGGACTGGATCAGTACAGTCTATAGTGGTGTAGTCATGTTCTGGTAGTCCAGTGTTCCATTGGAACCCAGTGTGTATGGGCTGGGGTGATCAGGACTGGATCAGTACAGTATATAGTGGTGTAGTCATGTTCTGGTAGTCCAGTGGACTGGTGGAGTCCAGTGTGTATAGGCTGGGGTGATCAGGACTGGATCAGTACAGTCTATAGTGGTGTATTCATGTTCTGGTAGTCCAGTGTTCCATTGGAACCCAGTGTGTATGGGCTGGGGTGATCAGGACTGGATCAGTACAGTCTATAGTGGTGTAGTGATGTTCTGGTAGTCCAGTGTTCCAGTGGAACCCAGTGTGTATGGGCTGGGGTGATCAGGACTGGATCAGTACAGTCTATAGTGGTGTAGTTATGTTCTGGTAGTCCAGTGGGCTAGTGGAGTCCAGTGTGTACGGGCTGGGGTGATCAGGACTGGATTGGTACAGTCTATAGTGGTGTAGTCATGTTCTGGTAGTATTGTGGGCTAGTGGAGCCCAGTGTGTATGGGCTGGGGTGATCAGGACTAGATCAGTACAGTATATAGTGGTGTAGTCATGTTCTGGTGGTCCAGTGGGCTAGTAGAGTCCAGTGTGTATGGGCTGGAGTGATCAGGACTAGATCAGTACAGTCTATAGTGTTCTGGTAGGTGCTGATGGTGTGACCAGCTTGGCAGCTGTTGGGTAAAAACTGTTCCTAACAAACGAAAAGAACTACATATACTGCAAAAAGTTATTCTCCAAAATCCAACTCAGTATGTTCTGCTAAGTTCAGCTTCACACAGATACCCCTTTTTGGATCAGTGGTGCTGAATCAATGATGGTTAGTTGATGCTAGTCACACAGGAATGTCATCGCTGTGTCCTGCATTTCGAACAAGCTTCAGCTTCAGCCTCTTGGACTCTACGGCGCTGCATGAATTCCTGCCATTTTTCCTGAGCTACACACCCACTTCCTCTTGGCCAGGGGGCAGAGGGGCTGTACTCTGCTTTAAAGCCCAGGGCAGCAGGGCAACACCCCAGAGGAGGAGCAACACCTGACCACCATATGGTCAGTTAGTCCTCTCATATGAAGATGCATGCAAGTATGAGAAAGATCCATAGCTCTAAGTGGAATGAAAATATGAGCTATCCCTCGAGGCAGGGGAAGGAGGGGGGGAGCGAGGTTGTCATCTCAGCTACTATGATGTAATCCCCTAAAATTAGCCTTCCAGAGGCACAGGCAGCATCGCCAGCAGCAGCAGGAGACACGGCACAGAGGGAATGAGAACAACAGAACGAATAGAGCTTCCAATTTAAAGGAGCCGGTCTGCGGTACAGATCACACTACTGAACCCAAAGTTAAACAGCCAAGACATGGAGGGGTCCTCAGTTTGGCTAGGGAGCTATAAAGCTATAAATACGTAGTAGAAACATATACCATACCAATTAGCATCAGGCTAACTGGGTGACTAAGCAACCACACACACCCACACACACACCCACATACATACACACACAATTCATTACAAGAACAGCTGATGAGGAAGTACACCATTCCACATTTCTTCCCCTGATGTAATAAAGTTAGTGTTGTAGCTTCAATGCTAATGTGGCTATGAAATATGAATTACTGTTAAAATAAAAAACTTACAGATGATGTGCCAAATGTGTACCTTTCCGTTCCATGTATACATTATAAATATCATAAATGTCTGTTACTATTAAACAATAACTTTTCAAATTTTATTAATTTAGAATTTTAAAGCTGAAGATAAATATAAAAAACAAACAAACAAAAAAAAAACAAAAACTGTAACCTAGTGTCCATGTGCCTGCGTGATATGCATGCACAGTAAGGGTAGCAGAATTCCGTAGGGTTGATTTATTTCACCGAACCGTTCCTTTCATTAGCCCGATGTAATTGGATTTAGTGTGGTGTGGGAAGTGTTGGGTGTAAATCACTGCACTCTCATAGCTTTTGATATTTTTCTTTATGTGCCACTCGTGATCCGGTTAGTCTGCTCCAGCTTATCAAAATTATAATGATGCGTATCATGATGGTATATATTTGAGAACTATAATATTTTATCCTTGTCTAGATTACGGCACAAAAACAAAACCTCATTTCATTTTAATGTAAGTCAATGGAACCAGACGTCCTTCCAAACAGTTTGGCTGGTCCATTTACCATGAGATTCTCACTCAAACTGCAGCTGATGTGTTCACATGATGGATAAAAGTAAAAATGGACAAAAGTTAGATTCATGTTTTGGACAGCGCTGATATATATATGGGAGGACGCAGAGTTTGTTTTCATCTGTAGAAGGGAGACGTCGATTCGTAGGTATCTCCCCTAACTGGCGCAGGGGCTCCACATTCTCAGTAAACACTGGCGGGACCACAACTCATGATTCACTTCAAAACGATGTGACATGGTGTCACAGCAAAGGGAATAACCTTGTAGGGGTCACAATGACGATCCTGCTGACTTTATGACACGATGAGCTCAGGATGATTTCATGAGATTTTCAAGATGAGGAGGAGGCAGCTTATAGGTGGATGAGGCAAAAGTGAGTCACATGGAGAAGACATCAAGTCACAAGTCAGTGTGGATCAGTGCCAGAGCCCGCAGCAACACTGTTTATCTTCACAAGCACAGTGTGAATAAGAAGATGCACCCCACACTCTGGGTAGTTGACAGCTGTTCTCCTAAACACCTATGAAATCATGATCGCTCCTCTACAGCCGGAAATGGGGGGAAGGAGGAGAGATGGCCTAGACGTCTTGCAGACTGACAGGAAACACAACACCACAAACCGTGTTCCGGCCTAGGTCATCTCGTGTTGTTCTCTCGCTCACAAAACAACGGTCTTCTGCCGTCTCTCAAGTTAACTCTGTTTCATCATCTATTCCATCAAACCGTTGCACAAGAGGTGAAGCCAGCGAGTCCGGAGGATACCAGTTGCAGCAGAAATGAACGTCAGTGCTGAGCATTTCATGATTAGTAAAGAATTGAGAAACCTTGAGAGAGAAACATTCAAACTGAAGAGCCTAAAAACTCTCGACCCACAAAAAACACATTATGGTACAAAACATGGTCCATAAGATACAGCCTCGAAATTAGCATAGCTAGACATTGCATTGGTGGTTCAGTGGTAGAATTCTCGCCTGCCACACGGGAGGCCCGGGTTCGATTCCCGGCCAATGCACGCAAAGGTCCGTTGGGCAGGCGTGGGCTGGAGGTTAGGGAACCAGCCGTGTGACCGGAGAGTTGCCGGTTCGATTCCCTGAGCCTACAGTAACGACTGAGGTGCCCTTGAGCAAGGCACCCAACCCCCAACTGCTCCCCGGCGCCGTGGATAGGGCTGCCCACCGCTCCGGGTAAGTGTGCTCACTGCCCCCTAGTGTGTTCACTAGTGAGTGTGTTTGTGGTGTTTCACTTCACGGATGGGTTAAATGTGGAGACTAAATTTCCCCACTGTGGTATCAACATGAGTTCTATGTGTGTCTTTTGGTGGTTGGTGGTCAACTTGACGACTTGGCTGCTCGGCGATGGAGCTTTAAACCTGATAAGGACTATTTATACATCACATGATTATGGAACTAAGAACATGAACAGCTCAAAGAAGGTAACTGCTGAGAGCCCAGTGATTCAGTTATCAGAAGATCTGTACAGTTTGTCTCAGTTCTAACGTGTGTCCGCCGATCTCCAGGGCTTTGAAGCTCAGATGTTGGACAATGTTATCTCTGGAGGAGGAGGCACAACATCCTATAACAGTCAGGCTAGTCTTATTTGGTGGACTAAATTCGTTTGGCTCTATGGACCTCCGCCATGGGCAAGCATCTTGGGGCAAGGTGCGGCCAAGTCGGATACAAATGTGTGTGATTCCGGGGTCCATATCTCCGGTTCCCTGAAGACCCGTAATGAGATCCAGGTCCTACAGAAAAGGGGCACATCACTGTCTACTGACCTGTCCTGTATTTTTAAAATGTTTCCATAGCCAAAGCATTCCACTGTCCGGTGATTTTATTGATGATGTCATCAAGTCATACAATTACAGCTGGGATAGGTCATACCTTTTTATCTGTGGATCTCATTAAATCACACAAGAAACCTTAGAAAGAAGTTGAGATTACATCAGCAGGCCTCGATCAGGGTGTGAATGTAACTGTCCAGCAGAGTAAGGACAGCAGACCTATGATTGGCAGGCCTTGGACTCTAAAGCTAAGCAGTCATAGCTCATTCTGCCCCTGTAGTAGAGAATTTGGAGACTTCAATAAAATGCCATTATAAATGTGATGTTGAGAGAGAGTAGGCAATGAGTATAATTTAATCCTCTACAGATTAATCTTTCTGCCACTGACTCTGCAAATGAGACTTTTCTTATTTTATGTCATATGATTAGCAGAAATTCTTATTTCCAGCTGGCAGTGACAGTAAAACTCGTATATCACACAGTTTCTACAGGTGTTGCTAAGTGGATTTCCCCCCAGAGTAACCCAACCCCAAACCCTGTGGGTCACAAAGGGCAAACTGGGGTTAGAAACAGAGACATGATAACAACATGCTTTCTGGATGTGACTTTGACCAATTTGCTGCGTGCTGTGATGTCATTAGATCATGCTGTCGGTGGTTTAGACTGCCAACATCACCTTCAAAATGTCATGGTGCATGTGAGTAGGTATATGAAGGGGTTTCTCCAGGGAAAATACCAAAACATACAGGTAAGAGGTAATCCAACTCAGTCAAAGCATACCTCTGTTTTATTCCAGCTTTGAAGTGAGACAGGAAATCAAAGGCAGAATAGATCAAAGACAAAGCAAATTGGCCAATGTGAGTTTTCATCTACCTGTCTGCATAACACTGATGATGATGATAAGGAGACCAGAAATGGGTTACGGTGGAATAGAGGAAGAGAATATATAAGACGAGACAACACGGTACACGGTACAGCATAAACACGGTACTGATAAAACACAGGGACCAACCTGCGTTCAGGTAACACGCAGTCTAAATGGTCATTTAGTCAGGCTATTGATTTCTCAGTCCAAAAACTAACAATATTGAACAGAATGTTAAATTCTCAGTCCCAGAAATGGAATATAATATTAAGCATGTCCATATTTTGATTTTATTACAGTTAAGGTCTATTAAGGAAACTCGTTTAAACTTCACTTTCAGCTTACTGCGATCCATTAACACCGAAAACAATGTTGGGGTCTCTGGCACCTTACTGGCTCAGCTATTTTGGCAGCAGCTATCTTGCTGGACTACCAAAAATATTTCTAGGAAACGGCTTCTTGGCATACCCATCTTTCCATTCCCATAGTGCTGTCTTCTCACAGTGAAGCATGGACAGAACACCTCTGGATTATTTCAGACGTGAAGCAGACAGACACTTCACTTTGCCTTTCCTTCCTCCTTATGTAAGTGGTTTATTTTATCTCATCTTCTCAAAAATCTACTTTTACAGCTGTTTAGACTGGAAATTTCACACATGACGGCCTGATGGCCATGATGGTCTCTTGGTTGCTTTTTGCACATACTGTAATATGTGGTTCTCTTTGCTGAATCTTTAGAACAGTTTGTGATTCGTCCCCGTACACACGCAGTTGGACGGGTAATGTGATGACAGCATTTCAGTGCAGAGCAGAGAAGGAGGCGGAGCACAGTAACTGTAAGGCTTCTACGATGAAGCATGGGCAACACCGATTACTAAGAACTCTAACTGAAACACTCAAAATGGATCCTATCAGCAGGCGGGAAATTTCCCCAGCAACTGTAACCAACTACTCTGACAACTGTAACTGTAGATAGTCTACAAGCTTGTGTGTTACTCAGCTAATTTAACAGCCTGAGAAAAAACCCTACACATTATCTGAGCCTCTTAGTCTATCAGTAAACACCAAGTTGGGGGATAAGGTGAACTAGCGAAGCGACATCGGGGTGAACAACGTCTGTTATTTGGCTATAAGCTCTGCGAATAAAACACAAGATCCAGAACTACTCAGCAAACACGGGGTTGCGTCGATAAAGAAAAGTAATCGAAGCAATCCAGCTCTTCACAACTCTCTGTGCTATTGGCCCTGACCTCCCATCAAAACCCCCTTATATAACCGAACTGTAGAATCCGTCCATAAGAACAGCAAATCTAGTAAAGCTTTGTAACTTACAGTAGGTGAGCTGGCCGGGTCCTGTCCGTCCGTAATCAGCTCGCGCTCTCCTCGTGGGTTGACCCTGTGAAAACGCCGGCGCGAGTGTCGCTGTGAGCCGTCTCTCTGTAGAGCTGCGTCCTCGCCATCACTCGCGTTCTCCACCTGCAAGGTGCCAGAATCAGCCAGGTTCTGCAACTCCTGGTTGAACATCCAGGATTTCCATATTACCGACAGCCTGTGCAAGCGCAGCAAACTCATGGGGACGGCATCGATACGCGCCGGTGAAAGAGAAAAGCACAAACCAAACGCAAACGTGTCGCTAAGTCTCTGAGGTTAGCGCTGCTGCTGCTGCTTCTGCTAGCAGAGACACAAGTCATTTTCCTTTTTGAGCGTCAGGCAGCAGACCTTGCACTGAGGCCACAGTTTCCTGCAGGAAGCTGAACATACACAAATATCCTCTCAAAGAAGAGGCTTACATAAATACAGACTTAGGCTTTAGAATGAAAACTTCAAGAACCCCTTTGTAAGGCTTTGTTATTGTTGGTGTGGTGGTTACTTTTACGTAACGAGTGCCTGTTGCTAAACATGATCGTTCGAAATTTAAAAATACCAATGCCTGTGTAAACTTAGTGGTGTGAAAACGTGTCCACAGCTCAGGCCATGAGTAACATTCAAACAATTTGTCTTTCAAATATTTAAGAGGGAAAAAACTAGAGGGATTTACCCGACGAACAAGAGATACACACGTACTCGGGTAATTACTCTTTAACACCAGCTGCACAGAATCTGACATGCGTACGGACCGTGTCTATTGTCTGCTGTATATAGCTCGCAACTATAAGGGACTGGCCAAATAATGCATTTCCCTACGGGGTACCCTTGACTTTGGGATGGCTCGCCGCTTTACTGGCCAAAATACATATAACTTCACCTGTTACAGACAAGAACCAACAGCTCAGCTCATAAAGCCCATCACCAGGCAGCACAACAGTGAACGCAAAACAGAAAGACAAAAAACATGAACTGCTTCTATAAAAGAGAACTGAAGAAGCTAGTGAAGAGCAACTGAAGAGTGCAGGCTAGCATGTACACAAAGAGGAAAAGAGGGCTTTCAGATTTACTCTACCGCACGGTGTTACGAAAATCAATGATGTATAATTTATTCACTTTAAAGTGAACAATAAAAACAAACAAAGAACCCTTGTTATACTACTGTTCTTATTATGACCCCATAAGCACGCTTCTCAGATGTACAGCGTAATATTTGTTAATGAATAATAAAAAAAATAGAAATAAAGTTTTTTGCTGTTTGGCCTGTTGAGTACGAGACGTTGAGGGCAGTCGTATCAGTGACACAGCAGCAGGATGCGAATGAGAAATGGAGCAGAATAAGGGAAACACATCTGGGCATAACAGCAGCTCGCTCCTCGCACGCCCCCACCCACGCTTACAGTACCACTTTCTAATCCCTGCCAGCTCAGACCAACTTTTTCCACTGCCTTCTTCTACAAATCACGGCTGAAGAATAACATATGCAGGCTGAACACTGTTACTATTGACTGCCTTGACTGGAGCTGGTGCCTGAAGTGACTTGTAAATCACGGCTACGCTACGTGTCCAGACTGCACTGTACAGAATTCTCCTTTGAGCTGGATTCTGGTAGTACTAAGGGTGATTCTTTGTGTTACGGGCTTCGCAACGGAGGCCGATAAACTCCTCCACAGCAAAATAAAAAAAAAAGAGGAGGAAGCAGCTTCTTTTTAAGGAGCTGTCATATTCGAGCAGTATAGCCATCCATCAGGGGAGGACACAGAATCAGAGGGAGAGAGGGGACGGGGGAAAAATGACGGGAGCAGCTCCTTTCTCATTTGAACATCCATCAATAGAGTACACAAGCACCTTGACTTACACCACTATGTGTAGATTAAGTTTCGCCAGTGGTTAGGTTGCTGTGCTAAGCCGATGTAGCTGATAGCGAGATCATGGATCAGTGATTCACTTTACACAGCAACAAAACAGGCCATCCAAACACGTACTAGTACTCAGGACTAAAGCTGGCGTCTCTGACCTGTGTAGGTCTGAGGCGACAGCACTACACAGAGCCTGCAGGGGAGACGGTGGAGACACTGGAGGCTCGGTCAGTCGGTGGACTCTCTGGTCCTCCACAGCGGATAAGGGGCGGTCATCAAGAGCCATAAACTGTGCTATCCTGTCTGTAACTGTGTCAGCTTCCCGAATCTCTTCAGCAGATCTCCTGCCACTTTCCAGTGCCTGTTTCATAGACACCACTGCTTCTGCGGCTCCCGCTTTCGTGCTAATGCTAGGAACAGCGGAATGACAACTTCTCAAATGAGTTATTCGATTAGTGGTACTGATGGCCCCTTAATTCATTTCCCCCTCGCTGTACCGAAAGTTTATTGCTTACACTGCGAAATACTTCCTCACAGCAGACACGTTCTCTCTGCAGGGCCGGAGCGTACATGCATCAGTACAATATAATAACAAGAGTAACCAAGAGTAACGAAAAGGTTATGGGTTGTAATATAGACTAAAATTCCGATATCAGGCCGAAGCCAATAACTGGGAAAAATTCCATATATCAGTAAATAGTATCAGTCGCAGATATCTTGTGCATCACTGCTGGAAACATCTGTCTGAAACATCAGTACTGATGCACACATTTAGTACGTGCGCTTCCTTCATATGCCTCTTCTGACAAACACAGACAAAACCACACCGCCTGCCTGAGAGCGACAGTTTGGCTGAAGAGGACACATGCCCCACTTCTTAGCACTTACAAGGACAGCTCACCAGGAAAGGCTACAATAAACCATGGAGCGTTCGGCACAGGAAATGGAAAGTTCTCAAACAGTCCTTAAAAGCAGAGAAACCACTAAGATGGAATAATATAATGAATAAAGGCCTTCATACACACATTACGCATCCTAAAGTCAACGTGTGGTTTTTATTTAAAAAACAGTAGCAATTTATTTTTACAGGATTATTTCATTATCCCTTAGATTTAAAAATGTTTTGTATTTGTTCTGCCCTTTATACAAACCTTACCTTTACATTACATTTATGGCATTTAGCCGACGCTCCTATCCAGAGCGACTTACAAGGTTAATCATATTACAGGTGGGCCAGTGTAGTGTTAGGAGTCTTGCCCAGGGATTCTTATTGGTGTAGCACAGCATAGTCACCCAGACAAAACACCTTTTCACATCTCGGCTTGGCCTTTAGCCCAGCAGCCAGGGAGTTGTCCACTAACCACAGATGAGGTGCGTCCCTACTGATCAGCGCCATTACACAATGGCGCGTCTTGTAGTTTGATGCTCCTACCAACATCTACTGAAAATAGCTGCTGCTGATCCTGCAAAGGACGGTCATATTCACCAGTCACATGACTTGAGAAATCTGAGGGTGAAACAATATTCATCACCACTTCCAGAGAAGCATCTTTGTATGCACCACTAATGTAGCTGCATGTTGTCCGGTTACGATTTTGCACATTTGTTGCAGAATTCAAAACTAACTTAAGTTGCTAAATATGTTCATTATCAAAAATTAACCAACAGTTAAATCAGGTTTTCCTAAGCATCTAAAATAGCCTATATGTTCCTCATGCAAGCTGCTTATCTTCCTAAGTCACGGAGTGGTAGCCTAGATTTAGCACTGTGTATATATCAGGACTCATTAGCTAGTCACGGTAGATGGAATTATTATCAGTATTGGCTGATACTCAGATAACTGTGTCCCACGTTTTCTCTTACCCCTTTCTGACTGTTACTGATGCATGCTAGTCAAGTAAACAGTTTTTTTGGTGTGTTAAAATAAAAACGCTGGTTTTGTCTCTGGCTCTGGCTGCCTTTTGCGACATTCCGGTTAAACAAAGTGTCCTCTTATCCTGAAACTACTGTTAAAAGTACTTAGGCTGACATCATAAGACGAGCAAAAATTGGTAAGCTTTGGCACAAAGTACAGACACAAGTATTTACATGTACAGCACTATTTCACTCAGATTACACCGGGTCAGTCTTTAATGTTAATCCAAGACCTTTAAAAAAGGACGAGGTCTTCAAGCGTTTAACCGTCAGTGTAAACTTGCATGCGCATGGGGAAATGACACACGCTAGCAAAGCGAGAACGTGCAAAACTAGAGAGTCGGTCAGGAGCGGCAGCCTGCTTGCTCATGTGAGAGACAGCAGCTAGGTTACCACACGCAGCAAGGTCACCCAGATCAGAAGATTTGGAGATTCTGCTCTGTTCATTTCCTCTAGAGGAGCTGTTGGGTAACAGAGCACAGCAGACGTGATTAGTGGATGTCCGAAGTTAGTAGAAGCAGGTGCATGTGTAGGAGAGGAGTGATGCCTGGGTGGTCTGTGGGAGTTAGCACTGTATAACTTAGAACCATAAAACAGGAAACAGCTCACCTACCATCAACTCCATGTGTACTCCTTACACGCTGGCCCTCAACTGATGGTTCAGCTAACAATCTCATTTACAGTTTTCCTTTTTAACTCTCATCAATCAGCCGTGACATGACAAGCAGGAACCACCAATATTTAACTGAGATGAGCCAAGCAACTGAGCCTACCGCTTTGTCATGGCGTGACCTCAAGTCAGCATTCATTAAGGGCCAGTGCAAGACTACATGGATGTTTACATCAGCGGTGGCTTGTCTGGCGGACTGCTGGGTGAGACCGGGATGAAAATCACAGCATTCAACAACAACCTTACATAACCCAATTTCCCGGCTGTGCCGTGTTCCAGGCATTCTAGGAAAGCTAATCATCGAGTCTATCAAAACATTGGGTTTGGCTTTTCTGTGAGCCTTACACGTGTGCCCAGTGACAGCCACCACATGGCGGACCACTGCTAGACAAAACGCAGCACCAAGACAAAAGCCGAAATTACATGAAATTGAGCTGATGATAATAATTAATATTTAATACAAAGGCAGCTCATACATGGTATATTTATACCCAATTAAGTAAAAAGGATACGGACAGGAATTTGGATACAGAGTGTTAAAAAAATCTCAGAACACAGTCAGAATAAACTCACCGGTAAAAAATTAAGCCTTGTGACTTGTGACTAAAACGTATGTAATTCCGTGTAATACTTCCAAGAGCTCTGACCTAACATGTTTCTGGATATGGGTGACAACAACGTTTAGCCACTCCTACATCAGAGAATTGGGAAGTTCAGACCGAGCAAAACTGATTCGAAACGTTCAAATATTAAACTTCCTTGTTGGCTTTCTCAAACATGTAGAGCAAAGGGGTCACCAAGACTCGGACTGGGAACATCTGGCATAAGACATTCCACCCACAAGCCAGGTCTCCACATCTCAGGATGCTACATTGCTATCACTTGCTTACTCCATCAAGAGCTGCTGCCGATGCAAAGTCACTAGACAGTACAACACGCTTGGAGGAGAACATCAACTGCCAACTCTGTAGTCAGCTAACAGACAGGCTGGCACGGTCTTTAGTGACTGGAGACAGAGGGAGGTCTGTCGTACCCCTGCAGAGCGAGGCCAGTTGTGCTGTGTTGGTTATAAATGGCTGTGATGGACTGTGTTAGAACCTTTGGTAAGTCAGGTGAGATATTCTAATTCAGCGCATTGTACCGTTTTGCCAGATTAGTACCAGTTCAAACCAATGCTAGAACCAAACCGCTACTCATTAATATTTCCCGTTTATTAGGAAACTGAATATAGGCACAGATATCTTGTGCACCTTAAATATGAGCCATGTTTTGTGCATGGCCGTCCTGCTCTACAGTGTCTCAGGAGGGTCACACCTCATCTGTTTACTGACACACTTAAAGTGCTGCTGTCTGAAAAATGTTCAGCTTTGTCAGAATGAGCAACACCAAGTTTCAAAACCGGTCCTGCTATACGGACATATCTGCAGGGTTTCGAGATGTTTATCTGAAGAATGCACCCCTTCACCTCATTCGCTCATATATACAGTAAGAGTTAGCCCCCTACGACCGACTCAAGGGTCTACTCACCACAATCATTTCTGACGGCTCCAGAGTGATGCATTCACAGCCTCGTCTTCCTCCTCGTTGTCTGCCAAAGCTGAAGACAGTAAAGGACAGATATCAAGTTAAACGGGTCTTCACGACAACTGACAAGACTGAAATTCAGATTCTTGTTGTTTGTAATTCACACTGTCACACAAAAAGCAGAAAAATGAAAAAACCTATATATATATATATATATATATATATATATATATATATATATATATATATATATATATATATATATATATATACACACACAAAGCACTGCCCAATCACCCTATATATATATATATATATATATAGGGTGATTGGGCAGTGCTTTGTTCCTTTAGGAAAAATGTAGAAGTTGTGGGTTTTAGATTGATCTATTACTGATTTATTACTGATCTATTACCAAACTATTATGCTTCACACCTTTTGTCTTTGACCAAGAAAATCTAAATATAGACCGTGCTTTCCAACAAGAGGAATCAAACAGCTATTCAAAATACCCTTTACTGAATGACAGTTTAAAATCTATTTTAATATATATATTATATATCTGGTATATACTGTTAGTGTCTCTTAGCTAGTACTCCAAGCTAAGGTGAAGGTGTAAGCATCTGGTTTAGAGCTGTTTGTCAATCTGAAGCAAAGGTAAAAGACATCTGTGCTTGTTGGACGAGCGTGTGAGACACAAGGTGTCAGATAGAGCCCACAGTAAAAGAATGAGACAAACGATCGAACATTTCGGCTGTAAATCAGACCTGAGCCACTTTCGCCTGCCGTCTAAATGTTGCCAAAGACACACTGGACCCTGTTTGTAGTTGTCCACTTCCGATCAGATCACCTAAGGGCACCTAAGGGTGCTTTGAATTGGTGTCAACAGCAAAAGACGGCCAATTCGTAAGTGGGACAAAAAGCCACTGTATTAATTATATTTCCACGGAATTCCCCCAGCAGCATGACAGTAGCACACATGCTCCCGCTGCTGACCTCAACTCGCCCCCTCGAGAAAACCCAGCAAATGCTGTGTTCGGAACGCCAGAGGAAATCTTTTAATGACTCTCCAGGCAGCAGAGAGAAGTGCCATCGTCTCCAGAAGGATTCTATTAGCATACGATAGAATATCAATTTCCTCTTCAGAATTCGAGCAAACGTGTCGCACAGACTTGTCCCCATTCTGTTTGGTGACGTTTGCTGAAGGTTGCCTGAGTGAGCCAGAGGTCAGCCTGGCTTTGACAACGCTTCACACTTCACCGAGGCTGGCCCCGGCTGTCAGCTGAAGAGGGCGAAGTGCTGCCAAGCGTTTTCTGCATGCCTTCTCGACAGGAGATAATGTACTCTCCACTCTCCCGTCTTCTGGCCACGGCAACACACGTTTCGGCACCTCGAGCCCGCAGGCAGGCACAGTGTGCGTCAATTCATCCAGTGGGGCAACGATAATCCACCCTTCATCTGTCGTTTTCAATGGTCTAGTGGAAAAGTACTAATCCAGCATACTGAGTGGTGGGTTCATTACATAACAGCTCAGCGTACCAGTAGTCTTTATTAGCACCTTTATTAATATCTTCTGATGTAGAATTTTAGCCACCCAACACTAATAACGGTAGAACACTCATGAATACTCCTATCCTTGTACTTTAGTCCTGCATTAGCACTGAGAATGAGAGCTCTTCAGCATCTGCAGTCCAAGCAACATGCATTACAACGTATGTACAGAATCGGGGTTAATACAGTCATGCCGTTTTCAGGGACATTGAGGTTAGGAATGCGCCGATCTGATATTAGGATTGGATATCGGCTCCGATATCGGCTCCGATATAAATTTAGTTAGCTGAATCAGGTATCGGAAAATTAGGCCGATCTATGGGGCTGATACCCAGTCTAATTTGTTTGCCAGGTGGGCTATGCCTTCAATAGCACGTTTGCGGGGTGTCTGTAGACGTAACGAGGAACTGTCACACCTCAGCGATGCTCGATCCGTAGTCAGTGTGATCACAGTCCTGCGCTACGAAACTTTCTACCGGCTAGAGACATCTTCACATGGCAACGTGAACTCAACACTGAGCAACCAAAGGCCAGCACTCTCATGCTTAAGTAGGTGTTAGCATTTGCCGCTTGATTGCCCACTGGTTGCCCTTTGTCGCCCCCGAGTGGCCGGAGGGGAACCTGCAGGAAGCCCAGACCTTACAGCAGACTTGACTTACGAACAGGAACAACAACATGGACTGAGCCAGAGAGTGAGCTGTACGAGTGAGTTTAGTGAGGTAGTGTTTGTCAATCCTGGTGCCGTATGTCGCTCCATCATGGTTTCGGTTTAATTATTCAAAAACGGTATCGGATCGATATCAGGTATCGACAGATATGCAAAGTTTATGTATCGGTGCTGGTATCAGAACTGGAAAGGCTGGATCAGTGCATCCCTTCTTGCGGTAGCTGTCTACCAAATACAGCCAGACCCAAGTTATAGGCTACTTCCTCTCTGCAAAAATGAAGATGGAGCTAAACAAAGCCATAACAGGCTAATACTGACAGGAGTAGGAGAAGTGAAACAGCTAAGCCCAAGTTCCTCATGCAGATGACAATGAAAATCCAGCGTTTGAGAGCCTTGGGTGAGCTGCTTTGTTTAATGGCCATTCCTCCATGGCAACACACAGACTGCTGACACTAGAGTTAAAAACCACATATCACAATCGGGATGTTTTTGTATGCTGAGCTAAGCTAGCTAAGTCTCTGTGTCGCTGGGCTCTGGCTGTACTTCAGCACAAGATACAGGATAACAGCTTAGTAAGCAAATAGCGAGTGTATAAGCTACACGTCTCTAAAATTCTAATTTAAAATTCTGGTATTAAAAAACAAAGTAAACAAAACGAGCTCATGTCAGATGGGACTGTTCTCCAGGGGCATGTAGTTAAGACCTTTAAGCTCAATCAACAATCAACAGAGCACTAATTCTAGCCTCAGTGAAGAAACCCACAATATTTCACATCGGGCTCGGGAAACAGACCCGTCAAAGATTCAAATAAATCTTAACGCAGGAAGACAGCTGTGGTTTCAGAAGTCAAAACAGTACAGCGAACTGATCGAGGCTTGCTAAAAAGGCATGGGTTACTCACTCTTTGGCTCGATGTGCAGACCTCTGACAACAGGTGTACTCTAAGAGTAAAACTCACTAAAGGGTCCCCCAGTGTTCTTACAACATAATCCTTTTCCCAAGGCATGAGGTCCCTTGTAGTATTGGCTCCACTCAGTCAAAACTCATTCAAAACCACCACCGCTTTTCCCCGGGTCTTTTTTTATCGTGACATGAGAAGTATGTTGCCCGACCAGTTGTGAGGAATTCGAAAACATCCAAAACTTTCGTGCCTTTACAAGACAGGGCTTCGGCGGTTCAGCAGCACGGAGAACACAAGGGCAGGCAATCCTCAAAAACGTCTCTGAACTCCAAGCAAAAGAAAAGCGCACAGGAACATGAGTCAAAGTGAAAACAGACTAAAAGTTCCAAACAACAGAGGGGAAAAAATATCCTTAGAAAAGGGAACGGTCCACACTGCCCGAATTTCCCGGTCTTTCTCCCGTCCTTAGTCACAGTTTCTGTGTATCCTGTAGGTCTGCAGGGCTGTGGAAGGAGGGTGCTCATTTCCTGCCTGGATGTGCTCATGGGCTCCAGCTGCTTCTAGAACACATGGCTAAGTAACCGTTTAAGCCAGGAGTTCCGCATTCCAGGCCTCCCACTGACCCTCCCCCCCTTCTAAACACCAAAACAGCCCTGTGGCAAGCACCCCCGCCCCCTCTGCCATCAACAGAAACACAAACCAACAGTGTTTTCCCTCTTCAGGCATCATCACTTGACTTATATCCCCCCCACCCACCCACAGTTTACCTCAACATGAAGCAGGCATGTAGAACATCAGCCATGTAGGATTCACTGACACCACGATTCAATAAAACATCAACAAGCGTATTGTTGTAGCTCTACCGAACATTCCACCAAAATTTTAAACATAGAGATAAACAGCAGACCATTTCTATTGGTCCGTCTTTTTCCCTGCTATGTTCCGACAATATAAGCTGGGTGTCCAATTGGTCCTAAAATATCAAAATATATGAATTTAATATTATATTGCAATACAAACATTAATAAATAAATGGTTTTAATACGACAGTCCAACATATACTCATAGACATCTACGTATTTACTGGCCACTTCTATTTCAGAAGTTCATATCTATTTCAGTTTCATATCAAATGGATTAGTTAACCTGACAAGGATCCTTTAATGAGCAGGGTTCATCCGAGACCAGAACAGCTCTGTAGAAAATCATGAAAACGGCTGGAACCAGTGAAACTCTGAATCGTCTGGGCTGTCTGAGAGTATCCATAGACATCTGTACTCAATAAAGCAACGTGCTCATTTTGATTGGCTGCAAGCATTATGTGGAGTCATGTGACTAGGGAATCTAATCCCGCTCGAGGAGAACAGGAGACTCCACGCCCATTGGTTTCTGTCTCTTTCCCTTTCATTTACAACCGCGTTCTGATCACATGCAACCCAGTGACCTAAAGAAGCAGCCGCTCCACTTTTCCCAACTCAAATACAAATCATAAGCAGCTGACATGACACTATAAAGACCGTGTGCACGCCACCATCCGAGAATAACAGCGTCAGTGCTAATCTAAGCGCTAGGCGGAGCTTTGTTTCGGCAATACCGTCTTCTGTGGTACTAAAATGCAAACGAGGCTTTTAATTACTTTCAATGAAAATTCTAATTGGTATTAAGCCCTGTGATCAATCTGGAGGACTGACCAGGTTTCCCTGCTACCTGCACCCGACCAGCTGCTTACCTGCCCAGCCTATCACTGATGAAGGACTAACCAGGCTTTCCCGCTGAAGACTCATTTTCCTGCTACCTGTATCGGACTATTATTTCACAATTAGTTTTTCATTAACTTCATCGTTACCACGACGACTAGATCAGCATAATCAGACACTCAACTGATGTTACTTTGAACAGTTTCAAATGTAGTTTGGACCACAGGAGGTTGGATTCCCCCGCATGAGTCTGGTTCCTCCGAAAGGTTTCTTCCTTCAACGTGAGGGAGTTTTTCCTTACCACCGTGGCCTTCGGCTTGCTCACCGGGGGATTCTTTTTTTTGGCTCCTTAATAAATTATTATTACTGAATTTCTGCAAAGCTGCTTTGAGACAACATCACTTGTACATCGTGCTATATAAATAAATCTGATTTGGTCTTTAGACTACTTGACCAAAGAAGGTTTTAATAAATCATGGTAGACTTGAGATCCAACACAGTGTAAAGCCCCAGTGAGAAATCAATAAAGAAATGAATGTATGTATATATGATAAGATAATCCTTTATTAGTCCCACAGTGGGGAAATTTACAATATGTGTGTGTATGGGTGTGTGTGTGTATGTGTGTGTGTGTTTTTAGGTGTGTGTGTGTGTGTGTGTGTGTGTGTACAAGTAAACAAAACTTATCAGACAGAACTCTGTATCAGCTTTGTTGATGGATCAGCTATCGTGTTGGATCGGCGCACGCCGGATTGTCCTGCGGTGTAACCCAAAGTAGCGTTTTGTCCCCCGGGTCCAACCCAAAGCTCAAAGTAATTTTAAGTGGTACATACCAACATCGCGCCAAATACATGTGCTCCTTCACGAAGACGGATCCTGAAAGCAGTATGTACCAGCATGTGGAAATGTTGTCCGGGCTGCAGGAGAGACACATGACAGGCTGTTAACTTGAGTGAGTCTAAGTGGCTGGTTGGCTGAACGTGTAATTGGCGTTTGAAAAACATGCCTCTCTCCCAGCCACGAAGGGCCTCTGCTCTGAAGCTCACAGTTTCTTCTTCTAAAGTTTCAGGCTACAGAGGCATATAGAGTTATAGGGCGACCCTCGCCACTTTCTGTAAACAAGTGGAACCCTCTGTTTGTACTTAATAAGAAGTATCTAAAAGCATGGTAAAGCATACTTACATACATACATACACTCTATATATATATATATATATATATATACAGCTCTGGATAAATGTAAGAGCCCACCTGTAACTGATCAGTCTCTCGAGTTGTCCAGGTTCTGGGTTTGTGCTGGTTCAGTTTGATTCTCTACACTACTGGAAGCATGTCTCCCAAACTCCAGATCAGATATTGTATTAGATCTGTTGATTTAGAAAATCACTAATGACCTCCAGAAGCCTGTTTTTAGAACCATGCTCGCTGTGCGGTTCACCCCAGCCACCGCTCGACAGTCTCTCTGTAGGTCACCTGAGGTCATCTTACGGTGGGTAAGGGGCATTGGAATGAGGGGGCGCTCATCACGGTCAGTAGAGAGGGGGTTTGGCCCTCTGCCAGTCTGTAGCTGTGTTGTCCTGTGTGTTTGCTGCTGGACCTTGTTCTTATGAACCAGACGCTCATTGTATCTGCTAGTAAAGCTAGAACCCAACCTTCTGTTCCTCACTGAGAACCTGCTGTACAGGTGGAGATGCTGATTGAAGAAGAAACTGGAGTGGGCTCTGATTTATTTCCATATAAATATATATATACCTGGTTTTATGGGCTCCTAAGATAAACATAATTAATATGATTTTTTTCTTCTTGAAGAATCCCGATCGTCCTCAGATGCTCCTTTAAATGGTTCTAATACTTGCTCAGCAGAGACCTCGTTTAAGTATAATTGGTCCAGGCAGAGTGCAGTGTGCTAGGTAACACCAAGGAAGGCTTAGATCAAATACCTGCAGCAATTCCAGTTCAACCAGACCAATAAAGCGACAGAGTGGTACTTTTGTTATAAATCACTGTGAATAATGAACAGAGTGCGTCAGGCCCTGAGGAGCATTAATCTCCTGCACTCGCTGGAAAACTCATACGTTGTAGCACATTACTATTCTTGGACATTAATCAATTTCCCTGCGTACGTGATTAATCTTTTAGCAATAGTGATAAAGTCTGTTATGACAAATCCAATAACGGAGGTCTTACTGCTGCAGTAAGCGGTTTAAGCAATGGGAGATGACTGATGCAAAAGAGACGCTGAGCGAAGAGTGCTGTTTCCTGGTGTACTTACTAGAACAGGACGTGGTTAGCTTCGTAGCGCTCGTACCTGGCAGTCGTGCACATTGACCTGCAAGCACATTAACAAGACTTCTGTAACAAAAGGCATGAGGTCAGTAACTGTGGCTTACTGAAGGTGTGAGAGTTGAGGCTGAAATGTAGCTTGGCTGAGCTTACTAAAAGAGGCATGCCGTGTTCACAGAGTGGCTGAGAGCGTTTTTATTTATGGTGTGCAGCCACAGCTGATAAGAAGTGGCCAAGAGAGCAAGCTTGTTTCGCTTTGAAGCAAAAGACCTTACCAGAGGTTCATGAACGAACACTCTCTTAACACCTGCTCTTGCTAAAGTCAGGTACCCTGCAGCCAGCAGTGTGTTTTTATGATTTACAGACCATTCTGGCTTCTCTTCTCTGGGGAATATCGGTTTATAAAACAAAGAGCTAACGCTTTCTTGGTCAGTTTGCAAAAACCATCAGATTATAAAAAAAATAAATAAATTAAAAAATCACACATAAGAGATGAATATCTACACACCGACCAATCCAATATTAAAAGCTTTTAGGCTTTAAAATGATTTAAGAAGCAGATATATTTATATGAACGTGAATACATTAATCCATCCTCTAAAATGGTTGACCTCCTGGGACACAGGGGGCGCTGGAGCAGCGCTTATTAAGGGGAAGGCAGGAAACGTGCCAGACAGGCCACCAGCACAGCACAGGGCAGAATTTATATGAAGGAGCATCTAAAAATATTAAACCATGTTCAAACCACCTCACCTCACAACCCTGGTTCCAAAACTGTTGGGACACTGTGCAAAATTTAATTAAAAAGAATCAAATATAAATAATTTAAAAGACATTTTTAATTGAAAATAGTACGGACAACATCTCAGGTGCTAAAACTGAGAAACGTATATTGTTTTTTGAAAAATATACGTCTATTTTCCACACAGGGAATCAGAGGCGGATTTTATCATCAGCAGTACACGTCATTAGAAGAGCCAGAGAATCTGGAGAAATCTTAAGGGACAAGGCCGAAAACCAGGGCTGGATGGACTAGGTCTTCGAGCTCTCAGATGGCGCTGGATTAAAAACAGACACTGCTGGGCTTAAGAACGCTTTCTAGAACCAGAACACCCCAAAAGAAACCAAAGACAGACAGAGCTTTCTCTGGAGTGCAAGCTCACTTAAGATGGACTGAGGCACAGCGGAAAATCGTCCTGCGGTCCAGCCAATCAAAACGTGAATTCCTTCTGGAATTTATGGACACCGCGTCCTCTTGGCTACAGAGGAGAGGGACCATCCGGCTTGTTATCAGCTCCAAAGCCAGCTCTCTAACTCTGCTGGTGCAGTTCAGAATCTGAAATGTTGAATGAACATCACTGTATCCAGATGCCTGCCAACACTGGAACACTGTATCCCGACAACACACATCAGATACGGACACAGCTCCCCAAACTGTTCGTCCAATCACGCGGCCTCACTGTACGTGCAAAAGTGTTTAGACATCAGCCCTTCACGCCATTCCTCTGAAATCAAAGGCATTCAAAGGACTGTGTTCCCCCATCGCTGCAACAGACTCTCCTCCTCCGGGAAGGGTTTACACCTGTTGTTGGAACTTTACAGTGAGCATCTGATTGCATTCAGCCACAGGAACACCAGTGAGAACAGGCAATGATATTAGATATATTAAAGAGGTATCTGATAAACATATAGCGTATTTCAGGTAATCTGGTTAAACAAGCAAAATGAAAAATACAGTGCCGTGAGAAAGTATTCACCCACTTCTCCTGTTTTGCTACATCACAACCTGGGATTAAACTGGATTATTTGAGAGGACATGCCTACAACTCTGAACATTAGATTTTTTTTTTTTATTGTGAAGCAAACAACAAATAGGACAAAATAACAGAAACCCTCAGTGTGCATTACTATTCACCCTCCCTAAAGTTAGTACTTGAGCTTTATATGAGTCTCTAGGAGTTTGCCACATCTTGCCACTGGGATTTTTGCCCATCCCTCAAGGCGAAACTACTCCAGCTCCTTCAGGTCAGATGGTGTCTGTTGGTGAACTGCAATCTTCAAGTCTGACCACAGATTCTTTGGTCTTAAGAACTGGGCATTGACTCAGCCACTCGGATGTTGCTTTAGCAGTATGCTTTGGGTCAGTGTCCTATTGGACCTCCCTCCCAGTCTCAAACCACTGACAGACCGGAACTCGTTTTGCTCAAGAATGTCCCTGTGTTTAGCCCCATCCATCCTCTCCTCGACTCCGACCAGTTTCCCAGTCTCAGCTGCTGAAACACATCCCCCCGCAGGATGCTGCCACCACCATGTTTCACTGTGGGGATGGTGTTCTTGGGGTGATGAGATGTATTGGTTTTGTGTCAGACATGGCGTTTTCCTTGGTGGCCGAAAAGTTCAGTTTAGGTCTCATCTGAGCTTCCTCCATCTCCTCCTCCATCTTGGAAAATCTCCCACATGACTTTCAGCTAACTCAAAACCAGCCTTCCTATTTTTGTCTGTAGGTAAAGGCTTTTTCTGGCCTCGTATGAATATATCTCTTCCATAAAGCCCAGCTCTGGGGAGTGTGCGGCTTATTGTGGTCGTATGAACAGGTCCTCCTGTCTCTACTTGGGCACTCTGAAGCTCCTTCAGGGTTACCTTTGGTCTCTGTGCTGCCTCTCTGAGTTACGCCCTCCTTGCCCGGTCTGAGAGTTTTGATGGGCAGCTCTCTCTTGGCAGGTTTGTTGTGGTACCATTGTGGTATCTTCTTTCGATTTGATGATAATGGATTTGATGGTAAGGGATTTGATGGCGCTCCAGGGATCATCAGAGATTTGTATATTTTTATTTAACTCCAACTCCTTTCTGAAACGGTGTGTATATACTGACAGATCATGTGACACTTAGATTCCACACAAGTGACATTTCAGCATGTGACTTCTGAAAGTAATTGGTTGCACCAGAACTTTTAGGAGTTTCATAGCAAAGGGGGTGAATGCATATGCACATGCCAATTTTCAGTTTTTATATACGTTTCTCATGTCACTTCACCAACTTGATGCATTTTTTATTGCATCACATAAAATCCTGATTAAAAACAAATACAGGTAATGTAATGTAAGGGCGTGAACACTTTCACAAGGCACTGTCGGTTCAGAAAGACCACAGTACATGATTTATTTGGCTGCAGCAGCCCACACTACTAAAGTGAATAAATAAATAATTCCAGTCCAGGATAAAGAGTCAGATAAATCAGTAGACCGGTACTGTCTCTTCTGCCGGTGAGAAGCTGCAGAAACATTGGATGTGAAAAGACAGCACTGAGAATTTCCAATCATCTCACCTGAGTTGATGCTCCCTGAGGTGAGACAGGACATCCATGTGGTACAGGTGAGAGTAAATGTTGTTCAGGTCCTGCACAAAGTAGAGAAGACAAGAGCATTGTGGGTCAGAGGTCAGTGCAGTTCAACTTTCACATGAGATCATAAGTGAAATGCTGTGTGAGACAAAACAAACACTGTAGACTTGGATTACAGGATTAGTGTCTAATACACTGAGCATACAGGGAAACACACACAGTCAAGCCATGTGGAGGATTACTGAACCCTGCCCAGTCCTGTGGAAAGGCTACGGCAACCACTAACAGTAAGAAAGTGTTCGCCAGCAGGACACATCATTAGAAGATCCAGAGAAGCTGAGAAATCTCTTCATGCAGGGGACTGAAAACCAGGGCTGGACGGACTAGATCTTCGAGCTCTCAGAGGGCACTGGATTAAAAACAGACACCAGTGGAAATTACTGCAAGGGCTCGAGAACACTGTCCAGAACCAGAAGGACACAGGATCCAGGAGTGTCTCTGCTTTCTCTCGGGTCCAAGCTCATTTAAGATGGACTGAGGTACAGCGGAAAATCGTCCTGCGGTCCAGCAAACCAAAATGTGAATTCTTTTTGGAATTTATGGACACTGCGTCCTCTTGGCCACAGACGAGAAGGACCATCCGGCTCGTTATCAGTTCCAAAGCCAGCTTAAGACTCTCTAACTCTCTAACACCAGTGGAAATTACCCCATTACCAGCATACAGGGAATCACATACAGTCAAGCCATGTGAAGTCAAGCCAGTGCTGTCTTCCAAAATTACACAAGCTGTGTGAGTGCGGTATCCGATAAACAGAGTGTCTCTCAGGTGATTGTGCATTAAGGAACAGTCAGGTAATATGGTCCCGAGGACGGGGCAGGGCTGAAACCAGTGCTGGATGGTCTGTATTGGTCTTACAGCAGCCACTAACAGGAAGACGGTGTTCGCCAAGCACATATTAAATATTTCTAACTCAACTAACATCATAACAAACACACAAGCCATGCTGTAAACCAGCTTTCATCAAGAACAGCTGTTCAGGCACTACATGTGGATTGCCTGAAGAACACACTGGTAGGAGAAATGACATGCATGGTAGGGTGGCACAGAGGACCTATTGAGCCCACAGAGGAGCGGCACGAACAGGTGGACAGCAAGCATGACTTCCTTCAGGCATTAACACACACACAGATCAGATCTCAGGCCTAACTCATCTTTAGTCATGCAGGGCTGACACACTGTAGCTGTATGTTAACAATCCCTGCACTGGAGTCTGAACAATCCCTGCACTGGAGTCTGAACAATCCCTGCACTGGGGTCTGAACAATCCCTGCACTGGAGTCTGAACAATCCCTGCACTGGAGTCTGAACACCTCACTAACACTATAGAACCAATGCTCAGTAGGGGGCCTAAAGTCTCCAGGAGACCTTATACCCAAACTGATGCCACACACTGAACAGGCTGAATTAACAAGGCATTGGAAAGTCATAGGTGGACACGCAGTATTAGATACGGAGCTCAGACCTGGACGTGGAACAAAGGAATCAAAATATAAAGATTACAAAATGTAATGATTTCATTCGTTACAGCATCTAAAGATCTGTGAGGATTCGAACAGCTGGGTGTGCATTCATACGAGGTGCCAATATTAAAAATCAGTACTGACACTACTATTCGGTAGGGAGGCACCAAAATAAACACTTTTGGGCCGAAACTGAAGCTGAACAAAACGAGACGGCCAAATACCAAACACGTTTTCTTTCCACAGTGTTTCATTAATTTTGCCATTTTTTTAAATTGCTATTTTTACCATAACATTAAATAATAAACAGACTAAATGTATTTCAAACTGCAGTTTAAACATATTTATTCAACCCTGAAAAATTTTTATATGCCGGCAAACCAGCAAAGCACAATGTGAATTAAAAAAAATATATATCCTACTCAATATGTTTGGTACCATGAGTGGCTCACTTAACGTCGGTTGTGGACTTAGCATGTTGTTGTAAAATTGGGGTTTGTGATTCTTTAAAGTCCCGAAACAATGAAAACAGAGTTCTCTGGCACAGCAACTCGCTGACAAAGAACACAGTTTGTGTAGAAGACACCGGATCCTTACCAGGAGCAAACTGGCTAGCTCGTCCGAAGAGGCAGGTCCTGTTCCTCCTCCAACACCAAACCTACTAATTTCTCACAGCACTGTTTGAATAAAACGTGTATTCAAATGTTAACCTTAAAGGTGCTGATATTAAAAAGCAAGCCCACAGCTGCTGCTATTATTCATAAAGTAAGATTTAAAACATTTACAATGGCAGGTATGTGGAATATAAAGCATAATATACAGCACAGTATACAGCATCACAGTCTAGATAGCAAATGCTGAGCCACACCAATGAGAGTCCTTGGGCTAGACTCCTAACACTGCACTAGCCCCCCTGTAAAAACGAATAACCCTGTACGTCGCTCTGGATAAGAGCCTCAGCTAAATGAATGATCAGACCTAGTCATGTTCTCTAATCCCGTGTGCAGGGCAAGTATACAACCCACTAAGCCATCACTGTTCTATGCTGATACAGAAATACAGGTACGGAAAATAAAAATATCAAAATTCAACCATTAAATAATAAAATGTTAATTGAACTATTTCCAAACATAAAAGTTGGCGTATCTCTACACACTGAGGCCGTGCCAAGGGGGGATGAATCTTTACAGGTGCTCTAACAGAACTGAGCTGGTATGGTGCTAGTTTTAAAAGTGTTGTAAAGTATAAGAACGCAGTATCAACTTTACTATTCGATAAAAATGGAAGTTTTATATGATCACAAATACTTAGACAGGGTACATGGACAGAGCACCACACTTCTACCTCAGCACTAGTTAAAACGCATTACTAAACAAAGACTGAAGAGCCACTACACATCAGATTTTGCTTTTGTGGGGGGTCATGATGTCGCTGCTGCGGGGCGACAGTCCGGAAGAGCAGATTGGGGAGGACACCCCCTCCCTTCCAGTTGTCAATGGACTATTCCCGAGGGGCTTTAGTCTATGGGTAGAGCATCCCCTCACTGGCACCCTGCTGCATAGGGGGTATTGATGTAGGCAGTAAAACAGTTATTGGGTCAACAGCGTGACCTCTTTCAGTCAAAAGCCATTGCATGCCCCAAAATCCACCTTGATTTCCCAGCTCCAACCGTGCAAAAGATATGCTGGACTTTTGAGTAAACAGTTTGGCTAAAAGTTTTCTTCAGTGTTCCTAATGTAGTTCCTCTGTAGTTCTGCACTGGAGCTATGCCGCTAATGCAGGTTTAAAATCGTCCACTTCAACTCGGATTTAAGATTAAGCTGGTGTTTGTGGAATGTGGAAAAGGAAGACTGAGGGAAGATGAATGCTTGTACTGAGCACGTATGAGCAGATACATATCTGAAGACCACAGGACTGAAAACCCACCCAATCCACTGGATGGCGTACCTGCCTGTCTATTTACCAACTCACGTCCTGCCCACTCGCACGTGCTCTTCACAAGTACAGCTCTGGAAACAAATCAGAGCCCACTCCAGTTTCTCCACATGTACAGCAGGTTCTCAGTGAGGAACCGAAGGTTGGGTTCTAGCTTCACTGGCAGATACAGTGAGCGTCTGGTTCATAAGAACAAGGTCCAGCAGCAAACACACAGGACAACACAGCTACAGACTGGCAGAGGGCCATACCCACTCTCTACTGACCGTGATGAGCGCCACCTCATTCCCTTACCCACCGTTTGATGACCTCGAGTGACCTACAGAGAGACTGGCGAGCGGTGGCTGGGGTGAAACGCACAGCGAGCATGGTTCTAAAAACAGGCTTCTGGAGGTCATCTGGAGTTTGGAGACATGGTTCCAGTAGTGTAGAGAATAAAACAGAACTGAGGGATTCTGGTCCAACACAAATGCCGTGTTATCAGTTGTTCAGTCGAAACGTGTTGCTGTTCAGATGCCCACGTAATAGCATCTTCTGTTGGTCTGTACTGGCTTAGAACAGGACATTTATAAATGAGCTGATGCGTCTATTTACAGTTATCAGGAAGATTCTTTAGCTTCCACAATGTACTGAACACCTCTCTCCCACGCTCTCTGGCAGGACGAGTCAGGCCATGTGTGCTCATGTGATTTTGGGGGGCGTGGCTTTAGAGGGAGGGCTGCAAATAAGGGTTGTGATTTTTTTCGGTTAGATGCTTGATTCAAAATCACTTTACCAAATTCACCCACTCCAGTTTGGAATATTTAGTTCTGGAAAAACTTCCAGCTACACTTTCCTAAGTGCAGCTAGCGCACAGACCCCCACTTGATTGGCACCGAACGGCCACTACGTTAAGTACCGCATCTGGGTTTTTACAAGCTTCGTTTACCGTATAGACGCACTCTGTATGCATCCTGACCATAGTCCATCTGTTGCTCAGCACACCCTGTTAGCCCCCTTCCCATCCTGTTCCTCAGGGGTCAGGACTCCCACAGGTCCCACACAGAGAAGGTATTATCAGGGTGGTGAATCATTCTCAGCACTGCCTGTTTATCGTACTGGGCTACAGTGCTAATGCGTATATGATGTATGTTGTGTGTTGTCTATTATACGGTATATTTACATGGAGTTTTATGACTCCATATTGCTGATCTAACTGGATTCTGTCTTAATGTTTATGTTATAAATGCTAACATATTTCTCATAAGACAGCGGAGCCACTGTAGCATCCAACATGTCCAACATGAGAGGATGAAGAATCAGATCGGACAGCCTCTTCCACCCTTTGTCCATCATGTTAAGGGGACTGTTTAAGAACAGGCAGCCAATGACAGAAAGAGTAGAAGCTGAAGCTCAGGGCAAGAGACCACCACCAGCCGCTCTCCGATTACCGTCTCTGAGTTAAAAGAACATCCAGGGAGAACTTGGTGTCTTGTGTAAAAGTAGTCATCTACCACTGCCATTAAATCTTCATCATCGGACGCGCTTTTCGAGGTGCATGTGGCGAAGACCAGTCCGAGATGTTGCCCAAGAAACGTTAACCGGTGGCTATTAAATGACTATTTCAGACACGACCATCCTACTGTAGTATTTGTGTATGATAATTTGTTAATAAAGTTTTTTTAACAACAACAACAACAACAACAACATCATCATCTGTGAAACAATATATCATGTGCTAGAAACCTCACACAGTGCAGCTAGATGAAAGTCCAAACAGGTTTTATGCATAACTAAGCAGTGTGTGATTACCAGCCTTGATCGTGGCTATTGTAGAGGAGACCAGGTTGTACAATAGAGGCAGTTCTTGTTCAAATCTCTAAGCACCCCAGTCCTCATCATGTAGGAGTAACAGAAACTCATTACAGCCATTCCAGTCTAAGTCACGAAGCCGGGAGTCTCAGTCTTCTCTTTGAATACGTCAATACTAAATCCACCACACTCACTTCACTCTTGGTCTCTTAACGTTGAGGACAGGTACGGTGCTGCTGCCACCTTCTGGCATCACAACACTGTAGTAAAAATCTCATTCCCCAACCCAATCTTCCTCTGAACAGCCCTACTGCAGCATGACCTCGCCTGCAAAGTTCAAAGTGCTGAATTCACATGCACTGGCGAATCTTACAGACCGGACATTGTCCGCATTACTACAAAACAGCCATTCAAGCCTTGGGATTGTTGGACAAACTGCTTTGGAAAAGAATAAAAAATATTTTGGCATAAACACTGGAGAGTAACTTCACCCAAGACAAATTAATCCATTCTGACTGTTTTCATTTTTACAGACATGAAAAATATAATTCTTTATACTGTCGAATACTACACAGAAGGGAGCCTGGAGACAAGCATAACACGGGGCACAAAGGATAAGGCTAAAGGCTTTCAGGCCCAAAATAAAACACCTACACTCCCAACATACTTCATCTTACTGAAGAACACCAGGCTGGTGTACAGGGTCTCATCGCACCACAGGATTATAATTACCATTAGAAGAATCAGAATTTAAACCATCAGCCCGTTGTGTTTGCACACAGAGGAATCTGACCTTTGCATTCAAAGCATCCATGCAGTGAAGCACCCACACCCACCCACCCACCCCCTAGGGGGTAGTGAGCACACTCGCCCGGTCAGTAGGCAGCCTAATCCACTGTGCCAGGCAAGAGGTGGGGGTAAGATGCCTTGCACTTCAGTCATTCCCTGCAAACATGATTTCATAAGTAGAAATAGTTCTATAAAATTCAGTGACCAAATGTGTCAAATTGTAAATTGGCCTTAACAGAATTGTTAAAACGCACAAAACATCCGAAAACCTTCCATTTCCATTTTACAGACACTTGCACTGTGTTAAAATCGCATAACAGCCAAAAGAACTGAACCAAAACTATTATATTTTAATAAATACTACAGTAATATCGACTCACAGTATATAAACAATCCAACCAATTCAATGTATACAAGATATTTATGGCTGGGAATTAATGCTAGAATAAAATTCTTATTTTTAGAAGGAGGATAACGTGCAGCTTCTTATTTGGTAGTGTGGTAGTTTTTCTTTTTCCTTTGGTAGTATTTTTATCAAGTGATTCTGCAAATATCCCCAACACTGACACGGACACAGAACCAAACTGATCATCAAATAAAATAAACATAATAACACATGACGAGCATGTTTGCACCATGTCATCTTCCTATATTTGGCCACACAACTGTTATTATTCTACTAAATTGCGAATGTCACCTGTACTGTCCAGGGCCTAAAGCCTTTCAGTCTGTTTCACAATCTTTGCCTGAGGTCTGAAACCCGACACCGTGATCTTAGGATCTCCAAAACACACAGCCCAACACAGGCCTTGTAATACCAAGGGTGGGATTACAAATATGCTGGGATTTTTCCAAACCTAGCTTTCTCTGTGTGTTCTGGCCCACGCGCAGCATCGTAGGGCAGTGCACAGCTCCTTTCAGGATGAAGATATCCGAAACTCCAGTTTCCGTGTTGTTGGGTATACAGGGAGGAGTTTTTGGATTGTAGGTGTGTTTCGTTTTCTCTTTTGTTTACATGTGGTGAATTTGTGCAGTGAAGGACGTAGCCAAAATAGCGGTACCTTTAACACTGCTAACTGGACTTGTTACATGATTATACATAAATATACAGCCACTCTTACACTATATAGAAGAACACAGGCGTCGGAATGTGCTATGGTCAGCACTTCCACAACACAGGGGCCCAACCCGCACACCGGAGCACCAAACAGCACTGCTAAAAGGGAATTATACATTGTGGCATGTACAGTACATAGGGGTGTGGTTTGTGGCCGGTCAGGATTCTGATTGGGCACACATGACGGAGCTTTTCTGCATTTTCATGTGAAAATTGATCTATTTATTTATTTTTATGGAAAAGTTTTTAAAATACTTATATACATGTGGACAAGGCCATGGGCGCCTTTTTGTACAGGTGTGATCTTTACCTATTGCCATGGGAAGCAATGTACCACCCCAACCCAACCCAGACCCCTCTAAGGGATGCCCCGATCCAATATTGGGATCGAATATCAACTCTGATACGAGTTATATCAGCTGGATCGGGTATCGAATAACTAGGCGCTGCGAGGTGAGCTAACAGCTTCCCAGCAGAGTGGACTCTCAATGTGCAGCAGACAAACGGGGAACAAGCAAAAATTGCCAGGAGGAAAAACTGGCAGCTCAATGGAGCAACCAAAACGATTTCCTCAAACGAAAACGAACCGCACAATGTAACCCTCCTAATGCCGACTCCAGTATGTCGCTCCAACATGGTGAAATATACGGGTTATTCATTTAAAACGGTATCAGATCTATATCAGGTATCGGCAGATATGCACAGTTTATGTATCGTGATGCATCCCTACTCTAAACATGTTCAACCAGTGCAGATTAAGAGCTGCGTTATTAGGACAACCCCATCTACGCCATATATAATAAATGAGGTATTAATTAATCACTCAGTATGTGTGTAAAAGTTCTTGTGTTTTGCTACCGATTCAACAATATAAATTTAAATTCTGATGTTGGGTTAAATGCCTTCATGACATATAGACATTGGGACTTAATCTATCTGTACTGATAATAAAGAGAGGTGTAACATGTCATTGCTGTATAGGTATATAGTAACTTAGGTAAATTAAATAAAGTGCTGGCATTTTAGTGCAGTAGCCCAGCACTGTTTTAAGATTTTGCCCTTAAAATCGAATCTAAACAATAAATAAATACAGAATTATCTGACATGTGATATTTTGCATGTCTATATTCATGAACATGCTCCTGGCATTACGACTGTTACAGTGTGTTTAATACTGACTCAATAAATCAGATTTCTGCGCTTTTTAACGATGTCGTAGTTTTAGATTTTGAAATCATTACGTCGTGTGCAAAAGCTTGTGTTTCTATCCCAATCCCGAACCATGTGTAAAAAAACTGCTTGCTTAACTGCGTGTTTCCGTATTCTACATGACCTCCACACTATAGACACTTAAAATCCTCATTCACTAGCATATTTATCAAACCAGGATATGTAGCATATTTACAACAGCGATATAAACAGAGCACAAAAGAAATGATCAGAATTGGACTGGCCTTAATGTCACTGGTACCAGATTTGCTAAAATGTCTGGATCAAAAAGATCAACTACAATTTAAATAAATATTTAATACAGCAGCACCTACTACTGTTGGCTGTTCAAACTACAAATATGTCTGTGTGTCAACCTGGCGCGCGCTTCGGGTTATCATTAAACGCGTCCTGTTTAAATATATGACGTCTGAAGTGGTATTAAATGAATCTGGCCCCAATATTACACAACCACCTGATTGCAAATATTTGAGCTGACATTTTCTACAGATGTCGGCTTTCAAAACCTCAAATCTACGTCAACAAAAGAAGAATGAGAAACAGCAGCGTTTATGAGAGAACACATGTAAAGACACTGGTGAAGGAATTACTGAGACATTTCAATCACCTTACCAGAACAGAAAACTTCCAACTGGTGGTGTCCTAAAACGGTTCAGAGGGAAGCAGGGACTCAGGCTAATTCATTTAACCATGGAAACGGAACAAGAGGGCTAATCAGCCACTCTGGATACAAACAGTTCCACATAAATAAATAAATAAATAAACAAACAAACTATTTACATGGCACCTAATCGTCTGCTACGAATGAACGACTGAAACAAACCATGTGTGATTAGCAAAGGATTATATGCAGTAAAAAACATTTTGGTGCATCATGAAATGAAAAAATCAGGCAGAGATGACTCAGGACTGTGGAGCAGAGAGAGTCCTACATCAGACAAGAATGGGACAGCATTCCTCTCCCAAACTCGGACAACGGGTCTCCTCACTTCCCAGATCTTTACAGACTGTTGTTAAAGGAAGAGGGGATGTACACCATGATAGACACGGCCCTGTCCCAACTCTGGGATGTGCGTTTTGAGATCAGTTTCAACATCTGTGCTCTCTTGTTAATAAAACAAAAATAAAATATAATAAAATAAAAATAAAGTGTGGGTCTATGAGACCTGTAAATCACTGCATTGAGTTTTATTTACATTTATTTATAAAAGCAAACCAAATGTATTGGGATTGTAGAGCAAGATATCATTCTCCAAGGTCTAGCCTACGCTTTGTTCAGAATTAGGTTCTAGTTAGAACTGGGCCTGTTAAAGTCTGGTTATCTCAACGTAAAGGACTCGTCCAGGAGTAACACCAAAGACATCTCCAACACGGAACAAAACCATCTCCAGGAAAACGCTGGTCTATAAAAAGAACCAGAGCAGTGCCATGGAAAGTCATGAGGGCAGGGTTGTACCACACTCGTTGCCATTTCTCCACTAAGTGGGTGCCAGACCAAATACACTCAGGAAAATAAGAATCCCAGCGTTACCATGGTAATGAAGGAAAATGTTACGCAATCTTAGTTCATCTGTTGCTCCTAAATCCTTCACTACGTTTCTCATCACATGATCGCAAGCAACACTGGCCTACACAGGCTGGAAACTGATGTTTAGATGAGTATCGAATGGTTTGCTCAATGGTTTTTCGGTTAGGTCCACTGCGTACACATTCATTAGACAAGCCAAAATGTCCGTCTCATGCTCAAACTGGAAAACTAAGATTGAGCTCCTGGCTTAGCATGAGTAAATGAGAAGCAGGCGTATGATAAGCAGCTCTGTTCGATCATTAGGAGGCTACACTGAGGCTTGATAACTAACTGTATAGGCCAGCTTCCAAAGCACAGCAATACAAGGTGCCGGGGAAAATGCAAATCATGCAACGTCTACATGACCTTACACGTTCCCGTCTGTCTGGAGGGCAAACCCAGGAGACCTGCAAGGTCTGTTTCAATAAAACAAAACGACTGTGCAACAGAAAAAATATAAAAGATTTGGGCCGAGTATTCAGAGTCTGAATCATTTAAAAAAACATTCAGCTGTGTTAGGCGTTGTGCCAACAGACCTCTGAAATCGGAGCTCGGATACCTCTGTTCAGCATATTTACATTTTACATTTATGGCATCTAGCTGACGCTCTTATTCAGAGCGACTTACAAGTTTAATCATATTACAGGTGGGCCAACGTAGTGTTAGGAGTCTTTCCCAAGGACTCTTATTGGTGTAGCACAGCATAGTCACCCAGACCGGGATTCGAACCCCAGTCTCCCACATGTGGTGATGGCTCTCTGGCGGGCAGTGGTGTTATCCGCTGAGCTACACCAACCACACAATCAGAAAGGGATTGATCATTTACGGCACTTACCTGACGCTCTTATCCAGAGCGACCCACAAGGTTGATCACATTACAGGTAGGCCAAGTGTTAGGAGTCTTGCCCAAGGACTCTTATTGGGGTAGCACAGCAACATAGACCAGGATTCGAATCCCAGTCTCCCACATGTGGTGGTGGCTCCCTAGTGGGTAGTGGTGTTAACCGCTGAGCTACGCCAACCGGCATATCATGCCTATATCAAGAGGCTGGGCTCTTGCATTCTGTGGTACAGAACAGTGTTCTAAATGTGATATAGTATAAATAGTATGTCCACTATTAAACATACATAATTATAAAACAACAACAACAACAACAACACCACCACCTCAAACTGTAGCCTTGTACTGCCATAGACTCTGAACTACCACACAGACCACCACCTGGTTTTGGTGAGGCAGCCAGCCCCCTGATGTCAGTTCAGTGGACAGTAATCTCACTTTAAATATATCAGCATTCATGGTTTAACTCCTTATTGACTCCTAAATTCACAAGCTACAGCGAGGCTCAGCAGAAAAAAGTTAACCAACTTTGGATGATTTTTGTTTATCACAGTGTTCAACAGCAACACATTTCAAAAATACCATTCACCAAATACCAGCCTAGATAAAAAAAAAAGTTCCTAATGTGGGCAAGAAGCTGAATACTAAACCACAACACAACTGTCCAGGACTGTTCGAGTGAATCACCGATGCGCATGCGGCCCTGCTCCCCGCCCTGCCTATTTAAATATCACCTGTCAATCAGAAATCGAAGGAGGTATTTCCAAGCACTGGTCAAATAGAGTTAAGTGCATTTGTAGATAACACTTAGCAGTCGAACAGTTAATCATTTATTTCTCCGCTCGTGATGTATTATAAAGCCAGGTGTGACCGTGGCCTGAGATACGATACGATGGGTGAGACGCAGCGCTTTCCAAGGCTGCTGCTGGTCCAGAGGGAGTTGAGAGAGCAGCTCCATTGTCCAAACACCAAAAAAAAAAAAAAGATTAATGTACCTTCAGTAGAAGCAGTTCTACTGTATCCAATGAAACATGATTTATGCCCTTTGTATCTCCAAGCCTTGTAGCCTTGTAACTCCAGGTTGATCAATAGCTTATTATCTCAATATAGAATCGGTCAATAGATTTCACTGGCATACACATTTGGTTAGACTGCCTCCTTTGAAGATGAGCTCACAGGACAAAACATTGCTGCAGAGGCCTTCGAGAATAATGAGCTACCGCTAAATCCCTGTGGGGTGTGAGTGATGGGATCCATAGATTGGGAGGAGGTGCTACAGTGCAGGGATTGTCTCGTTCCATGTGTGGAAAATGGCTCCAGAGCAGATGTTAATGATTGGCTAAAAGGAGGGACTGCATGTGGGCGTGGCCAAAGACCATAGTGTGAAGGAAGTAGCTGAATCTGCAGGTGTGTGGAAGGGTAAGGTCATACGGGTCTACCAGCAGTGGATACAATCCCAGTCTACAGGGAATTCTCCTCGGAACTGTGCCAGGGAAGGCCTCCACCACATCTGGACCACCTGACCAGTTCTTTAATGTAAGAGTGTCTGAACACTGATGTGGCTACATCTAGAAACCAGTCCAGTACATGGCAGATCCAGTCCCAGTGTTACTGGTGCTGGTGGAGGTATAAACAGAATGCACAGTAAGGTGTAAAGAGGGTCCAGGAGGACAGATGTACAGGATACACAGTAAACCGTCTGAAGCATCCAGGAGGACAGGTGTACAGGACGTACAGTAAAGCGTCTAGAGTGTCCAGGAGGACAGGTGTACAGGATATATAGTAAAGCGTCTAGAGCGTCCAGCAATTTAGATGTACAGGATCTACAGTAAAGCGTCTAGTGTGCCCAGGAATGCAGATGTACAGGACGTACAGTAAAGCGTCTAGAGTGTCCAGGAGTGCCGATGTACAGGACGTACAGTAAAGTGTCTGGAGTGTCCAGGAGGACAGATGTACAGGATACACAGTAAAGCGTCTAGAGTGTCCAGGAGTGCAGACGTATAGTAAAGTGTCTAGAGTGTCCAGGAGGGCAGACGTACAGGACGTTCAGTAAAGCGTCTAGAATGTCCAGGAGGACAGATGTACAGGATCTACAGTAAACCGTCTGAAGCATCCAGGAGTTTAGATGTACAGGATATACAGTAAAGCGTCTAGAGTGTCCAGGAGGACAGATGTACAGGATATATAGTAAAGCGTCTAGAGCGTCCAGCAATTTAGATGTACAGGACGTACAGTAAAGCGTCTAGAGTGTCCAGGGGGGCAGATGTACAGGATACACAGTAAAGCGTCTATAGCGTCCAGGAGGGCAGGTGTACAGGATATACAGTAAAGTGTCTAGAGTGTCCAGGAGTGCTGATGTACAGGATCTACAGTAAAGCATCTAGTGTGTCCAGAAGTGGTGATGTACAGGATCTACAGTAAAGCGTCTAGCGTGTCCAGAAGTGCTGATGTACAGGATCTACAGTAAAGCATCTAGAGTATCCAGGAGTTTAGATGTACAGGACATACAGTAAAGCGTCTAGAGTATCCAGGAGTTTAGATGTACAGGACGTACAGTAAAGCATCTAGAGCATCCAGGAGTTTAGATGTACAGGACGTACAGTAAAGCATCTAGAGCATCCAGGAGTTTAGATGTACAGGACGTACAGTAAAGCATCTAGAGCATCCAGGAGTTTAGATGTACAGGACGTACAGTAAAGCGTCTAGAGCATCCAGGAGTTTAGATGTACAGGACGTACAGTAAAGCATCTAGAGCATCCAGGAGTTTAGATGTACAGGACGTACAGTAAAGCATCTAGAGTATCCAGGAGTTTAGATGTACAGGACGTACAGTAAAGCGTCTATAGCATCCAGGAGGGCAGGTGTACAGGACGTATAGTAAAGTGTCTGCCAACAGTGGGTGTTAAGTGTTTATAAACTCCAGCAGCACCACTGTCTCCACTCCTGCAAGCGAGACACACACTTACGGACCACCACTGCAGCCCTGAGAACGATCTACCACCCAGGGGTCCAAGCCATTGACGAACTGAATAACCAGGAGCGACCAATTCATCCAGAGAAGCAGACAGTCTACAGTCTGATACTGTAGAACTACACAGTGTACCTATATGATAAGTGGAGCTAATAAACGAGCCATGACTCCAGAGCACAAGGAGGTGGGTACACGTATGGGCTGAGCAGTGCAGAGAGATACAGGTGTAGATACTGTATGTGCTATAATAAGTGACAAGCTTTAATATCTCGAAAGTAACAGTTATTCCACTTTGCATTACGAAAGGCCATATCTAGGTCCAAAGGCATCTTACCATTCCACAGTAGAACGTACAGCTGCACTCAAAAGGCCCAAACGGTCCGTTCTAAAACAGCAATAATAAACATAAATAAGCTCCTAAATTCTTTATCGCCATCACTTCACAGCACACTGCGACTCCACAACTGATCATCTCGTCTGAGTAAGAGCACTGAGCCCATTTAAGAGTACGAGACAGCTAGGGCTGCCCTCTAGAAGTCAACGAGTCGAACCATCAGTCGGAGACCCTTTAAGTCGACTGAGATTTTTTTTTCCTGTAAAACACACTAAAACTTTAAGAATGCAAAAAGACATTTTGATCATTATTAAAGGGGGAACAATTCAAAATATATTTAAGCTCTAGCTGGGCTGTGACGCACGCTTCCTAAAAATTAAACCCACGTCACGACGTGCGCTGGAGGTTCACCGCTGAAGGAAGCTAAAGCTGTGCAGCTGAGCTACGGGTGGAGCCATGTCTCAGAGGAAGAGTAGGGGCTTCTGAAGAAGAGAATCTGAACAAATGAAACCGAATTCTGCTCGTCATTCAGTCAGACATCCAACACTGCTCCAAACGAGGGAGCTGACCTTCGGTTTACACATAATGGCTGTTTGAAGGAAAACCGAACCGAAGACGTTTGTTTTATTATAATGTTATTTTAGAACCGAAATTACAGACATTATTTATTCGTCTACAGCTGAGATCATTTTTAAAGATAAGTACAGTCATTAATACGCCTGCTGATAAACGAGAGATAATGATTTCAGCGCTGGTGATTAATAATTAAACAGTTTCAGGTCTACCGTTCTTCTGTTCATCTATAATAATTTAAATATGGACTAATCTGGTTTTATTTATCAGGTCATTATTTATGAGAGATGAAAGACGAAGGGTCCTCCTACTGAAGAAGCTGTTAGAAGGGAAATTAAAAAGACAGGCTGTAAATACGAGCTGCTGCCCAGCGCTAGAGTCTGTAACTAAGTCAGGCTCCAGTTCAGATCGATCATCATAAGCCCCGCCTCTTTACTTCAGAAATATGTTTGTGACTTTGCTGACTTTCTACATAAGGAGGACGTCAGATCTGAACCGTATGCAAATCTTTAGTAAAACCGAGAGAAAACAAATCCCATATGTGGCTATTAAAGGGGCTCACTTTCAGCGCTCAGAGTTCTACACTTCGGGTCTACTAGGATTTACAGGCTCCAGTTTTCCCCACATCACAATATCGTTTTTATATTCCTCCTGAAATCTCTTTCTCTGAAGCAAGGGCCCTTAAGCTCCGCCTCCAAATGACACCAGTGCTGCATCCTGCTGCGGGCTCCATCCCCACAGCCCTGGAGACATCCCCACCTCAGTTCTGTTGATCAGCTTGAAACCAGAACCGGATCCTGAAAGTGAGGTAGGTAAGTGGGTAGGTCTAACGTCACATGCTAGACAGGACGTTTCCAAGGTGCACATTTTGACTTTTGCAGCTCTCGCATTCATGATATCATGCCAAGCTTGCTGACAGGCGGGCATTAAAGACGAGCTGTGCGTTACGAGACGACACCGCCTTATAACGAAGACAAGGGCGGGAATTCCAAAAAGGTGTTTCGGGGAGCTGAGAGGAGAGTTTTTGCCTCATCAGGTATGTACTGGGGACTTGATGACTTACATCACATCCAGAGAAGCTGGTGAAGCATAATCGATAGTAGATTCAATTTAAAGAACCCTGATTAGTATTTGTGTGACTGACTTCAGAAGGCAGACAGAGTCGGTCAGAGAGGTTGGATGGTAAATGTTCTGGTCTACAGAACCTTAACATCACAGTGGTTCATCGCGGTGACTATGGGAACCAGGTCTCTGAGGAGCTTAATGCTATAACATGATTACGAACAGGCTAATAATTCCTGAGATACGTGTCCTAAATGACACAAGGGGCAAAATAAAACCCAATTTTCTTTTCTATGATCTTCTGGAATATATACTACTGCCAGCTGTAGAAAGGGCCGTGTACAATAAAACGACTAGGTTGAATTTCGGACTCCTGTCAATTCAACTTAATTCAATTCCACTTAATTGTCATTATACCAATACAAGGTTGTACAGTATAGCGAAACACAGCCAGGCTCCTCCTCCAGTGCAGCTATGAGAATATATATCATCGCTGTCCAAAGAAAAACAGGATGATCTCCACAATGTCAACTTTACAGGAGAGGAAAACAACTTATTTAATTTGAATGGAAGTCAATGGAACCAGACGTCTTTCCAAGCAGTTTTGGGCCAGTCCTGTTGGTGCCTTCTTCATAAAATTCACACACAGTGTAAACAGCGGCTCATGTGACCAAATGAGGCATAAAAGTAAAAATCAACAAAAATGGAGATACATGTTTTTCTTCGGAGAGCGACTACACACACCACCACTGAGGAGGAACTCTGACTCGGTGCGTTTCTGAACGACCTTCTATGATACTGGAATATTTAATAAGGCTGGGATTTTGAAAATCTCGGTGGAGTTCTCCATTCTGAGCCCTGCACTGAGGACGTTGCTGGGTCTTGTAGAAGTTAGAGCTGTTAGTTAGCAGGTCTAATGGAAAAGGCTAATCGCAGCTGGCGCAGCGGTGACTGGCACAGACGGGCATCCGAGATACAGGGCTACGTCCCCTTATCTGAACATGGGCACCAAATCACAGCGGAGTGAGTCGGATGAAGTGATGTAGCTCGTTAGTGAGGATAAATGACTGAACACGTCTGAATTAACACTATCTGAGTTAAAGGATTGTCATATGACACCGCCTGTCTTTTATAACCGAGTTAAACAGAGAGCTGACCATTAAGGCTTAAAGAACCCAACGTGTACATCTACACAGGTCTGCCTGATATAAGACACAAAAATAAACAAGTTCTCGTTTTTCCTTCGCCCTGAGCTTAGCAAGTTCGATTAGACAACTCGGAAAAGTTCGAAATCTCCCAAGTACGAGTAACTACTTCAGGTAGGCTGGAGCCATCAGGTAAATTAGCTCGCAGCTGTATGACAAACTGGTGTTACCTCTGCTGTGCGCCGTGACGGAGGTTTTTTCAGTGCTTGCTTGAATAATAAATCCATGGATGAGTGTTGTGGTGTGATCGTGAAGCTCCGAAACGAAACAAATGGGTGAAATCCTCAGTTGCTAGTGCTCAGCCTCCCACCGCCCCCGACTCCTCTCCGCCGGCTGCATTGATTTTTCCTCAGCTAGCTAATCAGCGCGTTAGCATGCTAGCTGAACACAAATTCTCCTCAGAGCCGCCGCCGCCTTCCCCAAAAACTGGTTACGGCGAGCGTCCAGCAGAAGTCAGCCTGGGGCTGAATGGAGCCGAAATATCGCTCGCCATTTTAATTCGTTAATAGTTAAGATTTCAAAGTCACTTTTTTTCGTTCGCTAAAACTTTAGCACAAAACTTGGCTAGCTCCGTTTCCACCTTCTGAGGCTTGAGTAAATGCTAGCCAGGCTAAGTTAGCCAGCTGTCGTCTGCTGCTGCTGCTGGTGGTGGTGGTTCGGGTTTGCACATAACTCCTACGGAACGCCCATCACTTTCTCCCTAAAAGTACACCAGGCCTAAATTCGGGCCCATTTCACCCAAATCTGACCGGGAACCCGGAACCACTTAGTTGTTAAACCAACAAGGTCGACATCTCGGCATTTCCATGCACTCCAGCATATCCTGAGAACTAAGCTCAAAGTTTTACATTTGAATTTTCCAGTTCCACCTTAAATAATGCAGCAGATCCATTCTCTTCAGGCGGGAGAATTTAACTGCTGCACCATTTAAGGTGGAACGGGAAACTTCGAACAAGCCGGCGAATAGCAAACTAACCAGACCAAGTCATTTACTATCTCCAGAAAATCATTATTCCTCAGAATACTTTTACTCAGAATGGAATAATGATTTGACACACACACACACACACACACACACACACACACACACACACACACACACACACACATCAGTCAGAAGACAACAAACAACCCATGTTTCCCCTTTTCTGTCTATGGCAGAAGCATGTCACAGAGTAAGAGATGGGGGCACATACTCCAGATTCACAATGTTACAGTAAAGGTAGCCTTACAAGGTTAAAAAATAAATAACTAAATAAACAAACATCAAACCACATGTGTAAATGTATAACATTGACATTTATTGCACAATATTCCCATAAAATTGGGAAAGAATAAAATGGAGAAAGTCACAATGAAAGATATGTACAAATACACAGCGAAAAAAAAGCAATATATACAATTTACATGAACCAACACATGCTGTACTAAATAATTTAACTGTGATCATGTATAAAGAAATAATTAGATATAAATACATCTTTGAGAAGACGATGCATCAGGGTTTTCTAACAAAATGAAACAAGTTGCACGTTTTCCTGCAGAAGCCTAGCGTCTCATTCGCTATTTTAACCAGCAAAATAAAGTTCTGCAAAGCCTCTGTTCTTTTTACGCCACATGTCTATTAAGACTCAGTTGCATGACATTAGCCCAAGACAAAAAAATATATATGTATGCATCTCTCATACGCAACAGGTGATTAAAAAGGAGTTTTAAAAAAGTTTGTTCGATACCTTTGTTCATTTGTAGATTTTTTTTTTTTTTGGGCTGTTCAAGCACAGCCTGATTGAAAGACTTAAATTTTCCATTTCTCCTCATGCTTTTATGCACTAGAGCAGTAAACACAGTATGGTGGCCTCTAAGCTGTAGAAAGTTCCTTATGTGTATTTTCAGCATTTTCGGTTTTGAACTTGCAGCAAGAGTGTCCCTTAATAGCACAGCACCGCACTGTGTGGTGTTGACCTTGGCCTACTGAACGAAAACAGAGTCAGCTCTCTCTTTAAACGCTTCACTTAGCCAGTTGAAATAATCTATGCAAATCACCCACAATTATTTGTTTGAGGTAGCGCTGTGCCAATTGGGACAGTGATAGCAAAAGCGTTTAAGAGAGCAGCAAGATGGACAGTTTCCGCCACGAATTTCATCATCTGCCGTTCGCGTTCAGCAAGACGAAGGGATTAATGTGGTGTAAACAAATAGTAAAATGACTAAAAGTGATTGGCATGAGCATTTTGATATTGTAAGGGATATTCATTAAAGAAAAAAAAGAAAGAAACCACTGATCATATCGGAAATCCACATGACAAAGCCTTGGCTTCCTACACCTGTTGCACGGAAGTGAATTGCGGCTTATCTCCCTCTATAGATGGCATTTTCTCCTGGGGTTTCCTTGTCCTTGCAGGAAGAAAGGGCTAAAAACAAATAAGATCTGTATATAAATACAGCCAAAGTCCGCTTATACGAGCCTTTAAAAACAAATTAAGTCACGTATTCCCCAGATCAACAAGGTCCTGGGTCATCTGATACTCGTTCCCGAACTTCAGAACAGAAACACCAGACTCTGGTGCCACCTCGTGGTAGGGAATCGATCCTGCAGCCTCTCGTTCCCTTAAGCACTTGCTAAGGACTAGCTCTGGCTGTGAACCCCAAAGGGTTTCTGATGCTTCAGGGTGCTCCAGCCATGGGACAGTCCAGGCCCTTTAAAACTGGACCCTATGGTCCCTCCCGGTGGAGCAATGAAGATGTGTGAAGAGGCGATCTTCTAAAGTCACCTAAAGCAAGATCTGGGCCACGTAGGGCGAGTGCGTACTCGCAATGGCAGCCAACAGTGGCAGGTCACTGGACTCGATCCTGCAGGCAGAGAAAACAAAATCTGATTAACCAGCAGAACCAGCAACATCTACAAAATGACTGCACTGGTTTATACCCTTTATGTATCCAGCACCTACACAGAAATAAATAAATAAATAAATTAAAGCTACTTAAGAGTAGTAGTAGGTGCCTTAATTTTAATTTAATTAGTTTGAAATGTATTATAGATCTCATTGACAAAAGTAACACAGAATTCCCAAGTCAGTTTTAAAATAAATGACGTGTAAGCAGCAGTTTAAACATTTAAATGCAATTAGGACCACTTACTGAGTTATCGACAAGTTGCATGACCATGCAAATACTGGTCAACAGCCCATTCTGCCAAGTTAGTTAAAGTTCAGTAAGGGTTTTATTCAATATGGGGTGTTTTTTTTTTTTCTTGGACATTTTTTGATGCTTTTTTGATGCCCACTGTGGAAATATGCATAACAGCCGAATAACAGTGGATTTAAATAACTATACTAACTATAACTATAGAAAAAGAAATATATAAATATATATTTAAAAAAGCGTTTTATTGTCCCAGCAGCGCTCGTGTGAAGCAGCAAGACTGATTCTGAAGTACACAATGTCCTGCACACTTATCCAACAAATCAGATCATTAACAAACCATTTATAACTTCACTGGGTGTGTTGGGACCATGGAAAACACCGGAAGGTGCAGTCCTTAAGTAGGCCAAATGGCAGAGAGAACATTTAGAACTCTAGAAACTGGAAGTTTCACTGAAGACAGTGGGCTGAGACCAAAAAATAAATAAATAACAGTATTTATAAAGTGTCCTCACCCCAAAACCATGCCCAGCTCTTTGACGTGGACCCTGGTCTGTCCTTTCAGGTACTCAGCAAGCATCTTACTCTTAAAGTAGAGCTCCTGGAGCCGGTCCTCCAGATGCATTATGCACTGAAAGGAGAAGGAAAGCGAGAACAGGAGAGGATGGTTATCAACACACTGCACCAGATTAGTCATTTACAAGACACTTTGGAATAAAAGGATTTCACAACGAGGACTTCAGAGTGTCAAGCGAGCTGATTTGTCAAAACAGGATCACATGGGTCAAAAGTGAAGGGTCATCCAAGATAAATTCTCAACAATGAAAACCCACTAGATCTAAATATTAGGCCGTCAACCGGATAAATCAAGGTTAGAAAGAGAGGTACACTCACAAAATTAGGGGAAAGGTTGAGACGGTACAGCTGGTACGTAGACTGCAGCAGGTTGGAGACGAGATTGGACACAAGCACTTCTTTGCCAAGCTTGTTCTCAGTGGCTCTTCTCTGACTGCTTGCCACCTGCACCGTCCACCTGTCTGTGTCTGCGATAATGCAGACAGCCTCAGCAATGGGCTCATCCAAGACAGGATGCTGCAAGTCAAGGACAGGATGTATAGCTCTGAGTACAGCCTTCATGTGAGTCAGAGTCAATACTGCACTGATAAATTAGATTTTAAAAAGATTAAAATAAATATTTAAAAAAAAAACAAAAAAAAATTTTAACGATATAAATCATTAAAAAGTTCCTAAAAAGCTTAGACTCGTTTTTTACCTGAACAGTATGAGACAAATCAGACACAAGACTTTGCCTCAGCTTCTCATCATTGGGTACTCCATGCAGAACAAAGTCAGGGACGTAAGTGGGACAGTATCCTCCAAACAACGATCTCCCGAAGTTGGCAATACTTGGCTTGGAGTAATTTTCTACAAGCTTAGCCCTGAGAAGGAAATGAAACCCCACATTCATTCAAGCCATACCATATGACGCTCACAAAATTCATGACTCACAAAAAGCCTGACGAGATGAATAGTTTCTAAAACATGACCTTCATCTGTTTTTCATGAAAACATGACTCAGGCGTTGCTCAAGGCGTTCAACAAACAATTTTAGGGCAGATCATCAACAACAGATTACACTGAACAGTTCCAGAAACCAGATCCTGTTATCACGGTTGGACTAATAAGGACAAAGTTACCCAGGATGCATTTCCTTTAATTTCATTTAGAATTCCTACAGCAAGTTGGATTTTATATTATATATATAAAATTATGTTTATAAAAAGAAAAACTGAGGTGCAACTTTGACAGTATGTAATCTACAAACCCTCTTCATTCACCTACCCAGGGAAGGGCACTTCCAGCTCATCTTGCCAGTCCGCTTGCTCCTCGCTGAAGAACTGTCCTTGCTCTTGCCTGGGAATTTCCTGCCCTGCGTCCTCACTTTCACTGTCTCCCAGGGCACTGTCTGAGCTCTCATTTCGTGGAATCTCCCAATCGTTCAAAGGGGACACCTTCTTTTGGTCCCCTGCCTCCCTTTGGGATGGCATGCTCATTGAAATTCCAATGCCTTTGTCCTGCTCTGCAGAACAGCAGGTCGGATAGCAGCCTATGGTGGTGTTGCTTGTGCTACACGTACAACGATCCCCCTCCCTGTGTTCACAAACCTTTTCATGCGTCCCAACCAGCGAGCCCATCAGAGATCCTTGTGGGTCTATGCTGAGTTTGTCCACACCGCTTGTCGCCGTCTCAGACAGCATGTCGGAGACATCATCAATAGTCCTTGTCTCCACTGGGTTATCATCACTAAAATACTCATCAAACAGGTCCATACATTCCTCTTGGGCCCCAGAGCTAACGAGAGGAATATCGCTAGCAACACGTGCCAAAGGTTTGGCTTCCTTGCGCTCGTTGGTCTTGGATTGGTCCACTGACAGAGGCTTAGACAGCAGGGCTTTGGAAGTGTCCTGCTGCACACCGTTACGCTGCTGTTCCTCCTTGAAGTGCATTCTGTGCTTATTAAACTCCTCCTCCACCTTGCCTTGCCTGCTCTCCATGTCAGACTCCGGAGACATGGAGTCACCGATGAGGAAGGTGACTTTGGCAGCAGGCTCCTGATCTAACAGAAAAGAGGTGGGTGCCAGGTTTTTGTCGGGCGGCTTCTTCTCCAGTGGGATCCCTGATGACCTAAACATTTTTATAGACAAGCTACTAACATCTATGTCAGACTCACAAATTTCTGACTGTCCTTGTATGTCCAGCAGGAGGCCACTCTCCCTAGGAGAGGTGGAACCCACCTTCACCATGGTCTCAAGCCGTGCTTCTGGCCGCAGACTGCCCACCTCCCGGCAGGTCATTCCATCACTGTGATCCTCTGCCTTGATGACGGGTATAACGTGCGGCAGTTGCTGCTCAGACAGTTGATCTTCTGGAGCGCCGAGGCCCATTTCGCTGTCTGTGTAAGTGCTGCTCTGCAGGCTGTTGCTCTCGGAAGGGTAGCAATCCTCCGCTTCGGCGCCTTGGGACAGGTAGTCGTGGTTGGGTTTGTGCACGGTGACTAACACATAGTCCGATTCCTCCACCTCACCACGCCGTAGAGAGGTGGTGATGAGCGAGCCAGGCATGACTATGGCTTCGTCTTCAGCGCTCTCCAAAAGGTGGGTCTCCAGCAGTTCAGAGCAACGGATGAAGTAGGTGAGAACGTAGAGGAGTCGCTGCACCAGTTCCTGTCGCCGGCCCACCACCACTGTGCGTGACAAACGCACGGGAGAACCAATTGCACCATACAGGTCACCTTTGGTAAGAAACATGCAATGAAATATTAGATATCAGATATTAAATATAAATAACAGAATACTAAATGCATCCAAAAATTACATTCAAGCACATTCACTACAGACAGGACCATTATATCCTAAAGCACAGTAAAATGGTGGTCAGCATTTTATTCCAACCTGCCACTAGATGGCATGAGACAATTAGAGCTTAGCACAATTCATTCCTTTATTTACCGAGCTGAGCCCAAAGAGGGTTATAGGGATGAGTCTTGGCCAACATGTCGACGCTCTGAGAGGAATGCTTCTCCAGGAAGATCTTAATGGGTGGCTGTCCATTAGGCATGACTGTAGGCACCCAGGCCAGATGGTTAGTGAGGACAGCTGTGAGAAGAGCTGGAAGAAACCTAGAGAGGCATGCAAGACAAATAATGAGGGGCTCTGTTTCTAAAAACTACTGCCTCATAACAGCACAGACTTGTCTACTCTGAACTCCATTCCATTCCTTTATTATAATCAGACTCCTAGGCCACCCAATGTAGCTCAAAACAAGTCCAGACCAAAAGAAAAGACTGAACAGAGCAAACAAGAAATAGTTTACAAGATAAATCCAAGTTGGCTTAAATCTTCTAAACTCTGTAGACCTCCTATCAGCACCGCAAGCAAAGCATGTCTAACCACTACTGAAATACAGGACAGGTACTCAACTGGTTCTTGGAGGCTTGCTCCATGAGCAAGGCCAGTTCGCGCATGAAGTGACCACAGAGCTGGTTCTTTTCGGGAACACCGGACATCATGGTGAGCCAGACGGGCTCAGTCACTCGGGGCATGGTGTACAAGTTGCAGATGGTCGTCCTGCACACACAAACAGACAAAACAGCTGAGTTTTTGTAAGCAGCTGAAACAAAGGGCCACAGTTCTGCAGGACTGCCCCCGGTTGGGAAAGACCTTCAGGGCATACTGAGCGTCTGGAAATTCCACGCAGCCTCTGAAGCTGGGCAGTTAGCCAGAGCTTAACACGGCAAAGTGAACTAATGGCAAAGCATCAAGAAAAATGGCCACTCTCTAAAGATATGTGACCATTAAATTTACATTAAAAACTAACAATTTAACCACACACACACACACACACACACACACACACACACACACACACACACACACACACACACACACACACACACACACACACACACACACACACACACACACACACACACACACACACACACACACGCTACAGAAAGGAAGGCAGCCACAGGACTGGTTATTTTTAAAGACCCACAATGATTAGCTGTAACGAAGAAACTGATCTTCATTCTCTAAGCAAATCGTTTTCTACATCAGCAAACTACTTGGTAGAAAAAGAAAAAAGAAAAGCTCCTCTTCCCATAACTTACTACAGTTCCCCATACTCAAGTTAGTTTGTGGTGGTCTATAAAAAGCTCTGGTCTCTTGCTGTTTCTGGACAGGACAGATTTGGCCTGGCTAGGAGACAAGTATATCCTTCAGTGGTGCATGATCAACTGAATGTTAAGGAGCAATGTGACAAGTGTTAGGTAACTGATTTACTGAGTGCATTCTGCATAACGCATTTTGTAAACAAGGCATCGGACCCAGTATTCAACCACCTCAAGGTGCGGTTACACTTTGTTCATTTTGCACTACCGCCATCCCCCCGTCCACCCAATGCTGACTGCGAACATGACACACGGGTGCACGCTGAGCCAGGCGAGAGGTGAGAGGTTAAAAATATTTGTTTGTCCGTTCCCCTCGATGGCCTCTTGCATATTATTTACTATTCTGGTCCAGTCCAAAAACACTGTCTGGGGGAGATTGGGTTGCTGTGGCAGCAGGCCAAGAGAGGCATATGACTGCAGATTTGGGAGGCCTAATGGGCAGCGAGGTGGGGGAGCCGTAACACCACCCTAGCCTCCGCTAGCCTCTGCATATGTGGGTAATTTCTGTTTTATTTATCTGACTGGGGTTAGCATTCAACTGGTATGTAAGAGTGTTCCAGGGTTTTAGCACACTCATGTCAGGGCTGGTCCAACGGTATCACTGGCAGAAACAAAACATGAACTGAACATGTTCTTTAACCCACCACCGCCACCGCAAAACCTCCACCACATTTTGGCACACTGTTCTAGGCCAAGTTGGGTCCTGCAGCAACCTCAAGTTTAAAGGTCAGACAGCTCAGTGTGGATGCGGGGGGCTCCAAATCTCACCTGACCACTTCATCCAACAGCTGCAACATTTGAACATTAACCAGGTGGATGGTTTAGCTCCTAAGCACTCAGGCTTAACCACGTAGTCCAGTATGCAACTATGCAGATCTAGAAGAAGAGTTCCTCTCCATTTTCAAAACGTCCTAGATCAGCACTGTGTTACATAGTGGGCTGTTTCTATTCCTGAGTTTGGCTTGGCACTGCACCAGTATAGGGGAATAGTGCCCTCTGATCGCTGTCCAGCTCACATCACATGAGTGGATTAAGTGTTCATTAAAAAATTCGGTAGGGCCATTGAGCAGGAGGGTGCTCACAACAAAAACACCTTGTGATGTGCCCCACTCAACATATCAACCAAACCCAGCCTGCGTGCCCGAACAACAAGTTCATGCACCCAACACTTCCCATGCCAAAAGTCAACGCATGCACTCACTTCTCATATTTCTTTGCCTGGTCACAAAACACTCGCGCTCACAGGTATACGTGCTCTGCACTGAAAGCTGAGCTGTAAATTCACCTGAATTCATTGAGGCCATCCACTATGCGACTGTGAGCCAAGACCCTCTGACTGACATCAGCTGACCGTCGGCTCATCTTCATTGCCTGAAGAAAAAAAAAAAAAACCCATATAAATACACACGTTGGAGAAATCAGTTCCACACTGTCGAAAACCATCCAGGTGAAAGACACCCCACGGTTCAAACCTGGCTTACCTGTTCAATGGCACTTTTGAGTTTGTTCATGTGGCTCTCGAAGAGAGGAAAATGGGAGAAGAAAAAATCCTGGAATTTGCCGTTCTCCTCTTCGTTGGGTGACAAAAGGAAAATGACACCAATGGCTATCTTCTTCTTCCTTGCTACGCCGAGGCTTGACCCACCGTTCTCGTCAGACATGTTGAAACTCTCCTCCACAGACCTGCAGAGACATAAAATCACAGTCTCTGAGCGTTTTGTCCTTTGTGGAAATACAGCCTGTGCCCTGCCAGTTCACATGGGCTTTCATGTTTACTGATTTCCCAGCTGCTCCATGGAATGATGGAGTCCCAAGGGGTTTACTCACATGTTTGGGAGAGACTATTTCAAGGGCTCTTTACAGAGCTTAAAAACATAATAGGCATATCAGCGGCCCTCCAGGGCAATGTCCTATCCAGCTGACCAGTCACTGGGTAGGGGAGAACCTTTATCCCAGTAATGGTTGGCCACTTGTAGGCTTTGGGGGTTGTAGTCTGGCAGAGTTCGGCCATTTCTAAGCACAACAGGTACTCAACCTGGCATTTAAAAGAAGTCCTAATAATGGCTGAGGGAAATGTTAGGCAGATGAATGTCAGAAATGATAAAATGATAAATGGAGGGTGATTTCTAATGACAGCCTTCATTTAAAAGCTGGAAATAATAAGATATAATTATATATGACAGCTGGTACTCTGTATATATATATATATATATATATGAGAGTACCAGCTGTCATATATATGTGGTATATGTCTCTAGCAGTACATAGTGTATGGCATTCATACCATCGAGGAAAGACTCCGTTCTCCAAGCTTGTGGTCTGACTACGTAACCAGCGCCGCTGATAGCTACTGGCACAACTACTGGTGAGGGAAGAGCCTGGAGATGGGAACGGCGTGATCAGCAGACTGCTCAGAGATGCTGTGGAGGGAGGGAGAGAGGGAAGACAGGGGGAAGAGAAGGAAGAAGCAAGTCAGTGAGTTCATCCATTGAGAACAGCGGAAATTCTCATAGCTCACGTCCACCCTGCATGAGCTCAACTCCCCACAGAACGGCTGACTGCACACCTCAGATATTCAAGACGCAACACTTACGCACACACACACACACCGATCTGACACCAGGCATGTTCACTTCAGACAGGAAGTGAAGCCTCCTCTGAGTTTATGACCGTTTCCTTTAAGTTTCTGGTAACACTTTACTGTAGAGTACAATTTATAAGCCTACATGATACCCACACAAGCTTGTCATGACAACTGACACAACCCTCCATAAATGTTTAATAGTCATTCCAGTAGGCTTTACTGAATATTAAGGTTACAATTGCCAATTTTAATTAAAGTAAGTTAAGGTGGTCTGTGGAAGATAATTCTAATCCAGATACTCTAATGATCGTGCTAACCTAAAGACACAATGTGTTAGCGTACTCAACCCATAAATTTAGTCATTGCCACACAAACACTTCAAAACCCACACCTGTATGCAGGTTCTGGTTAATAATGTGCCAAATATTATTTTTATATTAATTAATTTATTTATTTAATATTAATTCCCTAGCCATTTTAGCATACACTGGGTATTCAAATCAATGAATTTCAAATCAATGAGCTAAAAGGACATAATGGACGCCAGTCAGGATGAGCACCAAAGCTCTAGTGATGCTAGTGTCTGCAGCGCAATGAACGAGTGCCAACAGCAGGGCGAAGCCAGAATTAGTCCCCCATCGTTTACTAGTATCAATGGGCAGTTTGTGGAACTGCTATATATAATCATCCGCATGTGATCCTACATAGCATTCCCCAGAAAGCAAGATTCCAAGCATGCTCTCCATGCCTGCACCTAGCTTTCCATTGCACTAGCTTTCCGAGTCAAGTTTTTTTTTTTCACTTGAAAGCCAGGGTTCAACACAACTGCCGTTTTCCTGCTTTCAGACCGTGTTCACACATGGATCAGCATAGCAAGAAACCAGATGCCATCACATACGGACACGCCCGGTCACTTTTCACATTAACATACGTCTGCATATCAGAGCTTTAGCGCAGACATTCGGAATACTAGGACCGGATTTTTTACTTCTGTCAAATGACAACGTGCACACACCTGATCGAGCAATCCCGCTGTCTCTCTCATCGTACAGTCCTCGGCCAGGCATGTCCATGGGGTTACTGTGGCCTGCGAACAAAGCAGAGAAGAACTCTTTAGCATTTGGGCAGCGCAGTTTACAAGAACGACAGCACAGTGCATCAGCACCCGCCACCACTGCCCAGTCAAACCACCCTCACTGATTCAGTACAGAGCTTCACCACGGTACAGTTCTCCATACTTTGTGGACAGGATGCAACAGTGATACGTGAAGGACGAACAGCGTTTGTGCATGTTCTTCTGTGTAGAGTGCTCAAAGCTCATGTAAAGACGTGTAGGGCTAGTCGAAAATGTTAATACTGTGAAGAAACAGTGATCAAGAGAAATGCCGATTTTTTAAAAATTATTATTATTATTTTTTTGCCCTATACATGTAGAAAAACCTCATTCAAACCTTAAAGGGAAAATTTGTGTTATGAATTGTAAATATAAAATCTGAAGTAAATTGAAATAATTTAAAATACTTTGAATTTAGTCATTTTAATGTAACTTGAGTGTACTGTAATTTCACAGCCGGTGGAGTCCCCTCCTACCCATCCTCTATAAAGCTTGTTGTTGCTTGAAAATAAGATATTTGTGCACAGAGCATATATAATTCAGTTCTGTCGGAGTTCAAGTTCCGAATAAAGCCAACAAGACTAGGCAAGGCGTTATGCTACTGACTGACGATGGATAAGAAATACGACCATCCTGTTTCGTGAGGGTGGCAATAACGCATGACGCCCACTTAAGCCTTTTGGCCATTCTACTGCATAACTGATGGGCAGGATGGCATGTCAGTTAGCCAAGACTTAAGGAGGTCACAGGCTGGAGGGCTGTTTTAAGCTATTTATATCCCTGTCCCTGGCATCAAGGGCCCACAGTGAGAAGAGCGTGAGTGCACGGGTAAGTGAGGGAGGAATGAAAGAGAAAACACGGATGCAGGAATCGTGCTTGAAATGACAGTGATGCACACAGAAAAAATAAAAACATACATAAACAAAAATAAAATAAAGAGAAGAGGAGGTGGAAACTGAAGTCTGTAACAGGAACCAGGTGAGGCTACTGTCCAACACCACATGCAAGACAGAAAGAGCAGCCCCATGCTAGCTACGCACTCATTCAAGCCTAAGAAACACTACAGGGAGCAATGTCATCGTGAGTGATGTGAAAGTTTGCTTGGTGTATAATAACTACACAGGACGTCAGTCCATTATCTTAATTTACCAATTCTTGATTTCCCCACTGCTTGTTTCTCCATCTGGAAATATGCCATGTCCCAAAATATTCATTTCAAACTGTTAGCATCCCTGCACGATTCAGTCTTCGAGATGCAAACAAATTTATTTAGAGTGGTGGTGATGTGAACCAGGGGTCACGATGGGGTCATTTACTATAGCTTTATAAAATCAAACTGAATTAAAAATGAATTTAACACTACATTAAAGCAATGTATTAATAAAAAAAACTACTATTAAATAATAATAATAATCATAATAATAATAATCATAATAATAATAAGTTTGTTTCCCTAGTCAATTATTTTAGCTTTATAAAATCTTATTTAATATTAATAATATACAATATCACTAAATGTATTATTATTAATAATAATAATAATAATAATAATAATAATAATAATAATAATAATAATAATAATAAAGATAATTTTTGTTTCCTTACCACACCCTGCATGTACATCATTTGTTCAACAACACCTGGCTATATATCAATATATTTAAAACCTGTGTGGATCTTCAGGCAGCCTAATTCTAAACATACTGTGCTACAACTTTCTGTGAGATTATACGTTTAGATGTTTAGGGCATTAAATGTTTTAGACATCTGCTTCCCATCACCACTGTGAACAAGACCGACTTCGTACAGAGAATTTCTAGTCACTTAAACAGGCTTCGTCTCGACCGCCGAGTTCTACAGGTCCTTTCGCAAACCTCACAAACACCAGACATTAAGATGGTTGCCATGCATTGTGAAGATGTGATCTTTATGTGATATGGTCCAGCCTTAAAGCACAACCACACACACACACAGCGCCAACCTGAAAAGAAAGAGGCACTCTTGATGAGACGGAGCGGGCCCTGTTCAGAGAAGGCCCGGCGAGGGCTGCAGAGTTGAGAGAAACCTGCAGCAGCACAACATCCATAGATAAGGGGAAGGAGTGGGGCAAATGAGAGAGAGCCAAGAGAGAGAGAGAGCCGAGAGAGAGAGAGAGAGTATAGAGAATAGAGAGAGGGGGAGAAAGAGTATAGAGAGAGAGGGGGAGAGAGGGAGAGAGAGATGAGAAAATGAGAGAGAGAGAGACACACAGGAATAACCAGGTTAGTCAAGCAAAATAGAAGGAGACAACAATACATCTGAAGCAGTCAGAACAACAAAAAGGCACATTAGTTTTCTTTGAAGTAAAGCAAACCCACACAGAACATACAAATAGTTTCGGAGCATGCATGGAGCTACCTAATCTTCCACTTTGCTCTATTTTGTGTATATAAATATAAAATGGTACTATGCTGCAAGTTCTGTGGGCATGGCACATAAATACCACTTAAGACACGCAGAACAGTTTAAAGAGATGACCCAAGTGGGTCACGTTCTGCACACCTTAAGCACATTAGCTTCACTTTGCAAAAAAAATTAATTAATCAAAAATGAAATAAAAATAAAATGGCACAGAGATGAAAGGATACTGACAATTGACATTCACAGAGCACTTTGAGAGGGAGTAAAACAAATCAGCAAAAAGCAATTAAATCAAAACTATGAGGACAATCATCACTTGAAGCAGAAAGAATGAGAAGGTGTTGCCACAAGATGTCAGTGTGGACTGACACACAATGAATAAAGCAATAAGGAAACTTCCTACTGGTGACCTGGATATCATTAAAAACAAACATCTGAACTCGTGCCTTAATAAAAAAAATAAAAAATAAAAAACAAGCTGTTAGCACTCATGATAAAAACCTGACAGACAACGTACAAGACTCATCTGCAAACTGAAACTGTAGTTTCGGAAAATGGACATGTGACCCATTTCACGTAAAGCTGACTCCATGCTTTTCTCACATCACTAAGCCGTAGAGAACAAACACTTATTCCAGTGAGTAAAAGGAATAAGGTCTTCCTGTGTTCATGTGCAGTCAGGGATTTGAGAGTTAGGGCAGCACAAAGACAATACAGTACTAAACCAAAGTCAGAGAGCTTGGGGTTCCAGTCGAAACTCCCATCACAAATTACGATTTCTCCAGCATAAACACATTTATTAAAATACCAGCCTATAAAAATAGACAACAACTTATCGACCGCTTCAGTATTATCCATTTCCACACTAATCTTTTCAGAAGACTTGACTCGTTTTTTAATGAACTCTGTAGGGATATTATTCCATATCTCCCCTGTTCATTCTGAATGTTGATGCTGAGGTCTGAACTTTGGGGTGCTCAGACGACAGTTCTGAGAACACCAGCAGCTTTCCCGCGCTCTTATTTCACCACTTCCTTTATTTGTTAATGACTTATTGACAGCTTATCATTATGGACAGCTTGTTTATCTGACTGTGAGAGTTTTGATGGTCTACCACATGATCCCGCCCCACCCCTTAGCCATCTTTCACCTGATAAATGAATGTCTTGCACTAAACAAGAGTTTCGACTGGGAATTATACAAACGCAGGGGGTCTCTGACTTTGGCACAGCACTTTTTTTTTTTTTTTTTGCCTCTAACCAATCAGAACCATTCTGATCGTTTACTGTAAGCATCCTGACAAAATACAATTCAATCAAATTAAAGTAAATTATTCTGGTGAACATAATACAGGCTATTCTTTAACCACATCATAGTACTGATTTACCAAAGCATTTTAAGATATGACAAGACACATCACTTAGAGAGAACGAGAGAGAGAGAGAGAGAGAGAGAGAGAGAGAGAGAGAGAGAGAAACAGAGAGAGAGAGAGAGCGAATGAACATGTGCTGCGTGTATGAGGAAGGATATGAACCTTTTCTTCACCCCAATGGTTTTACTGCGAAACAGTCACAAGATGCTTCTGACCTAATGTTTGGTGAAGATTACCTATATTTCCCAGGAAGCCGTTGACCACAGTGCTCTGGTCTGGCCTGAGAGTGTTTGAGTCTTGATTGATGAACTCCAAGCTGTCTTGCAGCCTGCCAGAAACAGCAGAGAGGCATTAGACATGGCAAAAGGCAGGTGAGCAAAGGTGTGTAGCTGTGTGTGCGCGCATGTGGATGCATAAGCTCTGGCCGATATGACCGTACCATCATCATCATGATCATGACAAATTTTCACAATCTGCTTTTCAGAGAATATGATGGGTACTAAAGATGAAACTGATTCAACAACAGGTTTCAGTGCTGGGCATCTATTAGGAGAAAGTGCTGGACTGGATTTCAGATCAAATTAAGAAGATCTAATATCTATCCTGAAATATCACACACTCACATAGACCACTGTATTTACAGTCACAGAAAAGGCCGGATAAAAAGGCTGTAGGAGGAAATTATCCCCATTCAAGTGAAAAGAGTGACCAGTGAAGATTAGGAAAAGTGAGAAAAGGCGAGAGGGTGTCACCTGACTAAGAGGCTTACACCACTTTCACACATTCTAGCTCTGTGTGACTCGCTACAGCTCCCACGCATCTGGCCATTTTTACATACAGCTGCAGCAACAAAATCTACATCTGGGACACTTTGCACGGACAACCCATGTGAAAGTGCTTACCGATTAACTAAAAACAAAAAAAACTGCTGCTTTGAAAGACTAACTGCCTGTTTCATTAAGGGAGGAGGGGAAAGGAGAAGAGAGAGGGGAAAAAAAAAAAAAAAAGAACCCACACAACACACCCAACATCATGGGCGCCCACGTGGTACGTGTGTCTACAGTTTACCTTAACGTCTCACACTGTGAACAAATTTTACATTTATGTTATGGTATGTCCCCCATACCGTTCACCTCTAGGAGCGGAACTTACGTGTTAAGGCTGCCATATACGCTGCTCCCTGTCCGCGCGGTAAACACTTTGCTCAGCATGAGCTGTGGGGGGGATCTGCCAGCGAGACACAGCAGGAGAACAAAGGTCATCTCTTGTTATTCATGACTCACAGACAGCGTGTGCATTCTGTCAGTCAAATGATGGCTGGTCAATGTGACACTCTACTCATTCCTCCATCAACCCACACGAGCCTTGCCCTTCCCTCCCCTCCCTTCCCCTCCACCTGCCTCACCGGATCTGATGGATTTTCAGCGTGGAGCCCTTGTAGCTCATGGCAACAGAGCCAAACATCATCTCCCCCAGCATGTTGGCGTCGGAGGAGCAGCGTGGCGTACCCTGACATTAACAAAAGTAGAAGATTAGTATCGTGCAGCTTATATCTCAGCATCTCTCACCATGATGAACACACACTTTCGAAGTATGCTGTGGAGGTCACTGGGCTTTAAAGAACACAGGCCAACAGGATAATCATTTAACAGAGGGGAAACAAACAGGCAAAGGGTAAAATTTTAAAAATTTTACATTAAACCTCATGTCTACCTCATCACGATGAATATTATTCAAACCAGCACACGTGCCACAGAGTGATGCGCAGAAGAGGCAATCTGCTGACCTGAAATCTGTTGTGTTCTCTGGGTTCCGAGGCACAGGAAGAGCTGCTGTCCAGGGAGCTGGAGCTGCCACCCGTCGGCCTCAGCTGACAGCACTTCCCAAACATTTTAGCTTGCGACTCTCCACACGTCTTCTGCACACACCACATGAAACAGGCATCTTGTTAACATCTAACTAACCCTCTCACAAACACATACACAACCCCTACAAAAAGCACAGCATTTGCTGAAACTGTGGATTGTAAACTTCATAAGGAGGAGGTAGTTTAAAACCTGAATTCATCTGGAATAAAAGGGTTGACCTACAAGACACAGGGGCCTGTGATGGGCATGGCAGAGGACTGATCTGTGTGTTCTGCAAACTATTGTTTTATTTATTTATTTATTTATTTATTTAAGCATGTTCAGACGACATGCTTCTAAAGATCCAATAATGACCCATTTGTAACAAAACACAGACTTGTTTTAAAACGTCCTGATAGTGTATGACAATGCCATATACTCTAACGAGGTTCCCAGAGAATTTGGTGAAAAACAGGACCACTAGTTCACCGTGTGTATCAGGTTTAGTGCAGTCTGTGGTTAGCTGACAGAAAGGGCTTTTTACTGGCAGGCCTTCAAAATAATTTATCATGGGGCTACTGCACTCAGAGTTTCTTTATATATTGGTTTCATTTTCACCAAGTTATAGGCCACTGCTTGTTGTTGAGCTTCTTGCACTTGGGAGTGTGTATTAATGTTTTCACAAAAATTAAATAAATAAATAAATAAATAAAAGAAGCAGAGATAAACAGGGAGTACATGGCCAGGAAAGCAGGTGTAGATTGCTATCAGTCTGGCCTAATTTCCAGTTAAAAAAAAAACAAAAAAACAAACAAACAAAGAAAATATATTCAACCAGTGTTACATAACAGGACTAAAAATAAAGCAGCTCGATAAAACTCCAGAGTTAATAAGTAAAGCCAGAGCAGGCTTAGTTCTGCACTGAGGCTAGGCGATGTGGAATGCGTGCTTCGCTCTGCTTTGCTAATGGCTCACATCAAACAAGCGTCTCCTCGTGTCCTGACCAAGCACACAAAAGCAGCAGAGCATGTGAGCCCTGGTCATATGACTTCCTCAACAACTCGTGAGCTGGAGCAGTTTGCTTACTTGCTCTCTACTGGGCTGGCTCGCTCCCCCTCCCTCCCGCTCGCGCTCTCTCTCTCTCTCTCTGGAGGAACAAGATTCGCTGCCAAAAAGCGTCATGTGATTGCAGCTGCAGCAAAGCTCCAAGTCACAGATCCCTCACAGCCTCACCCAAACAAAAGCATTAAAACAGGCTGTTTAGACGGACGTGTTTATTATCCATCAGGATATCATATCATATCTAATACCCTGCGCATGGACCGACTGCAGCTACTGATCTTTATACCAATCTGCGCCACATTGCTTTTTTCTGGTACTTGCATTATTGCTGTACATTTCTGCACTACTGGTACACTATTTATACCAGCACAACTTAGCACACACCCCAAAAAAACCCAAAAACTAATATATATATATATATATATAGTGTGTATGTACACACTGTGTCGTGCAAACAACTGGGGCAACCGTTCATTTATTTAGTGTCCAGCTAAAACAGCCATCTAGTAATCTAGTATAAGCTATTCATCGAGGATATACCTCTGACGGTTTAGATTTAAGGTAAGTCATATCCATAAGGGAAAGAGTTAGTGGGATTAAAAAAATTTTTTAAAAAAACCACAACCCAACACAAAGGGCGTTCCAAAAAAATTTAAGACATGGAAAATCGGACAGCTAAGAAGACATGGTACGACACCAAATCCATCACCATGAGAAACAGTCCTTAAAAGATTACATCTTTACAAGAAGGGAGAAACCCCACTGGCGTTTCCACCCATCCCTCCACTGAGACAGCAACAGCAACTCCTCTGTGTGCCTGAAAGTCTGTACAGCTGTTGAGAATCCTTTCCTGATTAAAGTGTTCAAGCCAAGAAGCCAACTTGGTGGACTGGCCACCCCAGAGTGTAGACCTCATTATTAAAGGTGTTTGGGATTAGATTTTTTTCTTTGTAACTGTAAGAGATAAATGTTGGCCTGCTTGTATGTTAGGTTAGATATTTTCCCTGCGCATGGAACTGAAGATAACTTTGTTTTGGTTTTATGGTATGTAGGTGCGTGTGGGTGTGTGCACTCAAGTAGCCGTGTGCGTGAGTGTGTGCGCGTGTGTGTGTGCGCGCGCGCGCGTGTGTGTGTGTGCGCGCGTGTGAGCGAGAGCGAGGGAGAGAAACCTGTAGAAACCTCATGACAGCTGATGACAAACGAGGTGGAGACGTGAGAAAGGGAGAGCGCGCCGGCCGTCATGTGAACACGAAAGAATGCTTACACATTCAGTGTCAGCTGATGCTATTATTATTGGAGATAAGGCCTCCGGTTCAAACCGGTCAGGACCTCTGCGTGATGCAGCTAAGCATGGTGGCTAAACTCCCTGACACTACTAAGACATAAGAGGGGAGGGGTAGGGGGAGGTGTTTGAATGTCCACTCCACCCGGTTAGGTACAGTTCAGAAACATGCATCCGAGACAAGCCTCCAGTCCGAGTAGAGAGATTTAGTCTGACTGGCCACAGTAATAGCCTTTTGCAAAAGCAAAGTCCTACTAAACTTTTTAGAGCTGTTACTGACACAGCTTTGAATCATGAGCCTTTCATTATACAACACGCTCAGGCGGATGGAGAGAACGAAGCAAATCCAGGGCAGAAAAAAGAAGAAGCAAAAAGACTCCACCCTGCTGGTTAGTCTGTAGACTGATAATCAATTAAGGTAGCTAGCTAGTGTGACATAACAGCAGGAGTAGTCAGTCAAGAGCCAGTCTGAGGCAACTTGTAAGCCAGGCAACATGTGACTCGAGTGAGACTCGAATCGCCACTGGCAGCACAAGTCATGCCAGTTTTGAACCCGAGAGAATTGTGAATTCGGAGAGTCAGAGACACGAGGGAGAGAGAGGAAAGATCAATTCTTACTGTGACAGAGGTCTCCTCTGCACTCCTCTTCTTGGTGTTGGAGTCGAAGAGGACATTTCGGCCTCGTCTCTCGCAGTCCTGGTAGACGATGAGGCGGATCTGGCCGGGCTCCAGCTCGGGGGAGGGCCAGCTGCAGGGCACACACACACGAACGTAAGGCAAAATACAGCCAAGCTCCAGCACATGCAGAGCAAACTCACATTTACACAAACCCACTCTTCCATCCCCGCCCTTCCATCCATCCATCAGCCTCGGGAGCGATCAGAAAAGATGGACCCACTGACAGCTGACTAATAAGCTTCCCTGGTCTGTCAGCTGGCATGGCTGCAACACATCTTGCTAACAGCGGTGTCATTGTTCCAGCTACGACTGCAGCAACTGTGCGGAATGAGGTTCTGGGAAATGCAACGGCCAGAGGACTGACGATATGAGCGCTGGTGTGCAGGACGGGGAACCTAGCAGGAATAGGTGTGCTCAATCAAAAACACAGATGGGCAAACATCTTAAGGTCTACTGAGGATCAGTTTAGGAAAGGAGGTGATGTACTGTAACTGCAGAGACATGAGAACTGACTGGACAATTCAGTTCCGCATACAATCAAATTTGCTACAATTCCAGCTCCAGCCAATTACATAAGGTCTTCTATTCTACAAATATTGCCATCAGACTAAAGCACACTCGCACACTCCTGTGTTTTCAGCTGGGTCAGAGCAAAAATGTGGACCCTCTGAGGCCCCCATGGACCAGTAGGAGAACCCCTTAAACATACCTGGCCAGGTAAAGCTAATATTCAATAAGGATTTGGTATCATTTCCTTGATTCTTTGTCAAATAGATCAATTCCCTTCAACGCATTGCCTTTGTCTTTTACTAATCTACAGCTGCAAACGTAACTGTAAGAGGCTGCCAGTCACATTTCGCAAAATGCCAACATCTTTGTACAAATTTGGCTTTTAAAAAATCATTGTATAGATCAAATGGTAGTGAAGAAAACCACCACACTGTTACGCATTACTTCTTACTCTAGCCTTTCATTCTTTTCTTCAAAAAAATAATATAAAATAAAAATTAAGTTTGCAATCTGTGCTCTATGAAGCAAAAACGTTTTAATAAATTATAATAAAATCAGTCGATATAACAGTCAAGCTCAGTTTCCTGAACCATACAGTAGAGAGAGTGGTGAAATGAACCTAGGGGGGTCTTATTGTTTATTGAGTCCTAGCGTGCTGGGGAAAGGGGAGGTATGGAACATCCAAATCACAGGCTGGTGTTATTTCTGGCCCCTGCGTCAGAACGGACGAGAGAAGGACCAGAGGGCGCTCTGCTCAGGCGTCATGTTGGACATAGCTGTTTACCGCCATGGGCAACACTACATTCCACACGCCTTCACTCATTCAGTTTCTTGGTCCTTCGAGTCATTGTCCAATCGGGACATCCACATCATATGCTCCATGAAGGGTCAATGTCAAAGAGCTCATCTCTGTGAATGACTAACCACATCAGGCTGGCGCAGCTGACAACTACTCCCCACAGAAAACACTCTGATGGGTTTTCTTGTGAATAAGTTGAGCAAAGAAATGTGTGCGTGATTGAGTTCCTTTGGCTCCCAAATCAAGTTTTAGAGCACTGAAACTATTTGGTCCATTGCCTTTGCCTTTCAGGATTCCTAAACCAAGTCAAAAATATATTTACACTATCAGGCAACAGGCTGTTAAACACAGGCCAGACACAGCACACCGTACGCATATACAGAAATCTAGATAAACGTCCCACAACGGACCAAAGATACCGGGCCAAAACAGACAGAACCTTTCACAAACCAGAGCCCCCTTCTAAAGCGCAGAGTAAAATAAAAATAAAAATTTCGTACAGATTACTGAGACGCCCATCTTCTCATTCTGAAGACTGGATTGACTAAATAAATGTTTATCTAGTTCAGCATTTGAACCACCAAACTAGAAAAAACTTTGACAGAACCCAATATTATCAGAACCTAGCGGACCGGAAACTTTTTAAACTGACAGAGCAGTCTACAGCATTAGTAGTACCAGTACCTCACCATTATGTAAGACGGTCATAGGTACAGCCAATCGGCACAAGACGCCCAACGCTCTTTAATCCAGAGGCAGCAGGACATGACCAACACAGCTAAACCGCACACACATCTTCACATCAAGTCCCAACGCACCCACACAACCTCAGTTCACTCCGTCTGGTCCTCGTGCCTACACATATCCCGTTACACTGGCAACTCAAATTAGGGATTCCAGGCACAAACGTACAGACGACGCAAGCACGGAAAGAGTGGCTGGGTACCTGGGCATCGTTGTGGATCTGCCAGTGTCTCTCGCCGCTCTTCCTTGGCCCTGCGCTCGCCCTCTCTCTCACTGGAGCGAGCACGGCTAAGAATAGCGCTGAACTAAATTCACAAAACAACATGAGACTGTCAGGTGACGTCCGGGTCGGGCTGGACACAGCCTGGACAAAGGCATCTCTGCGAGGGCCGACGGATGGATGCTGCCCTACTGGCCGTGGCGAGAAAACTAACGAAACGAGACTCCGGGACATCCAGTATGGCGGCGCTTAATCCGAAACCCCCTCCCAAAGCTGTAACCCTTGGAGAGTGAGAAACACCCCTCCTCTCCACATGCCCTCCCATGATGCACAGCCTGTGTTTTAATTAGAGGGGCTGCAGTGCCCCATGCACAAGTGGAAGTCGCAGGGGTAGAGTAGGTGCAGAGAGCCTCCGGAGTTACATAAAAAATATCCGGGCTGTGATGCAATTGCTGCCTGTTAGCTGGGATCATCTTGAATGCCTCTAGCAGGTATTTTTCCAGTCTGTGGCCTGGCAGCAACTGCGGAATTCTTCGGGATGAAAACGAAACCCTGCTAGGTCGCTAGGAGCGATCAGCCTAATCATGCTTTCCAGGGGGGGCTGAAAGCAGATGCCTACTCGCCCCTCCTCATCCACTCAACAAAGCGCCTACACAGTGACTATATGATATGGATAAAATATTTAAGCGGAATTACATGTCCATATAAAAACAGCAGCGCAATCATATCACTCTATATCCCAGCATACTACACATACCGTTCACTAGCCAATTAAAATCTTACATGAATAAAGATCTGGCATTTTTCATTCAGTGGTCACCCACACCTACTACATCCTAAAAGCCCTGATGCTCTTTTTACATTAGGGTGGTCGATGGCCTAAATGTAAAACTGTCAGCAAAGTGTTCCATTAAGCGATCAACACCCCCAGTTACTGCCATCAATTTCCTTTCTGGGTCACGGTTGCACTGCTGAGCTCTGGAGCACACGTGAACCGACCCATGAGTTCATTAGAAGGGTTAATTAGCTGAGTCTGCAGTTTTAGAAGGAGGAAACACTACACAGAGCTGTGGCCCTGAAAGAACCCTGATCGACTCCTGGCCTACACTCAGGGTTCTGCAAAAACAGTTTGAGGAACCGACCTGAAAGAAAACTGGTGAAAAGTGGTCATTAAATTTTACCCGGCTGATCGAAGGGGTGGGGCGGGTCAAGGGTGAACAGTATATCACAAATATCACCTATACTTACGGAACTGCCCAACCTCACGTTCAATTAAAGGGACAAGGCTAATTAGGCCTGGTTAATTGGATTTAGTGCCGTCCAGTACGTGAAACATGAAATACAGTGACGTGTAACAGCAGCTCTTTGTCGTGTGCGCCAGCCTTTCAAAAATCTGAAAAACTAAATATCATGAAGCAGTTTGTGAATTTTAAAGATGTCTTGGAGTATTGTGATGATTATGTTTCTGTCATATCGCCCAGCACTAGAAGCTATTTAGAAGTGGTTTGATGTGTCTATGGGGAAGGTTGAACATGCCTACATATTAAAAGGAAGCATATTTAATCATTTCTGTCCAAACTGAGGACACCAAAGAGTCATCGCTTTCCTACGCCTTTAAGCCAACTCCAAATTATCTGTCTGTTACATATTAACATAATAATAATTAATTAATGTTTCTTAAATAAATAAATAAAAACAAAAATAATAAGATAATATATAATAACAGGATAAAACTTATTAAGACAATCCTAAATATATTTTTATATTCTAGCAGAGCGATCAGGCGTACTGCCAAAAAGTCATCAACATGCGTTGGTGGTTAACTGATGAAGTGAGTAACCCATAGTCAGAACAAGCCTAAAGTTTGGTGGTACCTTCAACGCACCATGTGCAGCCGTTCTGTTATTATCTTTGCAGATGTTCTACCATTTATTTCACATACCAAAGGCAGTCAACATACACATCCACTTCGGGAGAGCTACAGCACCAAATCAAACTTAAATCTCAACTGCAGTAGTTTTATTTATTAATTAATTAAATATATTTACTGAGCTACATTCATATAGGATACAGTAGCCCAATAAGCCCACTCTGAGTAGGATGAGAGCTTACTACCTTAAAGCAGACGATGCTGAACATTGTTTATATATATAAAGATATATATATATATATATATATATATATATATATATATATATATATATATATATATATATATATATATATATATATATTAAATAACTCCACATGCGCTTTAACATTTATTTAGTTTTTACATGAGAATTATCTGTCTCATTATTCCACAAATCCAGTAGTCTGGCATTATTATGTCGGTAACTGCATTAGTAGGTAGGCAGCAATTTATTATATTATACTATACATACACACGTATTTATAAAAATCAAATCTGATTTGGCTGACAAAATCTGTAGCCAGGTACAGCCCCAATCAAATTCCTATTTGTACCTCGAGTAAATTAAGATTTAATCGCTCATGATGCCAAGTTTGGCCCTGTGTGTTAAATGACCATGTGAAATTCGACGTTACTTCGAGAACAATGGGTTGTACACTTTCAGTTTACAGTTTGGTGGACATTTCCCGATTCTTGATCCCTTTCCACCCAAACACACCCCTCTCTGCTCTCAGAAGGACAGTCATCAAATATTTCATACACGTCAATGAGGAACAGTGACAGATGCTCCACGTGACGGGCCAGTTTTGGCTTTTCTCTGTACCGTTCAGCAGTGACCCTGCCAAGACGGGGCTCTTTCCCTTCCCCAAAACCCCTAGTAACCTACTGCGAATCCTGCGCCGGAGATGACTGATGCATTCCAAACTCACATGACTCCCCACTGGCAGATGATGTCACACCGAGACATTCCAGGATTGGTCAAGTACCTCAAACCAAACCAACCTGTACTACCGAGTCTGCAGATGCAGCAACAAAGACACTTGGATGAATGGCGGTATGGCTCCAGGTACTGTCCCGTCACCACCGCTCGCATTAACGCTACGACTCCCCGTCTAATCACGAGATGTGTACTTGGACTGCAGCTGAAGGGCTACACGTCAGGATGAAGATGCTTCGGTTATCACAATGGAGGCCCCGTTGTAAAAAGGAGTAGTGAAACATTACACCATACTATTCTTTACCATGATCCTACAGTTCTAAGAAGTCTCAAGACAGCTTTAAATAGCGCCGGGTGGAACATGAGGGGAAGCGGAACGACCACTGTGAAGTGCAGTCCGGCACCATCGTATGCCACCATTGGTTCCTTTAGCACTCGGCAGGAGTTACGAGGCTAACGTAGCGGACAAGTATCATCAACTCTAATCACAGAAACCATATGCCTACATCACATACATCAAACCATTTCAATTAGCGGCTGTGGATCTGACACGGCACACCATCACGTTTTCACCGTGTCCATTTCTATAGATTAAGCTGCATCTTCGTTCTCCAGGTGGCTGTTATTAGACCTCTGTCAAACATGCCACAACAGCCTGATGAATGAGGCTTAGCACTCCATACGACACGGTATTATGAAACACGGCTACTAGCAAAGGGGTTTCTCGTGATGTCTAAAATTACCCCCACGAAACCGTGAGATCTGATGATTCAGACGTTCACTTCTCTCAAAGTCAAGGCCAGTGAAAGCTGGCTGTTCAGGACTCAAGCATGTTGTAAGAGACTGTTGTAAGTGTTAGATCTACCAAAATAACTCGTACCAGGAAGGCGGCAAAACGGCTGTTTCCACATAGTAGACAAGTGTCGTATCGTACACAGGTAATATTCTGGGGTGGATGAAGGGATTAAACTATTCTCCACCATTAGCTTAATGCTGGAGGAGCTGAAACAGAGGCCAAGAAGACACGTACATCACTACGTACATGTCTCTAGGGGTTTGAAGAAAATCATTCAAAATAGTTTGAAGCATAGAAACTTTAATTTATTACTTTTATGTTCAGTTATAAATATAGAAGTAAACTTTCCAGGAATAAAATAAGAACTTTTTTTAAAATGTTAATTCAAGCAGGTGTGGATGTGTGATATGTATGGGTAAAAAAATAAATAATTAAAATAAAATAAATAATAATAATTAAAATAATTAAATAAATAAATAAATATATAAAAAGACAAATTTGTCTTCACACAAATCTATTGTGCATATCCAGCAGGATATCAAGCGGGATGTTTGTCAAAATTTTATTTATATCCCATAGAGCAAGAATGTATTCATTCAGGAAGCTGGAACAGACCATTTTTATTCTCCATGTCACAGACTGCTCCAAATTCTAAAGAACTGATGTAATTATGCCATATTTGAATAAAACATGCTATTCAGAACTTTAGTAATAACTCTGCTTCAGAAAAGCATGTATACATTTAAAAAATAAAGATTTTTTTTAAAAAAGGCAACATAAATTATCACAATATGATTACTTTCAGTCAGACAGCTCAGTCCTAATTCAAGGTAACCGGTTCCATGTATGCCAGACGAGATGCAGAGCCCTAGGTTTGACATGAGGCCAATGCCAGAACAGCAGGGCACACAAAAGCCTCTGGCTTGATACGAACGATGTGCAGTATGCTGCCCCGTGTCTCCCTGAGCCAAAGAAATGTGAGCAGTGCTTTGGGCTTTTCTTAGGGAGGGGTCACCTATTTAGCTGCCCTCACTGGAATTCTCTGGTATAGAGTCTTGATGCATAGCAATGGGTCGCTCCTAAAAGCTCCTTAAAGGCAGAGCGTAGATGTGAGCTACGGGGCTAACGTGTCCAACGAGGAGGTATACTCCCTACCTGTGAGCACTGAATCAACCTGCAGGTCTAAATTAAACACTGGCGGCACACTGTAGGATACGTACCTGAGGATAAATATAAATAAGAAACAGCATTACAGCCATAACTCCCACTCCAAGATGGCTGCTTGTATGGCCGCTAGCTACGCAATGCACGGATTCATTTTAATATGTATGCTTCTAATATGTTCACGGTAAAGCGACACAGAGACGGGGTCCGTTTAACGGATAAGCGTTTGGGACAGCAGTGATGGACATGTACTACTGGCTGCTCACCTTTGGTAGGCGGGTGCAAACCTCAGGCCAGTGATATGCTTTCAGGCCCAGGTCAGAGCATCATAACTAACAGCATGAGTCGTAATGAAGCTTCCCTGAACTATACCTGTGCAGCCTGGACACATTAACAGCACTCGCGCAGGACACTCGCGCTGGGTTACTCGCTGTGTGCACTTCATCACCCTCAGAGAACAAATATGTAAAAGGAGGGAAGAACGCACAAGCTAATGCTTACAAATGACGTCTGGAGTCGGGAAGAGCATTCCGACTCGCTTTCACATTCACACAGTGGTGGTGAAAAGACACAGACAGACAAAATATATACCAACAATAAAATGCCATAAAATCTAGAGGAAATAAATAAACAAATAAATAAACAATTAAATATTTCTAGACCTTTCTTTGACGGCTAATTTGCTTCACGATACCCTACATAAGTAATGAATGTGTTAATGAAAAAAAATAATTTAAATTATAGACTAAAATTCAACCCTATAAAACAATATCTCTAGGATTAAGCAGTGAATTCATAACCATGTAATGAAGTAACTTAATGGCTGGCTGCTTTTACAGGCATCAAACACCCCCCACCTCTATGAACAATTCTAGCTTAATAATATTCTATAAACCGGAACGTTTAAATCAGGTTCGTTTTTACGTTGGATGAGTAATAGAGACCACCTCTTTACTGAGAAACAAAACCAGCCATAAAAATATCACTTCCACTTTTTAATAAGCTATTATCAGCTAGATCAAAGTTAATCGAGTTAGCAATGAAGCCATGCTACATCTGCCTTCTCAGCACTCCTGTTAAGACCGAAGTGTTCCGAAGTGACACAGTAGAATATAAATTCTGACTCGTTTCGTTCTTCAGGTCTTTTTTACAGGTAAGGTTTCATCACATTTCTCTACATCTGATCCATCTTCCTGTGACGAGTTTCCAAAGTGAATTCAGGATTTGTATACCGGCACCTTAAAGGGTTAACACAATACTCGAGTGTCCAGTGGACACCTAGTCTACCTGAAAGCAGCACATGCCACTGAAACACCTGGAATACCTGGGTAAACCTTGTTAGGAGCTAGGGTACTACAGAAGACATGGGCAGGTGGGAAGGGCCATGAGGACAGGTTTGAGAACCACCGGTCCGGAGTAGCGTTTCTAAAGGCACGACACATTTCAGTGGTGTGGATGCTCGCACACCTGCTTCCACTCTGTAGGGGCTCGTTAATGAGCGGAGTAGTTAGACCAGGTGTCTACGTCAACTTCATAACCCACCATTATGATCCAATACACCAACCAGCTGAGTACACCGCCATAAGGATGACTGGAGAACTCTAGGAACCTTCAGCTAGATGTCTGAATTAATGATATGCACCATTTCATAAACCAAAACTAAGGAGGGCAAGCTGGTGCACTCGGGACATTCCTAAACTAAGGTTTTGGGCAGCATGCCAACACAACCTTCCAGATAAGATGTGCGAGCAGATGAGATGTCCGCAGAAAGAAAAGGGTCAAAGAGTACAGAGCAATTAAAATCATCCAAACCGGCCCCACCATTCGGCCCCCGAGTATTTAGAAAACTGGATTTATAAAAGCAGAAATACCCAAAAAGGGCGGCACGTACCGTAGCCCAGTCACAAAGTCCAGGGTCATCCACACACTTCATACCAGGCTATAACAGATGTATCACCACATGGCAGAATAAAAGTCCTAACCATTAGGACAACCTCCCAGAAGGAAAATACACAAACATCCGTCTGTTCATGATAACACACAAACACGGAGCTGCACTCCATACAGGTACAGGGTAATAGAAAGCATCCGCAGTGATGATTCCTTTCACACCATGAACCAAAACCAACGAAACCTGACCGGTAGGCTTCATCTCTCACTGTACTTTAAAGTTTAATTATATACAGCAGAGAAAATTAATCAGAAATATGTTGTGCATGTCCCTCTATGATAAAGAAGAGATCACATTTGGGTTTTAACGGTTTATATTTCCCTTCCGTATTTATTCTCAATTCCTATTTCTATCACCTGATAAAAAGATCCACATCTAATGTCTGTGGAGAGCTGATTTAATTAACCCCATGTACACCAAAATAAACAGATATTCTCCAAACTACACATATATTTTATAAACAAACAAACAAACAAAAACAAACAAGTGTAACCCATAAGGCTGATGTGTTTATCACCTCCATAAAACTGATAAATTGTTATGGATCTGATGAGAATAAGAGCCGTCGCTGCCCCTGCCCCCCCACCCAGGATTGTTTATATGGTGTTTATATGATTGTTTATATGGTGTTTATATGATTGTTTATATGGAGTTTTTCTACTGATAATGTTTGGAGTGACAACGCAATGATTCAAACCACATGCAGCTTATGTCTTCCTGGTTCCTCATACTACACAGAACACAGTAGTAAATAAAAAGAAATAAAATCACCAAATATCTTTAAAACAAATGAATTTTTTTAAAGCTATTTTATCCCAAAAATTGTTTATTTAATAAATAAATAAAAACACACCATACACAAGGCTTGGTTACAGAGTTTCACTTTACAGCCCATACACAGGTTTGTTCAATTTCACCACCACCACACATGGTTTAACCCAACTGTCGAAAAATTGAAAACGCAAAATACAGTGATCCAACCTCGGTATTGGAGATTCACCTCCATGGACAGTTTAGATCCAGCACACCTGGAGCTAAACTCTTTAAACTAAGGACTGGGCACCCCTACTTTAGGTCCTCATCTTAACCATAAGCAGGTGCACCTCAAAACTCATCAAAAGCCCCACAGATTAAAGGAGAGGAACCAGCTGCACCTCTGCTGGATAGGACAGAACGCCTGTAGCCCTCTCAGGATGGGACAGGACAACCATCCCTCAAACGCTCACCCTGCGCTTTCTCTTCCTTCACCCAAACCATTACACCAAGTAACAGGCTGAGTACAACAGCCCACAGGTCTCCATCGCCCCGTACTCATCTGGAACCGGTCTTAAAACCGAGCCCGGATCAGCCAGACGGGTCACGTGCCTCGCTCAGGTAACTGAGCCAACCGTCAACTTATCGTGTCCGCACAGCTGCAGGGTCTTCAGCTTCCCGAATAGCCTCGTTCACATTAAACGCCAGAATAAAAACAAAGTCGTGCCGTCTTTAGCTTCCACACCACACATGGATTTGCTTCCCGGTGTTCTCCTTCACTATTCCCCTCCCCGATAAGACCAGCGCCACAGTCCCGCTGCAGCCGCCTCAGCAGCTCCAGCAACGTCAACAAAAGCTCACGAGAAATCCCAAACACAGCGTGCTAGCACGTCAGCTAGCCTCCACTCTGTGGAGGAAAAGGCTAATAATGAAATACGTACAGCTAGCACGAGTTACCTGCACAGTATTTCGCTTCGCCTGGAGTCTATTACGTGTGGACCACAGAGCCAGGGAGACACAGACAGAGAGACAGAGACAGGCTCTCCAGTCCTTTCGCTGTCATATGTGATTAGCTCGATGCTTCCATGTAGCCAGTTAGCGAGCTAAGACACGTACCTGAACGCGGGGTCGTCTTTGTTGCATTTCGGCGGCGGAGAAAAGGCGCTTCTTTTGTTAAACAGCTTATGGAACAGCGTGGGAGGCATATTGGACCCACTTCGACATTAAAAATCCCCCTTTATCTGCTCAGTTCCTGAGACATACTCCGCTCCTCGAATCTGACTCCATCTGCGGCCTAGTCATATGACAGGCATTAGTCACACGAGCTGCTTAGAAACGCCACCGCTCACTGCCCGGCGCGCCCATTGGCTGCTATTCTGGGTGAGACACCACGTGGTCGGCCGGGAGCGCCGTGTTGATGTTTCGGGGTTAAACTTCAGTTCGCGGAGTTCCGCATGTGAAGGCGGGACATACGGAACCAGATCCATTACAAAAACGAGAGGACCCAACCGAACACGGTCCGAACATTGCCCCACACAGTCAGACAACCAGACCTCAGGTTTCTGATCGGGGGCTCCAGTGAGGTCATGGTTTGTGTGGGCTTCTGTATCATAATCAGTGTTCGTGTAATGTTTTACCTAGAACTGTCTATACAGCGCCTTAAACACTGATGTATGCAAATCACCTGCATCGTGATTGGCTGCCCTCCACTGTGCCTTTTTAAAAAAGCGCTCTGGCTTGTGAGTGGGCCGGTAGGTCAAACTGATTGACCGATATAGAGGTATTCATGACGTCACAGAAATCATACATGCAAATAAGGCTGTTTCTTCCATATATATATAAACCTGGCCCTATTTAAAGACTCAGATCCAGTCTTGTGGCCCCCAACATCGACACTTCTAACTACACCCCACCACAGCACATCCAAGTCAGTTCAGTCAGGTAACTTTCAAGCCAGACGTATCAGGTGTTTTGGGATAGGAAATAAATTAAATTCACACTATTACACATTATATATATATTTTTTTATTCTCTAATATGAGATATATCCATCCATATTTATCAGACTCGCTAAAATAATTAAACTTTTGTATTGTATAGGCTGTGGTTGCTATTTAGCCACCTCAAGGCAAAATGTGCCTCATGCTTATTACAGGCGGTTTAATAGAAAATAAACAATATGCCCAATACTGGGGTTAATTTTACAACTTCATTTATTCATCTTAGCAATTACATTTTCTATTTACATTAATTTCTTGCTTGAGTGACATCACCGTGCCAACATTCAGACAAAAAGGCACAATCAAATATCTACATCAGAGAACCAGTAAAGACATAACAACCAGAAACTAGGAACAAAACAGCACGCTGTTACCAAAACGAAGCGCATTACATACAATGAACCACCTACAATACAGTATTTCATTCAGCTGCTAATTTTACATTAACCTCATAACAATAAATAAATGTAGCTTCCTCCGTGCTGGAGTCTGACTCACTGAATTCCATTATGCGTCAGTCTTCCTGGTTGATGTCATATACTGTAAGCATAAACAAAAACAAAGCGACCCATCAGTAACTAGGGATTGACTATTCTGTAGAACAGTAAAAAATGCATGACTACAGAAATGATGCTGATTCCATCTAATTTCTTCACTTCATATTCGGCTGCCTATGACTGCTGTTTTCACGAATGAGCAACAGAAAGCGAGGCATCTTCGACTTTGCCTCTGTTCTGAGAAGATTCAGGCGAGATCATGATGCTTCAAAGATCGGTTTTGATTTCCCACCTCATCAGAGAGATTAGATTTACTGCCAGCGGAAGCCTAACGTGTTTCATAAATGGAAGATCTGCAGTGGTGGCAGGTTTACTACAGACTGGGTTGCCCTCTGCTGGGAAATGCAGAAACAACTTCTAACACATCAGGACAATGTTGAAAAGACTGTGTGTCTACCTGAGCGTTTGACTAGTCCTCAGTCCTCGTCTTCAGTAATCTAGAGGAAACACAACACACACAAAACTCTTACAGCCTTCTGCAGCAAATACCACATAAAAAATACCTCATAAAATAGTTACATATGTGACGCCCCCTAGTGTGTAGGTACCGGACTACGCCACAGTTCCCCTTACTCTAATCATATATTTTAAAAAATCTATAAAAATTAATAAAATTAAAATTCATTAAAATAGTACTTACAAAAAAATAAATAAATAAATTAAAAAAAAAAAAAAAATATATATATATATATATATATATATATATATATATATATATATAACATTTTTTTTTAATTATAATTTTTATATATATATATATATATATATATATATATAAAAGTTGGCCAGATGTCAATTATGTATTTGGAACAAAAATCACAGTTTACACACTTTAGCCTTTTCTGTTTCTCACTGGATTCACATTTTCAGCTAATTAACTAGTCATTTATCAGCTGATGTGTCAGAGCTGTAATTAGAACACTACACAGCAGAGCTCCTTTGTGCTCCTCTAGGAATAAACCAAAACAAGCCACACAGTACTGCACAGTACCTCTCCCGCTTACCGGCTTGGCAGGGAACTGGAACGTGTAGGTTGTTTTTAATCTTTGGAAGAAAATGTCTCTCTCATTTTCATCTGCAAAGTCAAAAAATGTAGCAGTGTGTGAGGAAAGGTCCTGCGGGTCCATTAGCTCTTTCCGTGCACTGCTCGAGTTCCTGCTCAGCTCATTCTTCTGGACATCACAGGGCTGGCTCCGAGGACCCACTACAGGTTTAAGCACTGTGATGTCTCGTGTCTCCACAATGTCGTTGAATGTCACCTTTCTGCATTTTATGGGCTTGCCTCGTCCTGTCCAAGGCTAAGAGAAGGAATTACATATTTCACCATTAGTACCTTAGTACCTCTCAATTAGATCATTTCCTGACTGGATAATGTTCAACTTGTGAAAAGCTTGTCTTACGTTTGACACTGACCATTGTTGATGCTCAGAGACAAAGTTTACTATACAGCTCTGAAAATATGCAAGAGCCCACCTGTACCTGATCAGTGTCTGTAGCTGTACAGGTTTTAGGTTTGTGTTGGTTCTGTTTGATTCTCTACACTACTGGAACCATGTCTCCCAAACTCCAGATCAGATATTCTATTAGATCTGTTTATTTAGAAAATCACTAATGACCTCCAGAAGCCTGTTTTTAGAACCATGCTCGCTGTGCGTTTCACCCCAGCCACCGCTCGCCAGTCTCTCTGTAGGTCACTCGAGGTCATCTTACGGTGGGTAAGGGACATTGGAATGAGGTGGTGCTCATCACGGTCAGTAGAGAGGGGGTTTGGCCCTCTGCCAGTCTGTAGCTGTGTTGTCCTGTGTGTTTGCTGCTGGACCTTGTTCTTATGAACCAGACGCTCACTGTATCTGCCAGTAAAGCTAGAACCCAACCTTCGGTTCCTCACTGAGAACCTGCTGTACATGTGGAGATGCTGATTGAAGAGGAAACGGAATGGGCTCTGACTTATTTCCAGAGCTGTACTTCAAACCCATGTAAATGATTTCTTGTCTCCAATTGATTGTTAAATACTAAAACCACTGAAACCCTACTGTACTTCATTATTTCCGCAGGTTCTGTGTGTGCATGGCACCCAAGACTCGGATTAGCACATCCTTCCAGTGAAAATGGAGGTTTAAAAAACGATGACTTATTTCCTCAAATGTCTGGCATGTCATAATCTCTCTATTATACTGTATTAAGTCATCATTCTGACCTAATGAGTCACAGTTTGAAATACAACACGTGATTATAGTGCATGAAGGACTAGGCTGAGTCATTTTAAAAAGGCTTAACAGATGATATTACTCTTCTTTTCACAACAGGAGAAAGCACCACGACCCTCTTCGTCTCAGGAGTCCTTTCCTCAGCTTCAAATGTTTCTCTCAATGTTCTGATGTCACTTCCTGCATGCAAAACAAATTCAGCGTTAACATGCAATTCCTGTACCCTGTACTGCGGTATCATGGTGAGAAGTTAGGAGGGTAACAGGAGAGTGGAATACCTGCTGTCTTTGTTGATGCTGGTATATTCCAAGGCAAGGAGCTGCAAAAAGAACAATAAGGGTTAACGCCTTAAAACATCAGTTAATTAAAAAATAAAAAAAAATAAAAACACAGCTGTACCATTTTCACCTTACCCCCTATGTAGCCAGACACGCTTGCATGTTTCTGTAATATGAGGGCAGTAAAGTTTTTTTTCTTGCTACTAATAAACCAGAGTCAAACACTGCTGCAGGACCATGCTAGACATTCATTAGCTTGAAAATAAGCCAACATAGAGGCAAAGCTGTCAGATCACCTTGTGCAGGCTAAAGAAGGATGATGCAATTATTAAATACTGTACAACAAAGTCGTCTGATGTAGTTTAAAAAAATTAAACCTACAGTCCTAAAGAAACCAGAACGAAAAGCCACAATGGTTCACAGAGACTCTCAAAGCTCTCTCTCAGCAAACTCCACAAACGTTGGAGGCCAGAACCTGTTTCCAAACAATAACAGCAACAACAAGACTGTAATAAAAGGGTTTCGTAACTTCTGTTTACTCTTAATCTTAAACTAATCTCTTGAACACATTCCAACAAAGTTGGGACAGAATAAATAATAATGTATAATACATAAATAATAATGATGCTCAAAAAACTTCCTAAACTGATGGAGCCTCCAGCAAAGACCTTCATGAGCCAGGATGGACTGAGGCTCAGCACTAACTTGCATCAGCAAACAATGTACAGTTTAAGAATGAGTCCAAACATTTTTAATTAAACCAATTCACCCTCCACAATCCATAGCAACAACCAGGGAGGCGTGGATAAGAATATCCATATCAGCCGATAATGACTTCCTTAAAAATAATAGACACTGGGCTACTGCTTAGATTGGGTCGATCCTTTAAATCGATATGTGATGACACATTATGGCCCAATCCCATTTCTTTTTAGCCCTACTCCTGAAACCGAGTTGTATGGGTTAGTGGTTGAAATCTTCCCCCTATGAAATGGGACAACCTTCAAGAACCGGATACGTCATCAGGTGTCGTGAGCGGCTTTTAACATGGACCTCACCAATCAATCAAACGAGTCGCCCAATGAACAAGAGCACAGAAAACAGAAACTACAGGACTTCATTAACAGGCTGCTAGCGGTGCTCTGTAGGTGACCCTGCCCGTCTGCAGTGCCAGCAGAGGAGGGTGGAGTTCAGCTCCTCACTGCTTAAACACATATAGGGTGTCATGTGACCCCAAACCCATTATTTACTATCTCCACCCAGAGTTCTTCAGCGATATGAAGCTGAGCTGAGCTCTTTAATCTCCAGCTTCATGATCACATTTCCCTTTTCCTTTACTCACTTGTGCTGCCATGTAGTCCTAACACTTCGCCCTGCCCCTCCACCTCAACACCAATCAGGACATCCCTCTGCCCAGACATGGACGTGTAAAACGGAGGGGTGGTTCTGAGCGTTAGGGCAACGGGGTGAAATGGGATTGGGCCCAGGTCTACTTTGAGAGATCACTGTTAAAGTGTAAGACGACTCTGGCAGCGCTATAGCAGCACAGCTAGAGGGACTCCAAGAGCAACGACTGCTGCAGCCACTCAGCCTGATGATCAGTTACTTCTGGCAAAATCTGGCAACATGCTCCTAAAACAGATTCCATCTCTGACTAGGCACACTAGTTACTTTAAAACGAGATGAGTTAAATACCTCTGTGCCCAGTTACAGAGAGTTTACACAGACAGCTCTTTCTGTGTCACTTTTTTTTTTTGGTTCAATCAGTAAACATTGACACAAAGGGTGTTACAACGAGTAGTGGGTAAATTAAAATGTGTTGCTATTTAAAAATGAACAACTATTACAGTCGATGTGATGGAAGTGATCACTCGGACTGATCAGGCGGTCTCAGGTTTAGAGGATGTTGGGTTTCGAAAGCTGCTGAAACATCTCCAGCCTCGTTACGTTTCCAAACACTTACTAACACACTTACTACACACAACTTCAGCTCACACTGTGCAGTGATTCATATCCACAAGCTAGTGTGTCATCCGTTAGCCTTACCACACACATCTGGACATCTGATGTGAGTCCTGGGAGTATTCTTAGTTGTCAGCCTCCAGGGACAGACGATAAAATCTAGGCTAGAGTTCGTTTTTACTCTACTAATGTAAAAGAAATGAAAATCGCTCAGCACTGCTGAAAGGCGAGGACAGTACAGTTAGCTGAGGAAGCAGGTCATAAGTATATGACTGTTTATCTAAGACTCCGCGCCTTTCTGTCTCAATAGGACTATAATTTAACACAGTCATTTCAAAATGCTGGGTGACAAACTGAGGCTCTGATGAACTGACCTTTGCAAATTGTGCTACCTTGGTGAAACGTCCTCCAGTGGTGCATATTTAAAGATATCTCAGTACAAATTTAAGTCAGATTTTTCCATTTAAGGTGGAACAGGTAAACCTGAACAACCATCTGGTAAATATGTAGCCAACTACAACCTTGTAGTAAAATTAATAATAATAAAAAAAAAATGGCTTTAATAAAAAATTAAAAAAGAATTAAAAATAATTAAAGCATTAAATAAATAAATGTTGAAAATATGTATGTAAGGATTTTAAGGCTTAATCAGGCATTAATATACTGGATAGTGCAAAACAAGGACATGCATAGCGTCTTGTATTCCCTATAGAAATAATAATAATGATAATAATAATAATAATGATAATGATAATGATAATAATAATAATAATAATAATAATAATAATAACAACAACAACAACAATAATAATAATACTATTAATAATAATACTAAGAAGAAGAAGAAGAAAAAAGATTCACAAGACATACAAAGAGGAAAAAACAGGAAGCACTGAAAGCACACATGGCCACAAACTTTACCCAAGAGGTGACACAGGCTGAGGGGGTGACTGGCAAAACCACTCATTCCCAGCTGGGCCGTCGATTACAGGCGAGAGCTCTGTAGACAGAATAGATAAGCTGTAAGGTTATACTGTCTGTAGACCGTAATACGGAGAGAGTGCTTTTCAAATAGTTCTATATGGAGCCTCTGTCCATCAACCCACATCTTTTTAAGAGTATACTACAAACCCAAAAATGTGATGGCGGTTCTGTTTACCAGGATACGGGCCTTTATATTTTGAACCGTTAATTCTACAGTACAATCTGTAGCAACAGTGCCATTTTGTTTGGCTTTAATCATCTAATAAATATTACTCCATAATTGTGTGTCTGAGTTTAAGACCAAGTTTATTTTGACACTAGAATTACATTACTACATCAGATCAGCTTCTCATGTGGTGAATTTGGTCACTGCTGACTTTGAAAAGAAAGCTGATGCTGCCATTTGTTCGTGTACATGTGCCTGGGTGCGCAGGAGCAGAGCAGGATAGAAGACGTAGAGTCCACCATCTGCAGATCTATAATTATTTATCGTATATTAGAAATACATATTTTAGAGCATACTGTTGATTCTTGCACACAGATTTAAAACATATTCTTGGAACACCGATTTCCCTGGTTCATTATATGAAGTACTCCCAGCTGATATTCCTGCTCATGGAGGGATAACATGCTATTAGGCATGTGTCAGTCAGGTCAGCATTTTCTTCCAGTGAGTTTATAGGGAATGTTTGGCTTGTGGTACAAGGAATCCAAATGTAAGTACGTCTTGCTGGTTGCTACCAATACCAGTGTGTCTTACTGTTCAAACCTGAAAGCAATTAGTGTGTTCGTGGTTTAATAAACACAGGAAGTGTCACAGCAAGCTACACAAACAACGACATTCATTTCAGATTATTCAGCTTGATCTGAGGTAGGTGTGCGACGATTTAGGGACGATAACCACCCAAGCTTATATTTCTACTTTACCTTTCGGCAGCAGTGCAAATCACTTGTTGAAGGTCTTTAGAGTTTTTTTTACAGTACGGGCTGTAAAAGCTCTCACACGGTTTTAAGCAGCTAGCTGGTTCTCCACTATAACGAGCATTACAGCCCCCTTACCTTCATTAACATCTCCAGCTCTAAGTGGTTTAGACGCCTGCTCGTCTCTTACTTCCACTCCCTCTACCACTATCAAACAGTTTGATTGACAAGGGTGTGCAAGAAGCACTTCCTGTGTGTTAGACCCGCCCTTTGCGTCTGAATTCCCAGTTTGTAAAAGTGTTTTGGTACTGGTAAAAGTCTTTTACGTCTTGTAAATTTTATTTTTATTTTCTGACATGTTCAGCTGTTTTGCATTTCTCTGTGGTCCCATAAGCTTGTGTCTGTGCTAATAGCCAAATATGTCCAAACAATTTTAAAGCATGTTAGGAAAATCACTGCATTCCATACCTAGGATGGAGGAGAGGTTTGGAGGTTGCTGCATGGATATATCCATTGCCTGACTGAGGTCGAGAAGAGTGGAGTTCTTAACAAGGCCATGCAGTATTTCATCTTCACTGACCAAACCTGTACCCTCATCTGAGGGAAGCAGAAAGGAGGACAATCATTTCTGATTTTCTTTTATAATGTAACCAAAGGCAACATTACAAACATCATAACAAACCCATCTGTTATTTATTTATTTATTTAATTATCAGAACTGCATACCGTAAGTATCAGCTTTGCGAACCACCTCAATGGAAGGAAGTGTGTCCTCTGCTTCAGAGTCTAAATCCATACAATCCAACAAGAAGCTGGACACGCCAGAGGGCATAACTATACCTGAACACAGACGGAGAGCTTTACATGTGGTCTTACATTTTCACTGGCCACTTTATTAGGCACACTGACCTTGTACCTACCTCACTGACTCTTTTATAAGAGCCATGTCGTGTAAAGGTGCATGTCGCAATTCTGCACATACAGATTTCAGTCCAACTGCTTTACTGCACAATTTAGTAGACCCCTGTACACCACCCATTAAGGGCCAGGACCCCCAAATTTGGAACAGATATTGTTGTTGTTTCTCAAAGTGTGAGCAAAGCAAAAAATAATAATTACTGGAATCAAAGTGTCCAGAGATGGATTCGTGAAAATTAAACTGGAATCAGATTTTAACTGTTCTTTCCTGTCCAGGCAATCAAAACAAATCTGAATATTAAAAAATAGATTTCGGCTGGCAGTGTGAACAGGGCCTAGTGTTTCTCTAGCCTACAGGTCCCCAACCCTGGTACTGGATAGGGATTTTGGCGGATCAATACCAAAATACTGTTATTTCCGATATCCTGGTGTTTCTTTTTTTTTTTTTTTTTTTTGAGAATCAAGTTTGGTACAAAAATATCGATATCGTTCGTTTATTTATTTAGTAGGACTGATGTGTGTTCTATATTTCAAACAAAATGGTGCCATGAATGATGGTGTGGTGCTGGAACTACTTTTCCGTCTGCTGCTTCCATTGTAACTATTCAAAATGTAAATATTGAAATGTTAATCGAATGAATATACGATTAGTTACTGTATTTAAGTGAATATATAATGTACTTAAATGTTATTGAACACTGAACTGAATTGTGTTCAGGGGTGTTATTAAAAAAGAAGCATTGAGAGAATTATGATTTCAGACTGTTTATTTAATAGCCCCATTAATCATAATAATAATAACTTATAATTTAAATTATAATATTTTGTGTGTAAATGAACCATGTATCAATGTTAAAAATCATATTTCATATCAGTATTGGAATATTAGCCTTGGTATTGGATCAACCACCTCCCAAACAATCCCTGCTCTGTGGTAGTCCTGACCACTGACGAACAGACTATAATCTATGATCTGAGAACTACGCAGCACACCTGTATGGTATGTAGGTAAAGGTACTAGGCAGGTATACCTAATAAAAGGATCCAGTGAGTGCACAGAGCTAAACAAATGACCAGGTTCAAACCCAACTTGTGCTGTCCTGGCTGGGGTCCACAGCGTTGGGAGTCACCATGCCCTGGTTTTAATAGACAAGGTAAACAGTTTAAACCAACCTGGGTAAACACTAAAGCCCGGGAAGCCCACCTGTTACAGGTGACGTACCTTACTGTAACCTCTGCGACCTTCGAAACGTCTTCCAAGGGGCTTCATGACACCTCTGTGGAATCCGTCAAGAACAATAAATCATTTCAAAACGCTGTGAAACGTCTAATTAATGTTGGACAGAAGGCTTACCTTCCTTTAAAACCCAGAGAATTACTCCGCCGCGTTTTGTGGAAATGTGACGTCTGATCTACTGAATTAAAGCAGATTGGACACAGTGACCATTAGCTCCAGATAGTCTGGCCCTGTCTTACTGCAGTTCACAGCTCAGCCGAGCAGAATTTAGAGGTTTAGTCGTGGTTTAGTGTTTAAACCGTGTAAGTGTTAACAGTAAGCAGCGTTAGCAGGCTAGCTAGCTAGTCAGGTTGTTTGTTATGCTAACGCTGGTTAGCTTTGAAGCTAACGGTTACGCACAGGAGCCCCTGAGTGGGGTCATGCTGCGGATGTTTCTGGAGTTAGGAGCTGTAGCGGTCTCTTTCCCCCTCGGATCAGCTTCTGTGCGCTTATTGGGACGTGTGTGTTTCAGACGGCCCATTATGATTAAACTCTCCAGGTAAAGGACTTTAAAGGAGACTAGCGAGACAAGTTAGGCACCGGTGTCCTCCAGGCCAGGGTCAGGCTGGGTCCGCCTATGGCTGCCAGGTCGCTTTTATAGTTTCCAGCCAAAAAACATGATCCAAAATCATCAAAGCACATTATTGCACAAACACCCAAAAAGCACAAAACGCCCTGTCAGTTTTAATATATAATACGGAACGTAAACAACAAGATACAAATATAAAAAGTTATCAGGTGGTGAAGTTAACGCCAGATGGCGCTGTCGGTCCTTTGAAGAAACGCGTTCAGCGCCGATACGAAAAACGAAAACTGATTTATGTCCAAGTTTTATAATTTCTGTCATAACTTACAAAAAAAAAACTATAAATAATTCGCTCAAGTCGTGTATTGTTTTAGTTTGCACAAATCTGAGTTTTCATGACATTACAACTGACATTACAACTGAGTTGCATCTGTCTGGATGCGTTATCCAGCCGGAAGTGGACAACGTTCATGTTTACAAGCATTCCGACTTCAGCAAATGTATAGAAATCTGTGAGAACCATCCGCCGACCTCCGTTCAGAATTTAGAATCAGATTTAGAATCTAACCTTTATTTAAAAAAGGATTGTGTTCACTGTGGAGTCAAAAAACAGAATTAGCAAACTGAAAAGAATCATTCGTCTACAGGGTCATAAAATAGTTTTTATTTTTTGTTATATATGCACAAACAAACACACCAGACATTAATTTTACTGTTGGGTTTAATTTAAAAAATGTAATTTCATAACTATCTTTATTTTAAGTTATTTGACATTTGAACTCTCGTTATTAGTGCACCACTGCATTCACGATTTTAGCAGCTCTACCAGCTTTCAGAAGCTGGAATACAGGTAAAGCTTGGTCACAATGAAGCTGTCTTAGGTAGTGAAGAAGCTAATTGCTTAAGTTGTCATTTTCAAATCTGCCAAAAGAAGGAAGACCCAGCCCAATATATATTCATTCACTAAGGACTAAGGCATTAAGGACGCCTAACCATTCGTTGCTGAGCATCCTTTAAGCAGGACTTGAGAAAATGGAAAGAAAAGATTATGGTTAAAATCTGAATTTCTTTACACTGTACAGGACAGTCTTTGCAGCAGTGTTAAATAAAGACAAATAAAGAAGTTCAGAACAGGTGAACGGGGCACTATGGTAACATGCCGGGGACCGCACTGTGCAGAGCACTTCTCCAGTTCAACTTCCCAAACTGTCAGCCAGAGCAGTGGAATAAACAGGATGTTGATTATTTGGGAGTCAAGGTAACAGGTAAACTGTAAAAATAATTGAGTGTAATTGTTTTATAACTAACTGTGACTTTCTAACATACAGAAAATATACGTGTATGTCACGTATTCATATTGTGTTATGTTACATTGTGTTTACATACGCTTTTCACACTCAGTTTTAAAACACTTTTAAAAATGGCATTTTAAATGGAACAAGAGGAATTAATGTCTTTAGGATTAATGTCCATAGATATTATTATTATTATTATTATTATCATCATCATTATTATTATGTTATTATTGATATAATAATAAGCTTATGCAAACACCTGCAGCAGCATGAAGTTTAATAGAAATAAAATAAAATTAAAAATATATATTCTAAATATCTTAAAATATTGAAGTTAAAGAATGAAAAATTCGCAGACCACTTACCACATTCAATGAGGGGTGATATAAAGTAATGGGTTTATTTCCTGAACACAGATCAGCACAAAATATTTCACCATTGCTGTTATATTTGGGGGCTGCTGAATTCCAACCAATCAGCAATTAGTAACAGTAATACCAACCAGTCAGCTCATACCAACACTCCCTCATTAGCAGCAGTGCTAGGAATGGAGATCTACAGGTGCGTTGTGTCTTCGCTTTAGGTCTGAAAAACATCCTTCTACTTTCTACAGTGCAGGAAGCGTCCGAGTCCAATCAGCTCCACTCAGCCCCAGTAATTGAGGACGCGCTTGCGAGCGCCCTCTGGTGGTCAGTATGCGTGATTTAGATATAACAGGGGAAACAGGAAGTGCAGCTCTTACTCACACACTTCCTTCCTGATTGGAATGTGCGCGGTCGTTTCAGGTCGCAGGTTTGTTTGTGTCTCAAACCGCTGGTCTGCAGTTTTTCACATCTGAGCAGAGTTTATCTCCCACCCACATCCAGCCAGTCCAGACCTTCAGGAGCTTCTGGATATCAGAGCCAGGTGTGCTGAATCTGAACTGTCCAGGGAGGCGGAGTGCACTCACTTTAATGATGCACAGTAATGATTTCTCCACCTCCTTCCAGAATGATAGGGGAAGATGGAGGAATTAAAAGGGTGGTGTTAGGTAAAGTACGGTGCCCGAGAAAGCCCAACGCACTGCAAGTTAAAAACGTGCTGCAAAGTCTCAAAACACAAGCATCAAAATGACACGACTTGCACAACATTAGCCAAACGCGCTGCAAGATCTGAAAACACAAGCATCAAAATGAGACCGCTTGCAAACCATTAACCGAACGCGCTGCAAACACTGAAAACACATGGAGCTTCCAAAACACATGCAGAAAGCCTCAAAACACAACGGAAGTGTTTCCGAGGGACACTGAAAGTGGACGGACCCATTCGAGAGCGGGCTGCGTCCACACGAGAAACTGGGCAATAAACCGAATTAATATTTATTATTACACAGAAAACTTTTCTTTCAGTCACTCGGTGTACATTGTTTAAGGTGGAACGAAATATAAACACAAGAACCCGGCCAACAACCCGCCTGAATATTCATTAATAAACAGATAAAACTTTAACCGGAACTGGGGCTGTCTCTGCTCTACGTCCAGGTCCACGCAGCCCGCTCTCGAATGGGTCCGTCACTTTTAGTGTCCTTCGGAAACACTTCCGTTGTGTTTTGGAAGCTGCATGTGTTTTCAGTGTTTGCTACGTGTTTGAGACTTTGCAGCGCGTTCGGTAAATGGTTTGCAAGTCGTATTATTTTTAAGTTGCTTGGATTTTGAGACTTTGCAGCGCGTTTTCAACTTGCAGTGCGTTGGCCTTTCTCGGCCACCGTAGTAAAGAGTTACGCGTGGACAAATTAAACACAGACAGATTTGATAGACGTTATAACTGGTTAACGAAGCGTCTGTGTAATTTCAGTTTGTGATATTGATATTGTATTTGTACTTGGCTGTTTTGTTTGGAGATTAAATATACGAACGTATGTTTTTTTGCCTAATGCTGTGTTTAAACACATCCACTGGATCACACTGGAAAGAAAAGACTCGGTTGAAAGAGTGGGTTGAAATCTTAGCAGATTCTCTTTTATTTTCGTCCCCATCCACACCCCCTTATTAAATACAAAGATATGGTACTGATTCATTCAACAGTTAATTGTAGTTACAGTTTTTTTTTCACTACACGCAAAAATCCATTCAAACGTTGCTTAAATAGGCTTACATCTAGTTTTCATATTTACACTATTTTTTAAACTTCAGAATGGAAAAGAACTGAAAAGCCAATACATTTGACAAGTCCAAAATCTCTAAATCCATGGCATGCTCACTTGTCTCAAGCGAGCAAATTCAGCAGAATGTATCTATCTAGCATAATAGCGTTCTACCATGTGATGAATGTGTAAGCTGTGTCTCTGTGACCGCGTGTGTTTTTGGATGACCTGAAAAAACAAAATGGAAATCTCAAGCAGGAATTTAGCCCAATGAGTGCTGGGTACATTACATGCATTGCCCTTTGTTCAAATCTATATATTTTTTTCTTGACAATTGGACCCATAAACAAAAACAAATGAAGGTGAGCGGACATGGGCTGAGGAAAACCACCTTGCTTGGTCATGAAGGAAATGAAGGACGCACCCACGCTATTTGGAGCTGCTAACGCTTTTCTTTTTTTGGTGGAGGCAAATTTGGTTGTAGCTATGCCGCTTTTTCCAAAAGGCACACCAACTGTTGACAACCCGGGCAAACAACGGCTGCTCTTCCAGGTCAAGCAACCTGGATCATGCTCCATTTCGTCGTGCATGGCTCAGTCTGCGTGCTTTTTGTGTCAGCTAGGGGTTTGGATGAGGGAATTTAAGGACAAATGGTTAATGATCAGCAATGTCGCTAAAACGCAAAGTCCTCAGCCTTTGGTGACAGGGGACTTTTACATGGAGATGTGGTTGTACAGCTGTTCGATCTCCAGCTTGAAATATTCCTTCAGCTCCGGCCTCTTGGCTTTTAACGTGGGGGTCAACAATCCGTTTTCTATGGAGAACATCTCGCTATGGATGTAGACATCTTTTACCTGCAACAGAGATCAGTAAATTAATCAGCTGTACAGTACGTCAGTAAAGCCTACGTTATGTTTGGTGTTCGGTAGAGTAGTTAACTTTTTATAAAGGTCCAAAAAAAACATGGGCTTGAATTAATCAAACATTAACACAACGACACTTCATTGATCCCACACAGAAACTGTGCATGCCCCTCACCTATGTCTGGTCTGTTGTGATCTCTTGTGTTAGGGCTCTACCCTGTTTGCTGCTGTCCGTTGGTTGTTGTGTTAACAGGTTCCAGTTTAGTGTATTCATTCCCAGTATTTGACTTTGATCTGTTTATTTGTTCTTTGTTTTGGACTCTAGTTGATATTTAGAGTGACAAAGTCATTTGTTTACAGGTGGGCCAGTGCAGTGATAGAAGCCCTGCCCGAGGACTCTTATTGGTGTAGCTCAGCATCTGCTACCTAGACAGGGATTTGAAGTCCCGTCTCCCACATGGGGTGGTAGCTCTCTGGTGTTAACCGCTGAGTCACACCAACCATGTACCTAGCCACTCCTGGATTTTAACATATAAGCTTCTAGGCTAACGCTAAGCTACCAGCCTAATGCTTTATTAAAACCAGAACCCTTTTTATGTGTCCGTTTGATCTTTAAATTGATCTTTGAATTTTGGTCCCACAAAAATTCGCACCGTATCAGGTCTTCTTCAACTGCACACTTACTTGCTCGAATGAGTGGAGGCCACTGGCTTTGCCCAAGCGCACCAAGTCATCTAGGATGGCTTTCTTTAGATCCTTAGAAATAAAAAGAATGTGAAAAATGTGTTACCCGTAATACCAGAATGCAGTGAAACACAGAGAGTGATGACCTGAAGGTGATGTACTTGTAATATCTGGACTTTGATTAGAGTTATTAATAATGATAATATCGATTTATTTATGATTCACTCTTCTAAAGAATCATGAGGCAAAGTCAGAGATACATAACTCACATGAGTTATTACAGAACATACCATATTTTTACACAGCTCCTCATAGCTTCCAGCTAACCCCTTTTTCCCAGCCCATGACGGCATCACTTCAGGATCTGGAACCACAATGGCAACCAGACAGGACTGCAAAAGAAGAATGGGAACAGGTAAGAATAGGAACGCAGCCTGCTGGGGTTAATGTTCGGCTAACAGCCAGGAACACCAACCTGTAGGCTATCTCCATGAACATAGAGCTGAGCCACAGGTTCACTCCGGATGTAGATATTCTCAATCTTCTCAGGAGAAATGTACTCTCCCTGGGCCAGCTTAAAGATGTGCTTCTTCCGGTCTATGATTTTTAGTGTGCCATTCTGAGACAAGAACACAGACACAGGTTGAGCATGGGTCCCGTTAGACTGCGGCAACAAAACAATCACGTGCAGTTTTCATCTGACCTTATATACACTCGTCATTTTGCATGTGAACTAAAAGGCTAATGCCCCCACACTGTGAAAACCACATGCCTAAATCACACTAGCTTCTTATGCAGCGTCTGGCACTGCATGACACGCTGTTGTCTATACACATGAAAATACAAACAGTGTCATGTTTCCGAGGACCCATGTTCCCAGGGTCCTAAATTAGCTCGATGAGCATTACTAGGAGAAACTCTGTTTTGGCCTCTGTCCCTATTAGTAGTGATGGATCACCTTTGCTAACAATGGAATCTTTGAGCTCTTTCTTAATAAAAACATCTGCTCACTTCCTCATTTCAGAGTTGTTTTTAACATGCCCTCATCACGGTGCCCTCGCTATGAGCTCGAAGGGGAATTATTTCAGGCCTGTTCCATTGTTGTATTAGTCCAAATAGCCCTTTATAGCAGGGGGGCACAAACTGTGTCCAGCACAGTTTGGAAGTTTCTCCACCCAAGCGCACCCTGGCTTACCATAGCAACTAAACCTGGCAGTTAACAGATGAGTTAAATCAGGTGTGCTCGACCAGGTAAACTACAAAGCTCCGCTGGACACCAGCCTTCCAGGACTGGAATTGTGCAGGCCTCTGTTCGAGCTAATGGGTGCACAAATCCATGACCTTTAGGACCTCAGTTTAACCTTCTGAGGCGAGTGTGTTCCATTTGACTGATCCTCTCCTTAATGCTGCCTTTTCTCCATCTGCTGCAAGTGGGCACTTGAGTAACACAGGTGTGATGCACATCTAAGTGGTGAGTCAATGTGGGCAAGGTAAGAAAAGCATTGAAATGGAACTCTTAGGTAATGATGTAACCTCTAACGACCCGGACATACAGCTTCCTGGGAGGACATGGGGAACAGCCAGCAGTAGAAGCCATTTTACAGAGGTGTGTCCATTTTCATATTAACATTACGCCTTACAGTATCACAGCAGATACAGGCACGTCTATCTGAGATCATTTAACAGCTCCACATGGTTTGAGAAGTGTGTAAAGACTGAGGTAGGGTGTTTGCACAGAGCTGGTTAGCAAAATCCCCGTCTTTGTCATCCGTATTAGCCTTACAGCTCTCTCTCTTCTTATATCTTTGTTTACATGCACAGTATGATGAGATCCATCAGGTTTGAAAACTGTTTTAAAGCAAACTTACCGGTAACCATTTGCCTATGTCTCCTGTGTGAAGCCACCCCTCAGTGTCCAGAGTCTCTGCTGTCTTGACCGGGTCTTTCAGGTAGCCTTTAAAGACGTTTGGGCCTTTTACGCACACCTGCGATTTAAGGAGAACATTTTTGAGTTTCCAAAGTCGGTGAATATAGTATTAGCAGCTTTGGTCACACTTCAAAACTGGAAATATGAGAGAAATTATACATTAAAGGAGAAATTTACAACATGGGACACCTGGTGAATTCATATTCCAAAGAGTGGGGGACAACCTATCACCAGAATCTGCAGAGGCCTGCTCCTCCCTCTTCGCTCTTTACCAGTCTATTAAAACCTGGAGGTTCCTATTTTTGCACTGTTGTCCTAAATTATCAAGAAAACACATTTTAATGAGGGGTGCACATAATTTTGGCAGGTGCTATACTGCTTATTTAATAGTTTTTGTCTAAATTTATAGTATACTCTTATTTTAATCATGTCTTAAATAGTCAGTAGCTCTTAAAATTAAGTAATCGATTATCTCACAAGTCAGATTAATAAGCGTACCAGTACAATCCTCTGTTACTGAAGAGAAGGCCTGCTTCAAGGCGCAGTGACTCTAATGTCAGTGACTTACCCTCAAATTCAACTGCTGGATTAAAAAATCACAATTAAGGTATATTAAAAATACCCACCATAATGATTACTCTGAAAAGTATCTTTTAAAAGGAAGGTCTAAACTTCACTAGTTTAATACACTTAAGATTTATTTTCCTTGGCCTTCATTCGGTCAGTGTGCTTAGATTACGAAAGAATACCTGCTAATATAAACGTGTGATTTATCTGAGCTAAAGTAACTTGATGTTAAAAACCTATTTTAAACTTCTGAACCTCGATCAGAACCTACTTATTCTGAGATTTCTTGTCAAGTTAAATGATCTTGCTGCGTGAACAGATGATGTCGCTTGTATTTAGTCATTTTCTCCTCGAATTCAGGGTTTATTTTTTCGTATCTTTTTGGAATAACCTTTTATAGCAGTGTAGTTGCCTGGCAGGGATCTGAACCCCTGCACTGATCTCCACGGAACTTTTTTGGCTGCCCAACTGTAAAACATTTCATCCTAACCAAACATACATTTCGCCGCTGCCCAGTGAAAAAGATGCATCTCCACTTTTATCCATTTTTACTTTTATGCATCATTTGAACCCATCAGCTGCTGTTTACACTGAGCGAGAATCTCATGATGAACAGATCAACTTAAACTGCCCAAAACTGTTTGGAAAGATGTCTGGTTCCATTGACTTACATTAAAGTTCAGTAAGGTTTTTGGTCTCTCCTGTAAAGTTGCCACTTTGGAGATACTTGTTTTTATTTGGACAGCAATGATATATTAGCTGCATCCCTTTGTAAAGTATCCTTCTCCATGATAAATTTATATTTTGTGAAAACATTATATTTGACCTTTTTCATAGTTTTAGCCGTATTGGGACATGGTGATACTGGTGACTCTCAAAGGTCAACCCTTTTATTCACAGGTTAGCTTAAAGTATATTTCTGTAGAGAGATATGTTTTAATTGAAGAATAAACATGTCCATGTATTATATTATATAACCACACCGGTATGCTATGCTATGCTAAAAGGTCTGTTACACCTTTAAGCTGTTATCAGCCATGAAACCTTGTACCTTGCTGAGTTAAGTGTGTTATCTCAGACACTGTGTAGAAACATTATTCATTTTGAGAGCTACGAAGGCTGAAGGCTAAACCCACGAGTAGAATCTCCCATAGACACTACGTGGACTATCAGATGTTGAGAACTGGAAAATATCTGGCATTCTATGATGATATTTACCTCGCCCTCTCCTTTGGAGGCAAAGTAGTTCTTCTCTGGCACATCCACTAGTTTAATGAGGTTGCAGGGCAGGGGCGCACCCACATGACCTACAAACAGAATGAATTAGTAATTAATCATTAGGAAAACAGTCCGTGACCCGATGACCCATGATGATGAACTACACACAATAGTTAGGCCATTTTGTCAGCTGACCTGCTAGTAAAGTTCCTCCAGCCTGTAAAAACAGCTGCTCAGATTTTCCACATTCATAAAACTGGGACAGCAACCAAGATGGCGGGCTAGGTGGAGAAATGTGCCATTCCAGGCTGTGTTCCTACGTATCACATCGTCTAAACTCACACACGGTCTATGTAGACATCAGAAAATGAACTGAAATGCTGAATAAATGCACCATGGCACTTCCAAATAATCTTATTAGCTCAGGGACGTTTCACTGTATGGTATGTATGTATGCAGACATTTCAACACCCCCAGTAAAGTGACATTTATTTCCTAAGTGAAAATAGTTACATGTCATCTACAGACACATGACACACTTAAGAGGTCACACTTTAACATCGTGGGAGAAATAATTAAATCTATAATGTAGCATAACTTTATCACAAGCCTTTAGTGATGCACGAAAGTCTATTCTCTGGATTTGTTATTATTTTCACCTACACAATCAACAACAGCATGTTACTGGACCAGGGGCTCTAAAACATTTGCACACAACCACGCAACCCGCTTTTCGGTGGGTTAAACGTGCTTTTTTTTAAAGATGCATAATAATAATAATAATAATAACAATAAATAATAATAATAATAATAATAATAATAATGATAATAATAAAAATTGTAATACAAATCATAATAAATAATAAAACAACTTACATAAACTGTAATAATAAAAATATATATCAAAACAAAATGACCTTGTCACCAAAGTAGGAGTGACAGGACATGTACTGCACACTAGCCACGAGGGGGAGCAGTTGATTTATTTCTCTTAGCTTTATAGACCAGGACAGTTCAGGTTTAGAGCTAGAAACAGTGACTCGGGCTGTAGCCTTAAAACTTCAGACCTAAAAGGTCACGGACTGTATACAAACTATATAAACTATATATATCTATAACTCTATACTGAAGATCAGTCCAGTAAGCACAGCGAACATAACCACCAGCCAGGCGTGTATGTAAGACAGTACCACCACCGTTGTGCCACTGGTTTAATGTATAGAAACTGAATTTGCATGCTTTACAGCGTTCCCATTAACCAGTCAAAGGCCAAAGTGCAACCATATGGTGTTTTCCAGGAAGCTACTTCCTGAGATCTACATGAACTCTACTCATTAATGCTGGCAGTGAGCTGTGTACAGTGTGGTGTCTAATTATTGACCAGAGGAATACAAGATGCCAGTCTTGCCCCTCATTCCTGGCCTTATCTCCAGGGTGCTGGAGGGAGATCATACATGTTCTCTGACCTGCTTGGCTAGACTCGTCGGCAGTTTTTCAGCCGGAGCAGGGAAATACAAACACTGTCCTTATTTGGATATCTGCTACCGTCTCAGCCAAACTGAACAGCTCAAGGCCTAATTCAGCAGGTCTTTACAATATAGCATTAACTAAGACAACAGTAATCGTGTAGGGTTGTCTACAGGTCTTATGTAAGCAGTCTTTCAATAAATATATACATATTTTTATCTTGCTGGGAGAATTTATTCTCACCCTCAAAAAGAGGAACTGCTGAAATCAAACAGGACTTCTGTTTCAACCACACATGTGGCATGTGTGAAAAAAAGCATCTAGGTTTTTAGGTTCTCACACAAGAGCCGACTTCAGTTCCCTTAGCCCTAGACACACTGGGGTCCAAAGTTTGCTTCTGTAGTTTTGCAGTGAAGGAGCTAGCATGACATGGAAGCTTGTAGTGATTAGGTTAGCACTCTGCAAACTTCAAACCCAACTCTTCTCACACTTGCCTCAAACCACATTGTGCTGGGGTGTAGGCTCCAGTAGGTTTCCGACACTACAGATCATTTTAACATTGACAGAAACGGACAAAACGGTAACGGCAGCCTGAACCGAGTCTGTGCAGGTTTATTAGGACACATAAACAGCATACAGAACCGAAGTGGAAGGATTTATTGTGTAAAACGGTAAAAAGTTCAACCCTTGTCACTCCTGCTTTCCAACACAAGTCATTTAGACCTCTGCATTCCTATAAATCTGCATGGCTAAAATAACAGCAGTAACAAGTGAAGAAAACAAAAACACTACAGACCAACATGTATCCCGAGCTCTAAGCTGACCTGTGCTGCTCTGGTGCCGGTTTCACTGATCATCCAGCAGGGTCCCACTGCTCTATGTGCTTAGTGACCAGTTTTCGTTAGTGACCAGGCAATTAACTTCAACTGATGCAGCCTGTATAAAAGCAGCAGCCAAAACTCAACGTATGCTGGTTTTGCTGGTGAGCAGACTTGCTAGTCTATGGCGTTTTGTCCTGCAGGGTTTGAGGGTCTGCCGCATAAATGTGTGAACCAACCCCCACCATTCAGGTAAACAAGCTAGCGCTAACATGTTTCACAAAGTTGGTAAGTCGTGTCATTCGTGCTTTTGGGGTTTTGTTTGCAGAAATGGACATGTGAGTGGATGAATCAGTATATCATCTACCCCTATATGAAATTCTATATGAAAGTATTTACCAACTCAGTTTGAGGAAAGTAGCTAGGCAGTTAGCATGACTCTAGTTGATGTTGAATAATCTTGAATTGTTTACTAACTACGAAAGGCCCGCAGCTTCAATGCAAAACCGCAGGAGCAAACTGGCTTGCCACTGTACCTGTCTTGGCTAATCAGCTACATTTGGGGTGAGGAATTATTTTTTGTTTGTAGTATCGCTTTAAACAGACATGTAAAACCAAAGTCCAAGCTAAGTAGTAGTGACGTGTTGTTGCGCTGCATGTCTCAGTTAATGTACAACTACGGCCAATGAGACTTAGGTTTACCTGAGGTCCAGTCTCCAGGGGTGGTGTAAGTGCAGCCAGCTGTGCACTCCGTCTGCCCATAGGCTTCATACACCTGCACACACACATGTGTGCATGCATTGACAGAAAGCATTTACAGACAGGATACAAATCAGAGGAGGTTAGAGGATGTGGGAGATAAAAAAAAAAAACTATTTTATTATGAGAGCTGTGCATGTGTCTGCTTTCGTCTGAATGTGGTTCTCACCTGACAGCCCAGCGCTGCTCTCAGGAAGCCAAGAACAGTGGGAGATGTGGGCGCGGCCCCTGTAATAATCATGCGTAGTCTCCCGCCTAAACTGGCCTGCGGAGGATGTCAATCAGTCAGTTTAGTGCAGTTCACATGAATCCAATCCAAAGGGAGGCATGCAATTCTAAACAATTACCTCATAAACCAATATGGCCACTTGAACAGCGGTACATAAAATCAGCAACAATCAATTATAAATCCCAATGAAGCATGTGCTATTAATAATGGGATACAATTTCATGATTTGTGGCAGGCCTAAATCTGTCTACTGTACCTACATGTGCCTTTTCAGTATAGAGTGAGAATCAGAGGTTCTACAGATTTCAGTCTTAAGGACACAGAAAGCAGCCCTCTTTTAATTCTGAGTAATAACGAGGTTACAGAATGAATTAACGGAGACCGTGTTTGTTATATAAGACCTCATATGCGTCATAAATGGATCTCAGGTAAAAAACAAAAAACAAAAAAACAAGTCGAACATGGTTTGATTTGATTTCCCTTTGATTTATCAGAATGTACTCGCAATACTAATCTCGCAGAACAGTCCTCTAACTGGACAAACACAGGTGATCCAGATGAGTTTCTGGGGTGGTGTTTACATCACCCATCAGAATAGGAAATGATGTCATGTCAGTCTGGTCTGATGAATCTTGATTTCTGCTGAAGCACACAAACAGTAGGGGTAGAGAATCTGTGGACCCAACCTGCCCCGCGCCGACAGTCAGAAGCCAGAGCGAGGCCCTGCGCAGTATTGGTATAGCGTTCCTAATGAAGTGGACAGTATGTGTATAATCACATCTCAGCTAGAGGTGTAGATAAAACACAAGCTAGTGTTTATCGCTTATCGCTTTTCTGAGTATACTGTGGATGATGTAAAAGAACACAACTGAAAACGGTTCTGTTTACATTTACAGAATTTATCTGGCGCTCTCGTCCAGAGCGGCTTACAAGGCTAATCATATTACAGGTGGGCCAGTGTAGTGTAAGGAGTCCTCCCCAAGGACTCTTACTGGTGTAGCACAGCATAGTCACCCAGATCAGGATTCAAACCGGGATAGTGGGGTTCTCTGCTGAGCTACACCACCCATTAGCTCGTTTACCTGAATGTAGTATCGTGGTATATTTGTGCAGTTCCGCCACCACTCCCTCAAGAACGCACCTGAATCTTGCTGAAGAAGATCTTGTCCCAAATGCTATCACTGCGGATGACCCCACGGCTGACCTCGGACGCTTTTCTTTTCGCAGCGAAGTTGAGGAGCCAGCGCTTCACTGGATTATTGGCCTGACTGAATATCTAAACACCACCAGCGGGAGAAACAGTACCAGCGTTTAGTTAGCATGTGTTGGAGAGACAGAAGGTAAAGACAAATAAAGGGTCCACCTTAAATTCACACTGCCATTCACCTTGTTTCACCTTTAGCACTGTCACCATGCCTGAGTCTGTGTGGGGTTATGCCACCATTGGCCGTGCACCACTACAGGACGCATGGCAAAGTTTTTTCAATGCAAACATGAACACGGCATACCCTTGAATTTCCCTCTGGGATCAATAAAGTATCTATCTATCTATCTATGTTCCCAGGACCCCCGGCCTTTTAAGGGTGAGTCTCATGTCAACAGGGTCCTAAGTTCCTAGCTCTGTGTACAATACAGTACATCTGGAAATGACCCAGTAAACAGTGGTCAACCGTGGACGTCTACAGCATGTGTAAATATAGTCAGACATGTGCTATCAGCAATGTGTCAACGTATCAAATGGTTCAGGTGTTTACTGGGTAACACTACAGGGTCATCTGAGGTCATACAGGGAACAAAGAGAGGCAGATAAAAGGAATGCACTAGTGAAATGCTAATGAGCTAATCATCTAGCTAAGCAAACTTTGTAATTTAGTCCATTTGCAGACGCCTAAGCTTGCAGAATAAAGAACAAAGTAAGCGGGCATGCTATGAGGGATTTCCCAAAAGGGGGCATGCAGAGGGCTTTACACAGTGATGTAATGGAGGCTACATGTTTTCTTAACTTAACTTAAAATTCTGACTGAAATGATTAAATGCGGCCGATCACTGGACGCATCTTCACTCTTGTTCACTAAAATGTCCAGTCAGAGAAACTGTATTATAAATAAGAAATTCATTTGTTAACTTTATTAGTTAAATCAATTACAACGAGGTTTAAAGTAGGGTTGCAGTTTATGCTTTACACAGTTGGCACAATGCTAACTGATGAAGCATAAGATTCCATTACTTCATCCATTATATTAGGTACAACAGCTTCATGGCTCCAGTTCAGTTTAAAAAGTATGTCATGTCTTGGCTGCTGAACTAAATGTGGTGTAAAGTCAAAAATAAAAACCCATAAGGACAGCGGTGTGTGTGTGTGCGAGAGAGCGAGCGTGCGTGCGTGCGTGAGAAAAGCAGGTATGAGGTATGACCGGGTCAAACAGATATCACTGACTGTGCATCAGTTTGCTGGTTTCACACATGCTTTGTGAATCACATCCTTTCTGCATGAACACAGCTCATGCTCAAGTGCATGCACTGAT